>JACATO010001142.1:0-347272 GCA_018389105.1 Nautilus pompilius | reverse complement strand
GGATGGGAGGGAGGAGAGAGAGAGAATGAGAGAGAGAGAGAGAGCAGAGAGAGATGAGGAGAGAGAGAGAGATGAGTGAGAGATAGAGAGAGCGAGAGAGAGAGATGGTGAGAGAGAGAGAGGAGAGAGAGCGGAGAGAGATGAGAGAGAGAGTGGAGAGCGAGAGAGAGAGAGAGATGGTGTGATGAGAGAGAGAGAGAGAGATTTGGTGGACCATGACAGTAACAGTCTCTAACGTATGGAGATTCCCCCCCCCCGAGATCGAACTTTCGCCCAGCCCTTATTGTATAAAACGGACGAGAAGTCATATTACCAAATATTCCGATGGACGTTTTGATTTTGAACTTATTCGAATAGATATTCATTCGTAATCACCGTGCATAGCTAAATGACTGAGCTCGCTTTTAATAAAATATTTTGCCATAAAATTTATTTTATGCTATTACATTTCTTTATTTGGCGGAAATATTTCAAATCATCGACTTTAGGGATCGGGCGCTGGCATCAGCCGTCGATCGTTAGAAGTTAGCAGCCTGACGAAGTAATTTGTCTCCCTACCCCGCCACACACACACCCACTCTCTCTCTTCTCTCTCCCCCCCCTTTCTCACGCACACGCGCGCGCGAACGAACGGTGATAGCCAGCTTCTGTACCGCGTCTCTATTTCAAACAGAGATGTTGCGAATGGCAAAATCGAGAAAAGTTTCCAGTTATGCGGAACCCTAAACGGTAACAGCATTTTATAGAAATGTTTTACTAAAATAAAACGTTTAGAATAACAAAAAAAAAAAAAAAATGTATTACATGATGTAAGAAGAATAAAAGTTTGAACATTTCCAGTCAGTCGAAGGGGTGGGTATCACATTAATGTAACTCATGCATTATACTCCAATTGTTGGAAAGACTAAAAGAACGAGAAAGGTTTTTCGTCGTCTTATTATATGTTTAATGTACTTAGCTAGACACTCCAAGGTTCGGCTTAAGTAGCGCACAGCATGTTAGGCCGCCCTGTCATCCTACTAGGTTTATTTAGTTAGTCGAAACGTTCTATATAGCACAGAAATACACCAATTAAGGTTACAGCAACTTAATTTCATTGCACTGCAGAGTATCACTACAGTGTTTAGTAAATGCTAAACATTAGTCAGGTAGCAACCAACTCTCCTCTAACAGGATTCAGGCTATAAATACATCTAGGTAAACTCTAAAGTTAGGCCCAAGTAATAAACAGTAGAGGCGATCGGCGCTAGGCTGTTACAGCACGCAGAATTCCTAATTAAATGAATAGATGAGCTACAATCGACGTTATGCACTTTGACCTTTGGGTCGAAGGTCAAAGTATGCGACGTCGATTAGAGTAGCCTCGTTCGATACACGTTCGATCAGGAAACACTGACGCTGCTACAACTTACCCCTGTAATAAGTAGCTCCGGTCTTTTCTATGTATTATCTAGGGCTAGTTCAGCTGCGACCCAGAATAGGATCGCAACAATAAAGGGATGGGGCCGTGAAGTGTCATAATTATTCTCAAGTAATATTTAATCTTCTGACTGCTGTTTACATCTTACGTTTCCTGGTATAATTCGCACCAGTGTATACTGCCCACGCAACACCACTCTCCCAGCTCTACACCGACACCTCGAGGGATGGTGTTATGGCCTGCTCCAGAATGCAGGAATTGCATACATTCAAGAATAAAACTGGGTGCTGGTGGAGTTGAAATCTTCAATTAAAAGCGGGTTTTAGAGAAATGGCTCCGGTACACAACTTTTCCCGAGCATTAAAAAAAAAAAATGTATATATATGGAAACCAGTCGGTTTTGGATAATTCGAAAATCTGCAAGAATAGGCCTTGACATCCCTACTGCAGCAACCTCCTTCAGTTACCTGGACAAAGAGGGCTGCGCTACCAGCCAGGTTACCATGGTGATACAATTATTCACCGAACGTTGTATCGGGTGATGCCACAAGTAACCGATTCCTCGTTTGTAGTTTTACATGCAGGTAGAAAGAGCTACACCATATAATAAAGTTTTCAAAGTCACGATTTCAAAAAAGTAAATCGCTGGCGTTTAATAAATTAAAGTATAAATGTTTAAAGCTTAATATTTATCATTTAGATGCATTAAACTGATTAGAAACTGACACAGGTTTTACGCAAGTAAAATAGATTGGTTTTTAATTTGAAACACTCGTCAAGGTTGGGCGACCCCACATCCGTATTAGTGAGCACAGATGGAGCCACACGGGGTGTGGACACTCAGTACCTTTCTCATTAATAGAGCCCTTTGTAATCATAGATCCGCCTAGTTCTGACCCACCGATCGTGACTAAATAAACTGAATACACAACCAGTTCAACACAAATACTAAAACTCGTGTTTTGGGGGCTGCAAATGAATTCTAAGTGGTATAAGATTTGGGGGGGGGGAGTGAAAACTAAAGTTAATAAACCGTAACTTGTACCAGGTGATGTTATTTATATAAGTAAATTGCGCCTTTGTTGTCCAGTTAAAAATGCGAGGATACCGAGGAACCTAGACACTGTATGCCGAGATAATTGTTTGCTGAAACAGAACTTTAGGTGCGCTCAACAACTATTTCTTCAGTACAGAAATAATAATAATAATAATAATAATAATAATAATAATAATAATAATAATAATAATAATAATAATAATAATAATAATAATAAAATCTTTAAATTAAGCCTGAAGATAAAAAAGAATTTATTAAATTCAGAGGCTAAATCTCCAGTAATTTCATTTTAACTTCTTACTAACGCTAATTTAAGAGTAAGAGCTAATCCGTATACAATTATATATAAATTAGCCCCTTTTAAAGGCAGTTTTTACTGTCACATCGCACATATTTCAAACATCCAGTAGACCCCCTGACTCTCCAGATCCACAGATTTCTCCTCGG
This sequence comes from Nautilus pompilius, assembly GCA_018389105.1. NCBI lineage: Eukaryota > Metazoa > Mollusca > Cephalopoda > Nautilida > Nautilidae > Nautilus > Nautilus pompilius. The sequence continues at coordinate 344,348 of JACATO010001142.1, read as the reverse complement.
GCCGACTCTTCTGGCCCGCACCAAGTTCCGGCCACAAGATGGCGGCCTCTAACCCAGAAGCAGATTTCTTTCCCTAATCCCCGCTATGCGCGCTGACCGAATTCGGCGGGTTCCCTCCCCCCTCTTCCCGTGTAATTGCTCGCAATGCTTTGCACTCGACATCTCCGGTCGGAAGAACCTCAGACCAACCCCCCCCCCTCGTAAACTCGATCAGACACGCTCCACTAATTTACTCCTGACCTTGTCTCTCTCTCTCTCGGGTCAATGGAGTAGGGTGTCTCGGTGTGTTCCCATGCAACTCCACTTACTGAATGAAAAAAACAACAACAACAACGACGACGACGACGACGACGACGACGAAGGAACGACGACGCCCCGCCTCATAAGCCAACACCAATACCAAGCATTCCGGTTTTTTGTTGTTTTTTTTTGGGGGGGGGAGACACCCTAACCCTGTTAGCCAGATCTTTTGTCTTCCTCTCTTTCCAGTGGGGGGCTCTTTCTGACGTAACCGGGGTAGCTGTTAAACACTTAATCGGGTTGTCCTGATGAAATCGATTGGTTAGGAGGCGAAGGGTTTTTCTGGGTTCTCCTTTATTAATGTCTCCTACGAAGCTGGCGGAAAGTGAATGCGGTTTTAGCTTAATCCGGCCCGTTTCTCTACGCAACAGCGACGACGAAGAGCGCTCCCGATAAAGCTTCCACTACATGTCAACAGTGCACGGAATATAACGCGTACACACACACACACACCCTCTCTCTCTGCACTGACGTCATCTCTCTTCCCCTCTGTACTTCTGTACTGACGTCATCTCTCTCTCTCTCTCTCTGCACTGACGTCATCTCTCTTCCCCTCTGTACTTCTGTACTGACGTCATCTCTCTCTCTCTGCACTGACGTCATCTCTCTTTCCCTCTGTACTGATGTCATCTCTCTTCTCTGTACTGACGTCATCTCTCTCTCTGTACTGACGTCATCTCTCTGTACTGACGTCATCTCTCTCACTCTGCACTGATGTCATCTTTCTCTCTCTCTTTCTCTCGGTCACGTCAAAACTCAGTAAATTTTAAAAGATATAATTCCTACATTTGTCTTTTACTTAAATATGATTATTTTTTTTTGATAAGCAAAACGAAGTAAAAGAAATCTTGTTTTTTTTTTAAAAAAAAAATTAGTCTTATTTGAACTTGTTTTAGTAGAGACAGATGTTTTGCTGAATTAGTACCGCGTCAGAATAAAGAACACTTGTTTACAGGTCGGAACACCGGTTGGTTCTCATGGTCAGAGCAGGCAAGGTACAAAACGAATAAGCTAGAAGTACATCGTTTATACCTGAATCGTTTCTCTTTAGAAAAGTCATCATTAGTTTTAAAGTTTAGATCACTCCCCCCCCCCGTAAGTTCATCACGTGTGAAGTGATAGTTGCAACACAGTCTGGAAGAAGAGAGAAAAATGAGCGAATTTCCAGGTCTCGAAAAATGCTCGGTTCACTCGGTCTAGTCGTGGTTCAGGGTCAGCGGTATGACATTGTCTGTGGGAAGAGTTGGTCTGTCTGGGTCACGATAATAACCCCACGGCTACACTTTCTCACAACCGTAAGGGAACGGATAAACTCCAACCAAGTTTATTTCGAGCTATTTTAAACGCAGGTTTCTTTCATTACTTATCATAATATCACAGTTGTGATCAGTTCTCAGCATTTGCAAGCGAAGCAAACAGGAATAAACAAATATTAGTCGGCCTGGCTTTCAGGAATTAAGTGTGTGTGGGGACGAGGTTAAGATGTGCTGGAGTAATGATTTGAACTAATGTTAAAACACTTTGGTATTTAATGTTTGTATTCGGATCTAAATTACTCATATCTAAGCTCTGTAGCGATGTAATGTTTATTCAGGAGTAATATTTTGGGTTTTTTTTTTCCCTCTTTTCCTCAAAAATAAAGCGGGGCCTTCCCGTCAATTGGAAGAATGCGGTTTTGTTAGGGTTAGTCACCCCGACCCAGCTCGGTTTTGTTAACGATCGAGGACGACAGATATATATATATATCGATGAGTGCGTGTGCTCGTCGAAAACAACTTGCAGTTGCTGCGCGAACACGGCTGGCCAACAGTTGCAAGCGGAGGAGAGAAGTTAACCGAGATCTTTGGCTAACGATGCAAATAGCAAAGACTACGTCATCGTTCCTGTTCTGGATATCGTACCGCGCAGACCTAGTTTACCACCTGGTTCCAGAACCAGAGAAATCGTCACAAACTCTCCGTCTTTGCGTTGTTTTGGGGCCGACACCCAGCTTTCTGCACACGCAGCCGTATCAGACCAGACTATCCAGTTGCATCTACCGCTCTAACAGCCCTCCTCCTCCCCGATTCGGGAGGCGAATGGATGCTCGCGTGCAGTTCGCTGCCGAAGCAGATCCTTTAGAATCCGACCGAGCTAACCCGCGCACACGGCCAGCTGTAATTCGAAATAGACCCCAGCGTTTGCCAATTTCAAACGCGACAAGAGCATCCGAAGAGGAAACGTTTATATGCAGATATTTGGAAACCGTCTCCACATCCTAGCGCTCTTCTGATCATATTTAAAGCCAACGGAGGAACCCGACGCTGCGTTGGTCTTCGCGAACGGGCCCTAAGAAATCCCACCATAGGTCGCACACTCTCGAAATCAACATCTTAACAGGAAAGTTCTACAAGTAAACTTTTTAACAGGATCAGCTTTAGAAATTTACCGTCCCCAATAACAAAAAAATCTACGAAATCTCCGGACGCATCTTAAAGTGCACGCTCAGAGTAGGGACGTCCAGACGAATCCCCCCCTTCTCCCGTTTGATACGATTACGGAAGTATTTCTTCCCCTCGCTGCCTAGAGCCTTGCGAAACCCTAAAGGGTCGGTAAAGATGCTCTCTAGACGAGGGCAAAGGCTTCGATGTAAACTTTATTACTAGAAAAACCCGGGGTTACTTGTTGGAGTTGTTACGGCGGAAGCGATTCCTTATTAAACGTATAGCGAGTCGACACCGACGCACACGCTGTCGATTAAAGACCCGAGCTACACGGCATGCGGCCGATTAGAGCTCCATCCGACTAAGCTGCTGACCGCCCCACACCAGTACCCCTTTGCGCTTCTTCCTCCTCTCAACTTCTGTTCAGCCCGGTTCCATCCTCTAATGCCATCGGCAAACATTACGCAGAGACACGGCTGTCTTGTAATGAAGACCCGTGCTGGAACTCTGAGCTGGAAGGCGATAAGACCCCTTGTAAGCTATTCTGTTTGGACGCATTATGGCACACAACAGCGAGAGAAAGGCGGCACGTGCAACCTCGGAGCGGAGCATGCAGCCAGTCGTCTTCAAAACAGGGTCAGGCTGGTCCCTTTTCCTTGGTTGCAACCTCGCTGACTCCGCTTCAGTCATTACCTTGACGCATGGCACTAAATGTCACCGCGTTTTAAGTAGTCGTGTCCCAGAGCTGGTTTATCCCTGACGACTGCTTGTCAACAAGTTGCACGATTGGAAGCACTTACAGATCACGTGAGCATTTCGAATTTCAGTTTGCTTTAAAAAAACATCATCGTGTGCTCCCAACAAGAATCTGGGAGAGATGTATGAAACTCTATACGGCCCGACAGCCTCATTTACAGATAAGGGGGATATTACTTCGTATTACTTCGCTTCTTATCATCAAAGCGATTATTTTAGTTGTTCTCTGAAACCCAAACTTCACACGTAACGTGGTTTGTGAGAGTTTCTTCTTCTGTGTAAATCCCCGATGGTCACTCGACAAAATCACATGGTTGCCTTGCACTTTAAGCTGGGTTAGATAAAAAAATAAGAAATCTGTGCTGAACAGCTGTTTAAGGGCAGGCACGAAACGGAATGAAAATAAATAACGAAGGGATACATTACAGTTAACATTTAAATATCTGCATTAAGGTCCCCCCTTTTTTAGCTCGCGCTCATAAATATTACATTAAAAATGCATAAGATTCAAAAACTAATTTGTTAAAATAATAATATTAAATTTGTCTTCAGCCAGGCTTCTTGAGAGTTTGCTCCGTTTATATAAACCAGAGCAAAAGTTTAATTTACTGTAACTTTAAGTAGTATTAGAAAAACAGTCAACAGCTAAAGCTGATGTCTAAATACAGGCTACTGGACTGATGTTGGAACGACAGTCAACGCAGTTCTCGTAGGTACTGCCTGCCCCTCTGACGCGCACCGATCGCCAACCACTCCTGCCAGATCCTTTATATATATATATATATATATAATCCAATATTATTTTAAAAAAAACAGCCAGGCAGGCAGAGAAACCGAGCTGACTGTAATAGATGTAAAAACGTCTTGAGTGAAATAAAGCTTACTTGAGCAGGCTTTAGCCAAACCGTGACAGAACATGTCCAAAGACGATAGATATCGCAGCTTCAAGCACGAGTCTGCAATGCCTATAAAAACGGAGTGTGGTTATTTCAGTATTCTATGAGCCTCGTACGTTGTTCTCGCTATGATAAAAACAGAGCATAAACCGATTGTTGTATGATCACTTGACTGTTCTTTGCAGGTGCTGATGCATGCAATAGAAATCGGCATCTTTGATGAGATGGAAGCTTCCGGAGACGCCATGGCGGCCGCGTCCATCGCCCGGAAGTTCAACTTTGACAAAGGCGTGACGGAGAAGTTCCTGAATACCTTGGTTTCTTTACAGCTGTTACGGAAAGAGAAACGGAAAGGTGAGAGCAGTCCGCTGACCGTATCGGCGGGCTACCTTCGCACAAACGCAAGGAATCGGGGGTCGAGGTCAAGTACATCTCGCAAACTTAAACAGGCGAGAAGCTCAAAGCATAAAATGCTAATGAAATTGCACCGCAGAGTTTTCTAACGAGCTTCGAGTGTAAGTTTCCCTTCCCCCCCACCCGGGCACTAAATTCAAAAGCTGCCGCGGATGCTAATAAAAACTCGAAATTTTCCGGATATATATATATATGAGCTTATTTATTATTATTCTTCAAAATATATAAATCGGCGAGATCTCTCTGAGGATTCCCAGCAGGAATTATGTCTCACGGATCGGTCAGCGCCGATTTCAATGAGAAAACCCCCCCTCTCTCTCTCTCTCTCGCAAATGTCTCGATCTTCGTCGCCGAACTATATTTCCTAGCCGTAGACGTAGTTACCGCTGCTATTCCTACGCCTATCACTTTGGTTTATAGCAGGAGATGGAAATCGCCCCGGTAAAATTCTCTTGTTTAGCTAAGCACGGACGGTCATCTGCTGCGCTCACTTCTAAATCGCAATGGATATTTAAAAAAAAAAAAAAAAAAATCCCGACACATCTTTGACAAATCATAGACACTGGCAGCCACGTTCTCGAGAACCACTGATGTACAGACACCCTTTTGATTTCCTTTATTCACATATGAACCAAAGTTTAGAAAGAGACGCGCGTGGCACCAACCAAGGTACCAAAGACTTCTGGTCGCCGGGTTTTGTCTACAGGTGATTTGGATCGGACTTTACTGCACCGTTAAATAAAAATAAGTGGTGTTTCCAAGGATGCAGATTTGTTAAGTAACAGGGTAGCCACAGGGCACGGGAAGGGTTTTACTGGGGCGGAAATAAGATGGCGAGGCAGAAATTGACAGCATCGGGATCGGACAACAGTTTCCGCAGGTGCTGCGTGCTGCAGGTAAGCCATGGAAGAAAACATACCTTTCTGCCGGAGCTTCAATTCGGTTCTCACGTCAAGGGGTGTGGCCGTGAACTCGTCATTATTAGGGGAAGAAGATGGACCGGTCTGGTGTTCTTTGGATATATATACTGATGGTCAACCTGAATAACGAAATAAATAATTCAAATCTTTGTTTTACAGAAAACCCCTTTGTAACTCAGCCAAACTCTGTGTTTGTTTTTTGTAATAATTTCCATTCGAATGAAGTCGAACCGTTCTCAGTTCTCATTCCTTTACGTGTATGAAAAGCAGATGTTTCACATTAAATAGCTACCGTTCTGTTACTGGCCTCCGGCAGTTATCTCTGAGCGGTCCGACCGTTAAGCGCATACGTCGTCATTATTCTTTAAGTCTATGATTGTTTATTAAAGGTAAAAACAGAAGGCAACGCGTAATAATAGGGAACAGCGTGATACCTGTGAGGAGAGTGCAAGCCCCCGTGCAAATAATAGCTAATTTAAAATTAACAACCGCTAGTCTGCGTTCCACGCTGTGCGTAAACAATAGTTGATGAATTGATCGATGTCGAATGATTGCAGGTGCGTACATGTACAGCAATACAGCGGGCACCACAAAGTACCTGACACGATCAAGACGGGCTACGTTGATAGCCACGGCCATGACAGAATACAACGTATTACTTCCACTGTTAGAGAAGCTACAAGACACAATGAAAACAGGTAAGATTTAAGCTAATCTAAGTTCCCTCTAATAAAATTACTGTTTTTATCCGGATTTAAAATACAACTCAAGGTGGGGGGTGGGGTGGTGGAATAATCCAAAAAAAAAAAAATGTAACAATTTTATTTTTAATAATTAAAAAGAAAATTAGACGTTAGTTAAATTTCTAATGTCACTGGCGTTCCAGTGACCTAATTCGCAGTAATAGAATCGGATTTGTAAACGAGGCTGGGACTGGTAATCTGTTTTGCATAAATAGTGTAAATCCTGCGATCAATTCTCAGCCAATCCTAATGCCTCACAAGCAGGATAAGCATCGTAACCAAGCAATTGTCTCTCTCCTTACCATACGTCTACATACAGTTTTGGTTGATACAAGGTTAGAATTTACGTCGATGCTAAAAAAATTAAAGCAACAATTTTTACTTCTTACGAAGAATGTGGTCTATACAGCGAAGCTGGCAGTATGAGAAGTTCCGATCTCGAGGTAAAGAGGCCGGTTAGCATAGTTATTCAAATATTCAACATTGGCATTCGATTTCATATCGGTTATGATTGGTTAAATAGCCAAAACTGAAGACGACAACTTAAAAAGATAGATGTCAGGTCCGCTGCCGAATCTCGGGTGACAATTGTTCGGATATCTGTCATAATAATTCATTACAACAATTCTGTACATGTGAGTTTATTCTGGAACTTATGCAGAGTAAATGTTTGAAAAACCCGTTTCCTGTATTTAGCAGGTGCCACGTATTTTGTTGTGTAATGGGCGGGCAATCTGAAAGTGTCGATCGATGCCACGCCATCGCAAAACAGCCTACGGTCAGCGGGAATAAATCTCAGATCGACCATTTAACTAGCCGCGGACAAATGAAGGCGAAGCCGTCTCGGCTGCTATGTCTTGGTATATTTTAGCGGCGGGGTAAAACGAATCGTCAAGTTGGATCCTTGGCGTCGCACCGAACGTGTGAATTCTTTGCATCAGTATTCAATAGAAGTAAACGAAACAATCTGTTATCGGAGAACTTTGGAAGAAAATCAACCCTTCGTGTACCTCGTCATTTTTTACCTGACTTATATCACTTGGGAACCAGTCTAGAACCACTAGTTGGTATTTGCGTTGAGCGGGCTGTGTGTACTTGGTCAATAACCCGCGGGCTTGGAGCGATGTCAAAGAGTTATGATATTAAGAAAGGAAGTAGCGTCACAACTTCATCTGTACTGAGTAATACACATCCGGTGATCAGATGGTATACAGAGGGTTAGTTTAAAAAAGCAAATATTGGTCGTCACAATGACCCTACTTTGTTTTGAATGCACTTGATTTCCAATGTAATGGGATCTCAGCGTCACAAATAAATTGACTCTCGGAAATTCCAGAAAAAGTGATATATATTTTTATTATTAGTATCCGTAATGGAACTAATCTGTGCTGAAATCATTGCATTGGTAATAACTGTTAAAAACTATCTACTGCCTTGATGTTGTTGCTTAAAGTATTTCTAATTTCCCTTTTAATTAATTAACTGACTTGGTTCTTTATTTGAAGGTAAAGCAGCCCTCGACATTAAACAGATTAAGAACATTAAACTGATAAATGATGCAACTCCAAAAGCATCCAAGGAAGTAACCGAAACAAATGGTTTTTCAAAATCACCATCAAAACAATCGATGGACTGCAATTCTATGATCATGTTGGCCATGGACGGATTAACCGTCCCCTGTGCATCTGTGTTGGTCACAGCTTTTGACTTGAGTGCACACAGAACAGCAGTAGACTTGGGAGGTAATTAAAAATTTTTTATTTAACAAATTTTTTTTTACGTATTAAATACTAGCTTAGCTTCGCTATAGAACAGCGCTGCATGTACTTATTCTCATTACGTTAGAAATTAATTCATCCTTATGTATATAACGTTCCACGTCTGCAAGATATTGGATGTATTTTTAAATTTATAGACGAGATGTCATCGGACTATCTGCCAACGAACCAGTTTTTTTTAAAATAATATTTTAGCTAAATATCAACAAAAGGTTTCACTGAGCGATGATGTACAACGGATTCTCTTATGCTCTATCAATGCAACGATAATAAATCTCGCTAGTAAGGATATTTACACTTTGATTTTTCTAAAAAAGAGAATAATTTAATGTTAAAGTTAATATATATACCTCAGATCTAATTGTTTTCCTGAATGTCTGGCTTTCTTGATATTTATCTAATTTAGATTTTATTTTGTTTGTAAAATTCCAGGTGGATCAGGTCTGATAGGAAGAGAAATGAACAAAATTTATCCAGAAATGAACGTGATAGTCTTCGATTTCCCACATGTCGTACAGCTGGCGGCGAAGCTGTATCCGGATAATACGTCGGGACAAATCACCTTTCAAGCAGGTAACAACAAACACTCACCTGATGTTTATAGAGCGAGTTGAGTTATCTGACTAATTACCACAAATTATTTCCTAGATGAGAACGGAAAGTTATTGGCGATGCGCTACTTACGCAAGCTAAACGGTTAGTTAGAACATTTCCCGTATCCACAGTCTCGCTGCTCACGATCAGTGATGCCACTGGCGACTCAGGGTATTGCGCCTTTGGCAGACAATGGATCTTGCTTTGGAACCGGGCGTGCTAACCAATTTCTTAACGCCACAGTAGTTTTTGCGAATGACTTTGATACTAAATCTCTTGCAAAATTCCTTCCAATGAATGGAATTGCAGACCTCTAGCTATTCTTCGATTTCTCTGACTCTTTCTTCTGACTTGGAACAGTGCAGGGACGAGCCAACCTTCGCACCACTGGATATCAGATGCTGTCCCAGCTCTGCGCCACGACAACGACGCATTCTTTCTGCCTTTGCTGAAAGGCACTCAACTATTACTTTCTCGACTTCCTGGTGGCAATTTTAGTTGAAGTGCAGAAGCGTAGGTTATATAGTTTCCTGTATAGGCTGGTAATCAGTTAACGCCAGAACATCCAGGAAAGGAAGTTAGCGCTCTTCATCTCCGCCTGGCGGCGAATGTTGTTAAGGTGCCTTGAGCGTTCTAGATGTCTACTAGTCCTGGAATATGGCCGGATGAGAAAAGTGCCGACGCATCTTAGGTATCTACAATTCGAATTGGAAACGTTGAACGTAATTTCATAATTCAAACTTTTTCCATCAGAACAAAGTTATAAGGGAACTTTTGTTTTTTGTGTGCTTAATATGATGTCATTTGCCTTTGGCGTAATTTAAACAATTCTGTGCAATCAGAAATCTCAAATATATACATATATGTATATAAATCTTTTCACAGGGGACTTCTTTGTTGATGAGATTCCAACAGCCGACCTTTATATACTTTCTCACGTGGTCCATGATATGCGGGAACAACAGATTTATGATCTTTTGGAAATAATATTCAAGAAGCTTCCCCCAGGTAATCATAAACTTGTCGTCGTTTCCTGTCCGTTATTGCACTTTTCAAGGAGACTGATTCTATAAGGCGACACTAAAACACAGAAAACGCGTAAATATTTGTTGTAAGACAATAGAATAATGTACGAGTATAAACATTAGCTTTTAGTTTCCGAGAACTGGTGTGTTTCATTCTGCTTTTATAAATAATTGCTTTGATTTCTGTGGGTGCACCCAAACCGTTTACTCAATTAATCGGGGTCTTATTTTATTTCAAGTACACTACAGTGAAACCTTTCCCCTTTAATTCTTCTGCACATTTCTGGTTGGACCAAGCTCGACAGTTTGCCAGGAGGCGCGCACTCCTTGGCTCATTTGAAGTGGGTTAAGGCAAATGTTTATCTACATTCAACACCTGCACCGTGTGTTAGAGCTGAATGTCCAGGTAATGTCTCAGCAGAGGGATGTCATATTTACCCGGCTAGACGGATTTCTATTTACCAAAGGCCTAATTCAGGAGAGAAAAAAATAGACTCGTTAGGTACAATAATACGAATATATATATATATATATATATATTATTTTTTTTTTTTCTAAAAACGGAGAGAGAGAGAGAGAGAGAACCTTATTACAGGAAGATATAGCGTCATTACGGAGAGAGAGACATGACGTCATTACACAGAGAGAGATGATGTTCATTACACAGAGACATGACGTCATTACACAGAGATGATGTTCATTACAGAGAGAGACATGACGTCATTACACAGAGAGAGATGACGTTATTACACAAAGATAGATGACGTCATTACACAGAGATAGATTACATCATTACACAGAGATGATGTTCATTACAGAGAGAGAGAGAGAGAATTAAAAGATAATGGATGATGCATAAGTTTCGAAAACTGACACCCGCTCAAAGCTTTTGGCCATACTACTTATCTAGATGGACCCAAATCGGCAGCAACATCTTCGTATTTGCGTCTCAAGTGGATGAGCAGAAGATTACCTAAAATATCGCGAGACATCTGCACTTAAATAAGCGAGGGTGGAATCCACAAACATAAGAAACTATTGAAGATTAAAAAAAAAAAAAGCCACACCTAAACTGCGCTATGATCCTTTTGATTTACGGAAAACTCTTTCCATTAGCTGTATTATATTCTGTTAAATCTGAGGAAGTAATTGCGAACCAGTCAGATCTAATAAAACCAACGATTGAAGCTGCTGTGCCACAATCCCAAACAATCCGTTTTTAGACCCACCTCATTAACGATACTGACAACTCTCATAGCTCAGTATACGGCTTAATAAAACATATCATTTCCCGTCATTGTTTGACGAGTTTTAAACTATAGATCTAAAATGTAACAAATACTTTTCATGTACAAAGGTCTTAAAATTAACCGTCAAGTGTAGTAATCATAGGAATTAAGACCGATCAGCCAGTACACATTGACGCACTAGCGAACACGCGTGAAACGTATCAGGTACATTCAACTAGAAGCCGGCTGAAGTAGCATCTTTAATGGCGACCGGGCCTACTTCTCTTTGTGGTAACCACGACTCCCCGCAATTTTTAGACGGAAAAACTTTTAAGACTTCAATACATTAGCGAAACCAGCGAAGTATGTCGCAGTAATGATTAAAGCATTCAGTTTGTTGAGAATTTTAATGTTCATAAGCTAATTATTGTAAAAACAGAGAAAGAAGAAAACACAGCAGTAGCCGACCAATTTCGGAGACCCCGGCTAAACGTAGACGATTTTCATATTTTGTACCATTAATTTTACACACGAACCAATATTCCTCAAGAAGATTGATTCAACAACGTTTGCTAAATTATTTAAAGCCAATATTTCAATTCATATAAACCAAAAGTACTTTGAGCGCTGGGAACTGACGTTTACTTCTTAATACTTACATAATTTAGACAGGTAACAGCCATAAGCAGCGGAAGATGAACATGGAAGCGGATATTAGAATAAAGCAAACATCCCACAATTTGCATGTTACTAGTTTTATTACAGTCTAGATGTGATTTAATGGTGATTTAGCACGTATACGAATTTTTGTTCCTTTCAGGTGGCAGCTTGCTGATCATGGAGAAAATACTAAATGAACAAAAGGATGGACCATTTCTTGCCATTAGCAACGACCTCGTGATGTCGTTGCTTAGTCAGGGCAAGGAACGCTCGGCTGTGGAGTACCTGGAGCTGCTGGAAGGGTGCGGCTTCACAAATGTCAGGGTACGGAAACTGGCCGGCTACAACTATTCTGATGTAATTCTTTCAAAAAAGCCGTTTTAGACAGAGAACACCTGTAGCTTCCAGACAAACTCGAGCATTATTTGAATCTCCAAAATATTTTGTTTCTTGTAATGAAAATACCTTTTTACCTGCATTTATTTGCTGTGCACTATTTCTCTTTTCGCACCCGGCACTTGTCAACGAGCGCATACATAATACAAAACGCACCTGAGGATATGTGGAAGAAAGGTACATTGAGCTTATTTACATAACTTGCGCACGCATTCATAGACTTTTCCTATTTTATTTTATTTTTTCCATTACCCGTACAGTCTTTCCTTTGTGCATTTTTAGTAAAACCATTTACCTGTTTCAAAGCGCATAATTTAAAATGATCCCGGTTTCACAATTTTAATATTTTAGACATTTTAAAAATGTTATATTTAAAACAACAAATCTCACTATTATATTTTGAGTAAAACTTAAAAAGTGAATTTAAATTTAAAATTTAATACAAAAAAAAATATATAGTCTGTAAGTGAAATATTTTACTCTTGTTGAGGTATAAGGGGAGACGATAGAGACATTGTAATGTACCATTTTTGTTTTATTTGTATTATCAATTTTGACAAAGATAATAAATTTCATTTCATATTTTTAGATGTCTTCGTCTTTTTGCGCAGAATGTATTGCTTGTTTACTGTTAAGTTTGCCAAAAGTTCTGCTTTACTTCAGATTGAAAATCGGGATTATAGATTATGGTTAATACGCGTGTATAGGGGAGACCGTGGTTAGCCGCTGTTACAGTACCAATAATTTCTAACGGAGGCTATAATCGACGTCATATGCTTTAGCCCATCGAAGATCAAAGCACGTGACGTCGGTAAGCATGACCCGGACCGTCTAATTAAGAAATACTGGGACTGTAAAAGCTTAGCAATGCGATGAGTATTCCCTGTCTCCTCTATAAACGTGAAAGCGATTTTTTCCACAGAATTTTCAACTAATGTACTGTACGGGAGCAATCTGGTGCCCAGCTGACCAGACTAACACTGTACTATCATAAACCTACTACCAGTTATCAAATCGTAAGATAGACACACACACACACACACATCCTCATTCTGAAGTTCTATCACAACATTTAGGAATCGACCAAAAAATGCGATAATTGGTACCGCAAACAACCGAAAACACGCTGCAAACTTTTTTCTATCGCCATAATTTAAATCACACATTTTAGAGTCATTACTGAGTTGATGTCTTTGCTTGTGTGTCATTGTTTCGCACCCTCCTTGTAAACTCCACAACACGTTGGGTCTGAGTCTGTGTCCATTATTTCGAAAGTAGTTGACCAACTTTTTGTCCATTTTGCACACGACTGTCCAAGCGTGTCGCTTTAAGCCGCAGGTGGCTCCAAGTGCTAAGGTAGGGCTCGGTACGGGCCTATGTAGACTAGCACTGACGACAGCTTCGAAGAATTCAATTGATGCTGTTCCGTGGGGTCTGGCATCACTACATATAAAATCTAGGCGAATAGCAACTCTTCGTATTCAAAATTAGAGATAATTGAGACTACACGTGGGCTTTATTGGAACCCCATTTGAATTCAACGCCCGACTAGTTCCACCTTACAATAATAATTGCAGCTGCAGAACATAACGCACCTTACGGACCAAAAGCAACCGTCCGGATGCTGATCTTTCTAACTGTAAGCTTGTCTCGTCCTTCCTTCTCAGATTCTCATCCGAAAATCAATAAGCAGTGGGAGCAAACTTTTGTGCGTCCAGCGTGCCCTTTACATCCCACCCAGTGCGTGCAATGTTCCAAGTCGTCGGTGCTTGCGGCGTTCTTTCAGTGAGCCAACCAGGTTTACAGTGTGCAAGGAGACATTTAACGACAGCAGGTTTCCCTATGCCTCTGGATCGTTCGTGAGCGCCCCTCAGATTGGACCACAGACAGCTGTCGCCAGCCAGCCATCTCTTCGACTAGAATCCGGTTCTTTCCAGGTCGTTAATCCGCCACGTTTGCCGCATCGTTAGAGCGCCTTCGAGCCACCACGACGAGATACCCCTCCCGATTCCGATTCACTTCCGTCCAGTATCTTGGCTGTCAAGAAGACGTGAACGAACGTGCAACACTCGGGTATCTTTACATTTCGATCTGCTAGGTAATCTTACGCGTGCTCTCTCTCCGGGTGTGTACAGCACACACGAAGGTAACTCGCAGCTTCTGTCTGTTTTTGTTTTTTTTTTTTTTTATTCTTCTTCTGTGGGTTGCACATCCAATTGCTTCATAGTAAGCACGTGTCAATGGAGGAAATCGAGATAAATAAACTCTCATTCTGATAAGATTCACAATGAATGATAATGAAGATGTTGATGACAGAAGTGTAGTTCAGCGTTATTTTAACTTAATTAAAAAAAAACCAGAATCTGTACAATTGGTGACTTTAAATATTCGGATGTAAATCGGGATGATGGAACTGGTTTACATCCACCTGTGCTGTCAGTTTCTTGCTACGATGAGTTAAGTTTATTTAAATCTCTGGGTAATAATAACTAACCATAACTCTATACGTTTAGTCCTGAATATTACTAACGATTCACGAATCTCTAAAGAAAGATCCAGCTTTTAAAACAGTACTTCGACACAATAAACTGGGATGCTACTGGCTCTTGGTGGCAACATCTAGATTAGAATGTTGTCTAAACTATTTTTTTTAGAAATGTTTTCTCACTACAAATTAATTTCTAAAAAGAAATATGATAAAAAGAAAAGAAAAGCGGAGGGAGAGCCGCATAAATAGATGATGAAGCTTTAAGCAATATTTAAAAAAAAAAAGGAAAATGGACTCTTTAAGAAACGATGTTTGCGTCATGACAAATTTATTCACCAGCGTCGATAGTCACAAAAACAGGTGGATTTATGGCTGTAATGTAAAAGACAATCCTGTGAAGTCTCACGGATTAAGAGGGAGACTCACGGAATTAACTCAAATATCACGCGCACAAGTAGGAGTTCAAACAAGCCACTGTTGCACCTCCGGTTTCAGAACTTTATTTCTCGAAGCCTCTCGTTGTAATCTTTATTTTCGTTGGCCAGTAGCACATACGCGTGACTAATAGCTAGCTATGGCACACGATATATAGTAATGCTGTCGTGAGGTTTAATTTCAACTTCAAGATAGCGACGACTTCTGGAAGCGAAAGTGTCTCTGTGCCTTGGGCTTTAAAAATCGAAATTTTTTGGCGTTGTAAAATATAATAGTAAATTGAGAAAGAAAGGGGTTCCCAGATATCCATTTATCAGTTCAGTTATCACCCACAAAACACTATCGTTAGCATATTTGCAGCAGAACCTTGCCTTTTGCACATCAGGATGAACTCGATGTGAAACGTCACATCGGCAGCGATATTAATTCTCGGCTATCAAAGAGGCTGGCGAGATGATACAAAATTTACCACCAAGCTCAGATATCAACAAGTATGTTTTCTATAACTTCTGCAGAGTTGTTTTATTTTGAATACCGTTTAATAAACTAAGTTAAAATAAACTTAAGGGGGGCATGGTTCTTGGATACAGACCGCGTCAGATGGTGAAATATTGAACATTCGATAAAGTCAATGTAATTTTGGCTTTGTATGATACACCGTGGAGCAATTGTGCTGACTTTGGTGTAGTTAACACCAAATGAATATGGAAAGGTAGAGATCAATCAGGACTAAAGTTACAGGGAAAAATGCAGCCTGTTATTTGATGGAATTCTCTTGTCATCTTGCACACAATGTTCGTGGAGAACTTAGTGCTTTTACTAGAAATCTTTGCTTTTAATACAGAAGGTTCTGTATTGATATATTCTGCTATTTTAACAAAAGTACAAAACAAAAATCTATGTTGGTTGTGTTTGACTGTTTTTGAGATATTAAGTATCGCCAGGTGACCAAACGTTAGCACTCGCCAGCTAATTTTTACCATTCAGCACACCCCAGTTGAGAGGACAGGTGTATTTATGCAGCCTATGACTTATTTTACGATTTTGTAATGTGCCTTCTTGTTTTGGAAAACATCAAAGCATCAGAAACTATCAAAGCTGAGGAGATTAACCACCCAAGGGAAGAGTGATAGAGTAATAAAGCTGACACATGAAGGAGAAATAAAATTTAAACAAGAGGCTAAGTTCTCTAGGGCAGGCAAGAATTTTTTACAAAACTGCAGCCAGAGAAGCCATCAAGAAACTGACTCTTTGTGACAATGTGTTGAGATATGCCAGACTTTTGGAATTCTTTCAGAAGGGTAAAATGTCTTTTGCCAATGCTGAATTCTTTATTGGAAAGTGCACAGATATTCAATTCACACCTAAATCATCTAAACAAACAGAAAGGCCCCAGTAGGAGTTTGCTGAATATCAGCTACTGCAAAAGACTGATATTCCAGATGAGGCATGGAATGATGCTAAGATAAAGCTATCAGATAAAAATGAGAAAGATGAAAAAGAAACATATTGCTTTAGAATAGATGCTGTTTGGAGTTACTTAACATTTTTTAATGTTTAGTAGCTATAATTAAAAAAATTAAAGTTGTGAAAATAATACTTATTTTGCCTCACACACATGAAGGTGAAGAATGTTATTTTAATAGTAAAAAAAAGCCAAAAAGAGACTCAATTCGGAGTACCACTACAGGTTGATAACACAATAGACCCTCTGATCATTATGAAGTGGGCTAATCCAGATACATGTCACTGGTTTGAGTCCCTACAGAAATTACAGGCAAATATAAAAACCCACATGAACCATAACACCAGCCAACATTTTTCACTTTTTTCCTACTGACGGGCACTGATTTCAAAAATAAAATCGGTTTTTGCCTATCACATCAACTTTTTGTTCTACAGGATCTTGAAATGGTTAACTTTTTACTTGGTCAACATGGAGGATATAGGGAATGTCCATGTTTCTTGTGCCTGTGGGATAGTAGAGCTAAGGACAAGCACTGGACTCAGAAGAACTGGCCGGTGAGCACATGCTTAAATGTCGGAGAACCAAATATCAAAAACCAACCACTAGTAGATCGGGTAAAAATCATCTTTCCTCCTCTCCACATCAAGCTGGGTCTAATGCAGCAGATGTTAAAGCTCTGAGCATAGAAGGTGACTGTTTTAAGTACATATGCACAACATTTCCTAGTCTCAGTTATTAAAAAATAAAAGCTGGTGTGTTTGACGGACCACAAATCAGAAAACTGATGAGAGATCGACATTTCACAAGCTCCACGAATCATATGGAGAAGAGAGCATGGAATTCTTTCCTGGCTGTTGTGAAAAATTTCCTGGGAAACAAAAAAGCTGAAAATTACAAAGATCTTATTCAAACATTGCTTAAGAATTCTCGTTGTCTGGGTTGCAACATGAGCATAAAGGTTCATTTCCTCAACAGTCATCTAGATAAATTTCCTGAAAATCCAGGTGACGTTAGTGATGAGCAAGATGAAAGGTTCCATCAAGATATACAAGCTATGGAAGAGCAATACCAAGGAAGGTGGGATACTTACATGATGGCCGACTACTGTTGGAGTATTAAAAGAGACTGTCTGGAGATGAAGCACTCCAGAAATACCTACAAACAAAAATTTAATCCATGAAGGAAGAATGTGTCATTTACTGATATTAGTTAATGTAAATAAACCCATGTCTGTCATTGTTTTGTTTGTACAGTATTCTAAATGAAATGATAAGAATATTCTGGATTAGTGTGTGCCCATTTTTTACTAAAATTCATTCAATTCTAGCATCGATTTATATTTTTCTATTTCAATATTTGGACCTGATATGTCATAGTTAACCAATATATTTGTTAATCTCAAAATTGATTCATGGTATTGTTTGTTGGAATGGTATTCTAAATAAATTGATGATAACAGGATTGAGGTGATTGTGGAAATCATTGTAATCGGTTACTTTTTAATGGCGATTGATTGAAAATGGGGGTTGATCAAAAATGGAGGTAAGCTGTAGAGCAAAAACTTTACATGATAGGCAAAAACCAATGTGATATTTGAGTTTAGCGCCCCCAATTAGTCAAAAACAAATCTCAGATATAAGTCAGCAAAAATTGTGTTGACCAGTGTAATAAAGAACACTGAACATGTACATGAGAATCTCTTGACAAAGACAGTAGTTTATGACAAAGAAAAAGACCTTGCTTAGCTTGATAAAGTATCTGGTACCTAGTGTGTATGTACACATGTTGCCCAACATATTCTAGAAGGCCTGAAAATGTTTCTGGCGTGGCTGAAGCACTGGGTAGCTACATCATACAAACAAATAATGATTAAGTGTTTTTAGAAAATGAGGGTTCAGTCCAGAGTAGCTTGGCGGGGGAACAAGATAACCTGGATAGAAAATTGATGTTGGTAGTATGCAAAAAATTCTGGAAGATCTTGGCAGTGTGAGGCAGAGATTGCCTGACTATGGGGTAGCATAAGAAAAGAATACAGCGATGCAGTACTATATTTCTGTCCCTGATCACTGTCAGTTTCCATGTACATGTTCAAGATAATTGCTGGGATTGTAAGCCATTCTTCCCACGCTTTAAAATTTGCTCCATTAAAATGGTCAATGTGACAAACAAAGGTGGGTGTGTAGCCTTCAGCCCTGCTTCAGTAAATTCTTTCTTAGCTGCTGATATTGGGCAGCAGCGAATGAGATTTATCGCTGAGGTCAGACTGAATGTCTGGCATAACCAACAGATACTCTGTGCTGTATAAAAGGCAGTAATTAGCTAACTTCACAAGCACTATAGCTGTGTATATAGTAGTGTTGGGCCTGTGCGTCAGACTGGGGCTCTTGCTCACAAAAGGTCAATATGCTACCCACAGGGCCATAGTTTGGTAATGTGCAAATATCTTAGCAAGAGTTAGTTTGAAATAAGCTAAAAGTATACAATAGATATATGGTGCCAATGAGGAAAATTTCTTAATCTGCAGCAAATAATATTTGAAGAGATCGTGCCTCAAGAACATTAGATTCTTAAGCAACCTAAATCACACTGTACATAGTAAAGCTTCAGTAGTTTCCTTATGTAAATCACTAGTAAGACTTCTGGAATGTGCAGTTTAGGAATTGGTCCAGTGTTCTGCCAAAAGTATAGCTAAATTGAGAAAAGTTCAAAGGACAATTACTAGAATAATTAGCGATGTAGTTAAGTTTGGTTGTGAAGAAAAAGCAAAGAAAGTTTGATAACCTAGTTTAACTTGCATGTTTTCACTTGTCTTTTGGAAAAGAATGCATTGATTAGTCAGATTTTGTATCACATAGAACTAGAAGCTGTCATTATCATATTTATAAGAACCATTCTCAATTAAACTTTAGGAAATTTAAAAAAATTAATTATTATTAATTTTGAAAGATGTACCCAACCATTTACTGGAGATGGGCAACAAAAATGTTAGTAAAAGGTAGATTAGGTTCACATTTTTCTCCAGGTATTTTAAAAATTAAGGAAAGACATAATATATATATATATAGAGAGAGAAATCTGGGTTTATTCTGCTATGTTCAAATATCTAGTTAGTCTTTAAAGCAAACTTTTATTACTGCGATGAGAACTATGAGCATAATGATGTATGTTTGGTTTAGGGATTACTAAATAAGTGACAAACAAATTTTTTTGCAATTAAATTTCGCAGGGGTGAAGTTTCAGCAATTATTGCAATAATGCATATTGAAGAGATTAAAAGAGATGGCTTCAAAAATTTACCATTATCTTCTGTTTTGCCTGGTCTTGAAATGAACACCGCTAAGTCTACACTGATTGTCTAGAAAATATCTGCTGAAAATAGTGTTTCTACAGAAATACAATGCATGAAGATGCCAAGAGATAACAGTAGCTGGCTAAATAAACTATAGATATATAAATAAAAGTGCACTTTACATTTAATAAAACAAACAGGTTCATATGAAAAGTACTTCTGTATCAAATCTACTTTGCATTTATTTTAAAAACACAAATACACGAACAATTGCAGCTTTATAGATAAAGAATAAACTTTCATCTTGAATAAGAGTGTTTGTTTTCACAAAGATAGTCTCTGCATGAAATTATATTAATTACCGGTATGCAGTAAATTTAGCAACTAGTTTTAAATATGTTAATAATTTTTATTTATAATGCGAGAGTATAACAGAGAAAGGGAAGACGTGTAAAACAGGTCAGCAAAGAAGGAACTGACCAGTTGAATTAGAACAAGATGTTATTGACCCATGGTTGGTGAAACTAACATTCTTTCATTGGGGAGTTAAAAAAAATCAAAGCATTAATTGTTAGAGCATAATAGCTTAGAGGGAAACTGTGCCACACAGGTAAAATAATTAATGTGAAACGCTAACAGAGAGACATGTTTGATAGATTTTTTGCTGGGCAAACAATCCTGCAAATGGGGCAAAAATGTTGTTCATGATCACAAGATGGTCCTGGAAACCAATGATGGATGTGCGTGAACCTGCATAATCTTTCAGGCTATCACTGTGTGTGCCAGTTCGTACAGTTCATAACTAAAAGTTCCAATGCGCTGGGAAATAATTTCCATCTTAAGTTGAGCAAACAACTTTATGCATCCCATGACACCATCAGAAAAGAGTTTATCAAACATTACCTTTCAAGAGATAAATTGCTCATCTTGTATTTTTCACTTCTGTACAAACTGATCCGAAGAACATACAGCGGCAACAATAACTGCTTTATCAGTCACGAGTTAAGAGAACTCAGCAAGAATACTGGCAGGTTTTATGAAAATAGTCTACGGTGCAAAAAAAAGCCCCCCATCACAGCTGTGCAATCCACAAAAATGTCATATTAATATAGAAACGTTTTTTTCTTTCCTTAATTCTGCTCTTGTCCTCTTTAGCGCCATGCAGCTGAGTTGAACAAAATAATGCTAGACCACCACTTTGCCAATATCGGTATTTCTATTGTCTCTCAAAAATTAATATTAATTTAATGAGCTGACCTTCATATTTCCTTATCCCAGCCTAACCATCCTGCGATATGAAGCACCCGTTTCCCCCCTTTCTCGATGTAGCTCCTACACTCGACGACCTTGTGCAGGCTTTTTAAATAATATGTAAAACATGTCATCGCTTAATTTGTCTATCTGTCTGCAAGACCTAGTGAAAAGACAAAATTGCTTTAATTCAGTTTTTACAATAAGATTTAAAAAAAACAAAACAAGCACACCCACTGACCAAATATAGTTGTTTTTGTTTCTTTCTGTCACCAACTGTAAAATATTTGTTTATTTATGTAGCTGGTCTACCTGTGTTGAACATTTGTGTGGAATTGCAAATAGTAAATTCTTAAAAAAAAATTAACATTTACACTGATTTTTTAAATTTATTTTGTAAATGGAAATAATTGCGTTGCCTATTTTTATAATCAGAAGCAAATTACATAATTTATATATATATATATATCAGAGGTGTAGCACGCCCCCCGGGCGCAGGTCTGAAGGGGTGCAAAATTTCCTCTGGCCTATAAATTATAATGTCAATTAATAACTAGTCACCTCTGCCCGTGAAACTTCCACAGTAGTTGTGAAAGGTCTTTCAGCAAGCTGAAATTAATTATGACATACTCGAGAACTTCAATGACTCAAGAATGACTGGGTAACTTGGCAATGTTAAGTATTGAAAAAGACGTACTCAACACCTTAAATTCTGATAGTTTAATTGATTCATTTGCAGCAGCAAAAGCACGAAAGGTTCATATATAATGCAGCAATGAATACCAGAATGCTACCTGTACAAGATCTAGTTAAGTATATGCTCAGTTTTGTAAACTAATAGAATTTATTTGTAAACATAAGTAGTAATTCATCGATCTGTTTTGTAATACATGTACACCACAAGTGACTGCATTCTGCATGTTTAAGTGATTACTCTGGCTGTGTGACTTTGAACGATACTGGATGAAATAAATATCAAAATGGTTTACAGTTGTGATATTGTGACTTTATATTAGCTCTTTATAAGGCAGTGATTAATTCTTTGTCATTAAGTGGGTAAAGAGTCACAAGCAAATAATCAAAACATTTCAGAGGTGGAGGCGCCAAAAGGGTCTTTGCCCCCGGATACTGAGAAACCTTGCTACGCCTTTAATATATATATATTCCCTTTCTGTTACTATTACTTCTAAACCTTGTTATCAGTTGGTAGATTAGCGCTAAAAATTATTTTACATATTTGGAAATGTTTAATAAAGAATTGATAATCTATCACATTTTTCAGAATATCGCTTTATATACAAGATCTTAAAATAAAGGATGTAGTCTAAGGGACATAACCGACAAAACTGCAACAATTATTTCCCTTACCATTTTCCTTACCAGCAAGTGATAACGAGAAATGTAACACGTGACAACCTTCATAGCGGCCAAGGGGGAGAAAAAACACCGCCAAAGTGTTTTTTTTCTTCTTCTTTCTGATGGCATCATTGACTTATTTAAAAACTAGCTGCTGTACGGTATAAAGGCATGACGCTCACATCACAAGTTTTTTTGTTTTTTTTTTTTTTAAACAAAAGAAGGCAGGAGACATGACAGGAAACGTGCCTGACATTATTCCATGTATTGAAAGTAAGATGCTTAATTAATGGAATAAAAGGGAAGGAATTGTATCGATAAGTAGGGCCGGATTAATGCATTCTGAGACCCTAATAAGCTAAACTTTATTTCTTGGAGGTCCCAAAGGATTAAACCTTAAAATGTTTCAAATATTAGCTTACTACGATTGACAACAATATTATTTTATTTAAAAATTATTAAAATTTATTTTCTTCTTCCCATGATGATGTCCTTTGTGAGTTGAGGCCCTAAGCTATAGCTTACCTAACTTTTGCGTTAACCCGGTCCTTTCGATAAGACAGGAGAGAGCGAACAGGGCAAGTAATGAATGATGAAAGTTGTTTGCAGACCTTGAAACATGTACAGGTAAACTTTGAATATAAGTATTGAAGAAGTGCAATAAATACGTACAGACGTTTTAATAAAGAATACAATATTCGAAAAATGAAATAGTAACAAACAAACCAAACAAACGTTTTACGACTGAGTCTGATTATAAAAATACAACGACGGTTATTTTCAGGATACTCCGCAAAAAAAGTTTCCAAAGATCAGGATATACAACGTGGATTTCATAGTGTTGTTGAGTACCATAAGAAAAAGCAAAGTTAAATGTGCGTAAACTATGCTTTAGGGAGACATCAATGCTAGCAAATGTCATAGATGTTAGTAAACAATAACGTCACAATAAGTTAATATATACTCCTCTCAAAAAAAAAAAAAAACAGAGATCTTTAGCTATCGAGACAGAAAGAGTAAAATCTGACATTTTGCTCCAAAGTGACAAATTCCTGTTGATCAGTTCATTCGGTGTCTTGTGCGAAAGTTTCTAGCCTAGTACCTTGACTTCCGACCTCTTGCTCCTGATGTCTCTGAATGGTGAACTCGGCCAGACCATCCCATTTCCCTACGAGGACACCCCCAAGCTCTTGCAAGTAGCTCAGAACGTTTGAAACATGTTCCAAACGAGTTAGGCTGAATTAAAGTCAGGACAATGAATTGACCACTCCTTATGGACGATGTAGACGGACGTTAGTTATCTTCTAAAAGAACGAAGCCATCTTCCAAAGCACCAGCATATAGCTTCAAGTAAACACCAAGGACCTCATCCCTGTACACTAAAGTCAAGATACCTTTTTGGAAACCAGGATGGCAGTCTTCCAATCCAAGATAATCCATCTCCGCACCATCAATGAGCTGCTTCCACAACAGTCATGTTCAGCAACATTGGCATTTTGAAACTGCTCTTCTGATCTTATCTACTTTCTGGCATGTGGATTTGTAAAATCAAAAACCAAAATCTGGACTGTTTGCGAAACGAAGAGCGGTTAGTTTCTTACAGTCACGGTCAGCTCAGCCTCACCCCATTTTGCGGTGGCCAACTGTTAGTGATATGCGGATACAGGAGTTTTTACTATATGCCATTACCCCGAAACCAATTATGTGCGGTTTGTGTTGAGACATTGGTACCTGTTGCAATATGAAGGTCAGATTTCTAGTGATTTGGTATGCAGACGGTTTTTATTCGCTTCAAGCCCAAGCCAATACCCTGGCGATGCTTTGTTGATTTGGATCATACCTAATCGTGATGACTAATAACACTACCTTCTAATGTTTTTGATGCTCAATCCAGGCTTTAGAAATGGCACAATGGCTGAAGCTATGTTCATCTGCCTGTCACACGGATTTGGGTTGCTCCAGACTCCAGCACACGAATTCCCCTGGCAGTTTTTGTTGCCTTTAAATGTTGTCCCTGTTGACGTTGCGCCACCCTGTAACCAAAATAGCGATGAAGCACTTCTTAAATTCCAAAATGAAAGCAAGCAGGGGGCCGTATATTCATGTGCATTTCAAACCTTGATGCACTGGAAGAAATTCGGTGGATGAGGGTCCCAATGAAGAAGTCAAAGGAGTTAGAGAACGAAAGTAAATTGTGCTAGTATTAATTTTAATATTAATGTTTAATATTAATGGTTTGTTGATACTCATTTAAACCTTAACCAATTTTCAGTAGTATGCTTGCTGTTTGCAGTGTGGCATTTGTCGACCTCGGCTGCTATTTCTCGCATTGTAAGATTAACATCTGCTTAATGAATTAATGTGAGTGAAGATGCTTCGAGCTGATTTATCAACAAGCAGCCTCTTAACCGTCTTCATCAAGCTCCAATGTGACAGTGTGGTACATGCAAAGAAGTACAGAATGCAATTGTATATCATGCCCCCCCTGGCCCCTGGGGGCCCAGTTTTTTGGTTGTTTAAAAGAGAAAAATGACTCCTTCATTTAGCTGTGGGAAGAAAGTATTATTTTTGATGATCTTTCCCGGAACGAGGATCATCTAGATCTCGGAAGACTGAAATGGTTCCCGAGCACGTTTTCAGAATCATTGCTTTTTGTAACTCTTTGTATTTGTTTCAGCATCAAAATCCGGTGCTATAGTAACAAAATCATCAAATATAATTAGTCTATTGATATAAGGTCCTGTTTAACCGCGAAAATGCTGTACAGACAATGAAATACTTATTTTAAATAGATGCTAAATTATTTTAAAATTCTTTCACGTTTAAATATTTAGAATATCCTGAACAACTAAAAATATTATATGTACCTACCTTGGGATTTAAAGATTTTTTATGAAGGATCTTTGGAAAATAGATAGTAACAGACAGACCTCTTCAGTTCTTCCGTTACTGACAACAGAAAGTCACAATTAAAAATCAGTAAAGAATTCTAGATATTAAAAACAGATTTTGTCATAATAGTAATACGTAAATACAGTAAATATCTTGTTATGGTAATGCGAATCATTTTAAAATCAAGATGAATTTAAAGTCGCTTTAGTAGACGTTTTTCTACTCCGGGGTGAGGTCATAGGTCCTGAAGATATGTTGCTTCCTTCTTAGATCTTAAATAACAATTTTGTTTGTTTACAAAAATTAATAATTTCTCGTTCTGTTAGTCTCATTCAAAGTTCTCCCCTAAACAGCCCCTAAAGGGAAGAGGGTTTTATTAAAAAAAAATTAAGAAACACAGACTAATACTCTTATTACATGTGAACGACTTAGGAAACTATTAATATTGTACGTGCTTTAATAGTGGGTGATTTAAAGCAACAAACGATTACAAATATGCTACAGATTAGCAGTTTCTCCCTTTAAAATCAGATGCCAATATGCAGCATTAATACCTATACTGAGACTGATCTAGTAGTTGTCTTTAGAAAGGTGATAGTATCTAATAAATTTACATGGGCAAGCTGGTAGAATTCTATTTGCTACTACTGAGATCCTTTTGTTTGACTGCTCATGTTAGACTTCCACATTCCTGTGCCTAATAAAGGCCACGCAAAAATAGACTATGGACTAATAATCCGATTGATGTCATAATTGCCTACAGGACAGAACTGACAGAGATTTGGATTCGCGGCATTTCCGCTTTCATCACCGGATGCAGGCCGATCTGAATCATTTACACAAATGGCTTGAGGCGATCTCTCACACGAAAACCACACCTCCCACACCAATATATTCTTTTGACGCAAAGGCATCGTTCGCGGTAACCTTTCATGGCACTCCGCTTCTCGTTCCGAAAACGGTCCGAATCTTTCCGCACTGCTCTGTGTGTTCGGGCTAGCTGAGTCACAGTTAAATCCTCCAAAGGGGACCGGCCATCCGGGGATCTTCTCGTCGTCGGTGTTTGGTTAATGTGTTCGGTCGTTCGAACAAGACTGACCGGTGATCTGACCAGGTCAGTCCGGTGTATATCCGGTGAGCTGACCAGATCCTTATGTCGCCCAGCTACAGTTTGTCCGTAACCGGACGCTGAATCAATCTCACCTAAGCGAACAATATCCTCTCTTATATCCCGTACTGACGACTATCGCGAAGAATAATAATTTTTAAAAAATGGGGGTTGGTTCTTTCAAGCATCTGTTTATCATCCATTCCACCTCACAGCGCAGCTCTTTTATGTTAGTATCGTTTTCATAGGCAGCCTACAACAAGTGACAGTGTTAGTCAGAAAATATCAGCCAGCGCATTTCTCTCGCGCTGCCCTTCCAGCCGGGCGAGCCGAAGTTATTAGCGCACGGGCTATCGGCTGACAGCTCGGATGCCACACGTACATCGGTTCGGGCTGGTTAGGGGGAAGAATCCCTCGTCTTTGCCCATTGACGCGCCGATACACGATGTGGAAGCGCTCGCTTGCGGCGGCTTTTCTGGGGCTTCTAGCCGGCTGCTGGGTAAGTAACTAGCTCTGATTGATACGTACAGCCTTCCGTTCCGCGTAGGAAAGAAGAAAAAAAACAACAACAACAAAATTCACCTGCCGCCCTCTGTTGGATAAAACGTTAAAAGCACAAACGAACTCCCCCCAGCAACGACGCTCAGTGGGGAAACTGTCGCCTCTCTTCCCTGCCTGGATCTAACCATCGGCTTCTGTCAGATGGCCAGCCCAGCCCCCACCCGCGAGTTCACCAAAACGACAGCGTCCGTCTCCGCAACGGATTAACGAGTTCCCTCGACACCCCACCCCGTGATCCGTGCCCCATACGCGTTTCGGTTATTTGTCTTTAATGTCTCCTCATCAGTAATAACATCAGTATTTGTCGAGTGTCGTAACGGAGAAAGGCCTCACTAGATGTTCGTAACTAAGACGGCCGAGGTACGTTAATTGAGAGCAGGTTCCCCTTCCCGCCGCCCAAACACACGCGGGCTGAGCTCTGATTGGAAACTTAAAGTCAATTTATGCAAAATCTGTATTCATATAAAGTTTACGTTACCAAAAAAAAAAAGGGGGGGGCGACCCTTTTGTCTCTTAATCTTTAATATTTGTCATTTTCTCTCCTTTTATTTGTAAGAAGTCTTAGCCATCGTTGAATTAATGTGATACATACCGAATTTAAAGGATTTAATCAGTTATAAGCTAGGATATGAATTTCCAAATAAGGTAAGCAACTCTAGATTTTCCGTAAAAAATTTTTTTCTGCAGAAATATGTAAATCTAAAATTCATTTCTGACTAAAAAGTGACGTAATGCGAAAAATTACCGATATTTTCGGAAGGAATAGGTCAAATAATGCCATTTATTTATTCTCTGGTATTACGGAGTACTTTGTAAAATGGTATTTATAAAGTATATAATGGTCATCAAAATGTGTCGTCGTCGTAAAGGACGTGTTGGTAGATATGCTATCCATTTCTACAATGTAAGTATCCTGTGTAATGTTCTAGAAGTTCAATGTTGATCTTTAATGTCAATGCCGAGTAACTTCCACTCGCATGCATGACTTTTTCATGTCCACTCTTCATGCTGCCCACAAGACGTCCAAAGGGTACCTGCAGTATTCTCTTCGATTCCTCGTGCAAAGTCTACGTCGTTTCAGCAATATTCCGAGCAGTGAGATTCCTCTTCACAGTTCTCCCGGGTTGTTCCTGAAGATGATCTATTGGGTTCAAAACCTGGCTGGCAGCGGGTCAACCAAAAAAAGCCGGTCGCGTAAATCAGGACACAGATCGCCGTATCTGGGCGTAAGCTTTCAAAGTAAACCTGCCGACCACTCGCGACACTTGATCAAGAGGACCGACCTCGGAAGCCGGATCGAACGAGATCGATCGATCACCGTTGCGGCCAGAGAGAGAGGAAGGACCGAAGCTTGTCCCGCCGCCTTGCCAAACTCTTGTTACCATTAATACAGTACAGAAACCAATATATCCTCTTGTTCTTAAATTCCATTTAAGTATAGCCTGCTTATACCGATCAAACAACCATGTATTCGGAGATCGTCCAGTATCTGTTGTATGCCGACTGATATTTACAAGAGAGACAACCTGGTTAAGAACTACTGCCAGTCCTGCGCCACAAGAGGTCTGGTACTTCCGGCTTCAGCAGAAAAATCTCTACTTAGAACCCGTCATTTTCTAAATGCGAGGTGGGGGGGGGAACCCACGTAGACATCCGGTGAAGAAGAAAAAGACGAAGCCATGCCGAGGAGGTACTCCAAAGCTGGTTTCGACCGGGAATCGGACATGGGATTTCAACCAAGCAGTTCAGTATTCTAGCGCTGCCTAGACCGTTCAGTCTCTTGGATGCTGCTCTTGTGTACACCATGTTGCTGGTTCTCCATGATTAACCATCCAGTGGCACTGGCGACGAGGCTGTTGCATTTCAAGCATAACTGTTTTCGTCTACCCCAGGAGTCGTTTTACGGTGACGCCAGCAGCGGCCTTTATCGACATCAGGGATGTGCTGACAGGGTTTAGCAAAATTACTGATGACGGAGAGATAGATATACGATGTCGCCCCCCCCACCCCTTCTGTTTCTGCGGGAAAACAGAATTTTTCATCTTAATTATCTGTCATCTCTGGCTTCTGTGTAACGTCTCCGTGCCACGCTTGTATACTGTGGCAGTTCCAGAGATGCAACACCGAGAATTTCTACTGCTCGGCGCGTGTACAAATCGTGATGTCATTTTATTTTCCCAAAATTAACCTTGGGTTTCTCAGGGGAAAACTTTCTCTGCCTCCGACTTCGTTTCAGATAAATCTAAATGATCTATTAGGCTGCTTATTTCGGCGTAAGCATGACAATTAATAATCAAAAAACGTCAAATTATCCAAACGGATAATTATAATAATAATAATAATAATAATAATAATCTCATAGACGATACTAAAGGGTTTAAAACTAATTATCAAACAAAGTCTCAGATGTGAAGAACTGTGCATTTCAGCTGCAATCAAATCAGATAGAATATTAGAAGAAATTACCTATAGCCTCAAACCTAAGTGCAAAGAATATTTTAAATTCTCGGTTCGTCGACATGCTGAATACGTTGAGAAGAATACTGATTTATTAAAATGTTTACAGACCTTAAGCATGAAGAATATGCTGAATGATTAAAATATTAAATCTGCCAATTTTCGATTCAGACATTCAAGAGAGAAGT
The DNA here is from genome assembly GCA_018389105.1 of Nautilus pompilius. Classification (NCBI taxonomy): domain Eukaryota; kingdom Metazoa; phylum Mollusca; class Cephalopoda; order Nautilida; family Nautilidae; genus Nautilus; species Nautilus pompilius. The sequence goes on along the minus strand of JACATO010001142.1, from coordinate 314,721 downwards.
CCTAATGGTGGTGAGAAATTTAACCGAGCGGACATAAGCAGAGCTTTTCGACTCTACTAGAAGACATAATCACAAATTAGCCAATACTCCAACACAATCATATATTGGGCAATTTTTTTTGTTTTTTTTTTTGTTTTTCATTATAGAACTACTACTGAGTGTGATAAATTTCTTGTAAGCGTAGTTTATACTGATATTATCAGTAATTTCAGGGACCATGCTAATTAATAGTCATTTATCTTACTTGGGGACTCCTCCGAAGTGAAATAATAGCTGTGTTAAAGATAAGTTTTAGCAAGTTATTTTCCAATTGACAATTTCATTTCTAGCAATGCGAACATTGGGAACAGATTTGGACTCGTTTCGAAATTGACTGCAAATTCTGGCATATAATCCATTCTACGCAATATCTAGGCATTGCGTGATGCATTTCGTGTGATAACGACGAGGCGACGCCAATTCCACCGTCTCAGGTCACATGGCCTTCAGTAGCGTGCACGGCCGTCTTTGGCTCGCACCTGCGTCTCATACTGTACACTGAGCGGCCGACGTATTGTGGGGATGCGCCCTACTCCTCTGTTAAGGCTTGACGCAGAGTTTCAGAACAGTCTCAGTTCATCGCGCCAGAGAGCTCATCCACCATCTCAGTCGTGTTCTGTGAGGTTTCGGTCGTGGGGAATGAGCAGGCCACGGGAGGCTTTGAACATTTCCCTTTTGGTGCCGATTTAGGATTGTTTTCGTTCTTGAACCTTTCATTATCACCCATCAAGGCGAACTGATTACCGTAACTTCGTGAAAACTGTATAACACCGGATTTAATTATATCATCCAGGAGGTAGCGATCTGCAGCGGTTCTGCCGGAAAAGAAAACGAAAAGAGTTCACATCTGTGGTTATGTGACACAGCACTCCAGACACGAAAAGAGCCATCTTTAAAAAAAAAAAAGTTCTCTGTAACACGTTACAGCCAGGGTTACGTTGATGGTTTTGTTCCTGTTAACACGTGAAACGACCGCTTCCACTGCCAGGTCTTTTGCGAATTCTGTACCTCTGTTAATGTCGGCTCATAGCACTATCTATATCCGGTCATTGGCCCACCTATGGCAAAGTAATGGACGATTTTAAAATAAGTAACTTCTCGTGAGCGCTACGTCGACAAAGCTTATATTTTCAGGTACGGAAAGGAGCTACAAGTAAATAAGATAAATATATGCCTTTGTTTCACTAAATTCTTTTGACTCCAAATTTCTGGGTGAGAAAACACCTTTCTACTGGTCAGAGCGTTGAGACAATCCTACCTCTCCCTCCCTCCAGAGAGAGAGCGAAAGAGTAGGGTTGGGTGGCCGGCTCGCAGTCTCGATGTAAACTAATTTTGGCTAAAATTCTTTAAGACCATAAGTTTTCATTTTAAAATAATTATCAATTTTTGTTACTAATCGAAATTTAAATAAAATTTTTTTGAACCTAAAAAAAAAGTATCGCTGGTCATATCACCGCTATTAATTAGCAATAGAGATCACTTTGTGTGTGTGTGTGTGTGTGCTTGTGTGTGTCTGTGTCTCTCTGTGTGTGTGTGTATGTATGTCTCTGTGTGTATGTGTCTGTGTGTGTGTGTTGTGTGTGTCTGTGTGTCTCTGTGTGTGTGTGTGTGTGTGTATGTATGTCTCTGTGTGTCTGTGTCTGTGTATGTATATCTCTCTCTCTCTGTGTGTGTGTGTGTGTCTCTGTGTGTGTCTGTGTCTCTGTGTGTATGTCTCTGTGTGTCTGTGTATGTATGTATCTGTGTGTGTGTGTGTTTGTGTGTATGTCTCTGTGTGTATGTCTCCGTGTGTGTGTGTCTGTGTCTGTGTATGTATGTCTCTGTGTGTCTGTGTCTCTCTCTCTCTCTCTGTGTATGTCTCTGTGTGTCTGTGTATGTATATCTCTCTCTCTCTCTGTGTGTGTGTGTGTGTGTGGTGTGTGTGTGTGTGTATCTCTGTGTGTGTGTGTATGTATGTCTCTGTGTGTGTGTGTGTGTGTGTGTGTGTGTGTGTGTGTGTGTGTGTGTGTGTGTGTGTGTGTGTGTGTGTGTGTGTGTGTGTGTGTGTCGGGGAGGGCACTGGAAGCTATTTCTTTCTTGAATCAGCATAAAGACGGTGCAATAAGATGGTACATTAAAACGGGTATAGAAAAATAATGTTATATGTAGAAAAGCCCAAAAAACAAATCTTTTGCTAAGCCGAACACACGTGACAAGGGCATATTTTTCTAAGTACATAAAAATCTCAGTAAACTTTTAGCATGGACGTTCAGCTTTGTCAGTCAGGATTAGAGATGTCAAATTAACACTTTAAAGCAAACAGGTTTCCGTTTCCGATCAGACTGAAAGTGCGTTCGTTTGGTCTATCCAGACCATCCGGCACGGGGCCAACGTTTGGATGGATGAAAAGTGAAGTTAAAAGAAAAATAGGTAAAATAAAGTTGAAAGTTTTAGGTTATAACAGGAAAAAAAACCTGTGCGTGACGATAATTCGGCGTAATCCATAACCCTGGACGGCGCGTTCATGGGGATGGCTCTGTGCCAGTTAAAACAATTTGTAAAATGTAATTCGTTAACCCCAGAGAGGAGGTACTGTACGTCTTTCTCCCCATCTCTCAATGGACATCCAAACGCCACCTGAATCCTAACCGTCTCCACGAACTAACAATGCAGGTAAAACTTGTTCTGAAATTACAGAACATCTTGGTGTCCCCCCCAAGTTCCTTAGTAGATCAACGATTAGTTTCAATCAAGGATTTGGGAATTCTTTTCATAACTCGGCAGACCAGCATCGAAACGTTTGTATCGAGTAAGATTTAGTTAGTTTTTGGAAAGATGATACGAAGGTGATGGTGGGAGGGGAGGGGGCAGAGAAATAAGAATAGAAAAAGAGGGATCGCGAATTGGTCCAGGCAGAATAAAGGTAAAAGAAAGCAACGATAATGATAATAATAAACTTTGGTGCGGTAAAGTTTCCTTGCAGAAGCAGACTTTATTAGCCACGTACGTGCACATGTTCGCCTGGGAAATTAATACTGCGACAAGCCGCAGGAAGTATTAGGTTTCCGCTATCGAAAGTCTGGCGATGTCTGATCGGGGGGGGGGGGAACCCGGACTCTTCAGCCGGCCATGGTTACGCACACACACACCACCCCTGCTCTGATTTCTACTGCGTCCCCCCCTTTCTCTTCTTGTTGCAGAAAACAGAAGACAATTGGGCAGTAACCGATAATCCCCTAAGCCTCGACTTGGAATGCGCTGCATAACGGCAGTCGCGAGCTGAAACTCTAGCATGAATGGAAGAAAAGCAAAAACAAACAACAAAAAAAAAACCAAATGTTCAAAAGACCGATTATTTCATCTTAATGCATTTAAAAAAAAAAAAAAAGACAGATTTTCGATATCTTCCGCTTATTCGATTGGATTCATACGCTAAAAATTTCCTGTCATTGAGACCAAATAGGGAAAGCAATCATGGCCGATATCTCTACGTGCATGAAGAAAGTGCGGATTTGAGATAATCCTACACTTCCCTTTATTCTAGAAAATGGTGATAAAGTCGCCAGAACACTCAATAAACACGGTATTAGTGTTCTGTTTCCTTCGAAAACCCAAAGTTTGAGAACCGCACGTGAACTTATATAAACCCTTTAGCTACGAAATATATTCTTGGTATCTATCCCATTCCACATACTTGTGAATGTGTCAGACACAGCTTCCTTTAAATATTAGGGTCTCTGTGAACGCACGCAGAAAGTCAGTTCATGGAGGAGAATTATATTTTAAAAAAATTGCTGAATAAATGATTCTTGAAATTAAAAAAAAAAGAAAATTCGACAGATCTACTTACCAGTAATTGTCAGTAAATCGCTTCTTTTTTTCCAATTTTTATAAACGTAATTTTGGATCACAGATTATTATTATTATTATTATTATTATTATATTATTATTATTATTATTATTATTATTATATTATTATTATTAGCACTTAAATCGAAAGAAGTTTTTAATTTCACTCGCAGAGTTATGGAAACGGCCAGAACCGTAAAAATCAGAATCACCGATCACTATACGGTGGCCATAAATACCCCGCAGTGTGGGCGTCATGGTCATGGTGGTCGTCCTGCTCTCAAACATGCAACAATGGAGTAACCAGGAGAAAACGAGAATGTCTTAGATGGACCGGGTACGAATACAACACGACAAACCTGGTTGACTGCACCGGGACTAACATTGATTACAAAGTTTGCCAACTAACGGTAAGTTTCTAATTATGACTAATATATTTCATAGGAATATTGGTCACTGCCAGGTTATATATTTTAAATAAATTTGCAGCATGTTCAAAGAAGATAAATGCATTAAAACTCCCTAAAATAATATTTTAAAGTTTGAACGTTTCAGAAATGAAGCTCGGAAGTTTTATTAATTTATACATAAGAGTAAATGGATTCTAAGTAATTAATTAGTCGGTGGCCTGGCTCGTTTTGACTACTTCACAATGGTTAGTTATTTTACCGGCCTACGAAGGTTGAGAGCTCGAGGTCAAGTCAGTTTGGCTGTAGCTACCTGGCATCGTTTCTTCGCCGGCCCGATCGTGTGGAGGTACTACAGGTTCTCTCACACCTGAAAACGAACAGTTCTGGTGTAGATTTCTCTGTCAATATTGAAAATGCTGATGGGACCTTATCGGCGCAGAAGGCCAAAAAATGCCCTCTGGTGGATAACCAAGGTACTACGCTTTCTCACTATGACGGTTGTCTCCGATGTAGAGAGTTATCCCCGCTGCCGAGACTGGTGTACAATACAACAGCACAGCAGCAGCTGGTTCTTGTATTTCAGTCATTAAAATATCTCATATTATTACAAATATTAATTAGGAACAAATAAAAAAAGAACAACAACAGTTATGTTTGTTTTATTGCAGCCCTGCCAACCAGGAACACCAGACTTTCGCTCTTACCAGTGTTCCCTATACAATAACCAGATTATTTTAGGAATTCGAAACGTAACGTGGACTCCAAAGTACCAAGGTAGGTAATGGGTTAGTAAGCGGACTGCTGCTTTACTTTCGCAGCTACTTTTTGTGGTCAAAGATTCAATAACTTGCATCGTCATTGCTAAAGTTCCAAACCTATTATAAAAAAAAAAAAAATGTTATTTTTGTCTACAAATAAAATTCCGGTTCGGCCTACGGCCAGTAACTGACTCGTGGACGGATCGGTGCACGATAACTCGCTTTTCTATCATCTTTCGGCCCGGCATTTGAAATTCCAATTGTCTGTGATATCAGAGCTTCTTTGCAGCGGTCTTCGTGCCATACCTGTATGTATATATATAGTGGCACTTTCTGGAGAAAACACCCTGAAGTTGTGCCGCATGGCTCATGTCAAAGTGTATATTAAAAAAAAGTCTTTTTAATGCTGGACTTATTGTCGCTACAGTTGATGCTCCGTGTGAACTCGTGTGCCAGGTGGAAATAGCTGGATTACGTAATAGTTACAGACTCGGAACAGTTCTCGATGGAACTTACTGCCATCGATATGGAACAGATGTGTGCCTCTACGGGAAATGTTACGTAAGTTTCGCACTCTTTAGGATTTTAGCGAAGCTGCTTATAAACAAAAAAAAAAAACCGAAATTCACGTAAAGGAAGGACTCATCGGAATTAACTTTTGTTCTGAGCTGATGTCTGAGCGAGTTATCTCGCTCTGAACACGCAGCGTACACAAAAACAGCCGAGTTTTGTGTACTGGCTGGTAACAACAGCTTAGCCCTTAACCACCTAGGCAAATTACCGGGGTTCTTTTAAAATATATATTTAACTTTTTTCTCCCAGAGAAGCCACAAGCATAGGGCTTCTTTAAACTTTGTTTTCCGACCATACCGCCTCGCCATTGCTCAGTTGTTTTTTTTTTTTTCCCGATGGCTAGTAAATGTTCTGTCGCCTCCCGATTTCTCTAACTCTCCAAGACACGCAGGTGCTCCTCTGCTGAAGACTGGTAGTGTTACCCCGGACCGCCAGAACACATACTCGAAAAGCCTCACTAAACCGTCTCTGTTAGATTAGATCCTCTAGCAATAGGTCTTATTAAAAAAAAAACAAAACAAACAACAACAACAGCTAAATACAAGACTTAAAAGATATTCTAGATTACTGGCTTTGGGTGGGAACCATTATCACAGGGGTGGGAATGAAATGCCGACAACTAATACCAAGTGCAGCAAAGCTTTCAGCAATATTCCTTTAGCTATTCTTAGTTTCACTGTTTACTAACTCAATATAATCAACAATATTTTGACTAACTGGAAACTCCACGTTTTTTTAAAAGAGATAGATACTTTTTAGAACGGATTTAATTCTCTATTTAATTTTTTTTATTGTTGCTGTTATTGTTCTGACTTTTCACTTGTAAATAAAAATTGCCATATTGTTTCCCAGAAAGTTGCTTGTAACAATCACCTCGGAACTGGCATCAAGGAAGACATGTGCAGGGTCTGTGGTGGCACCAACGACACGTGCACACTGGTAAAGGAAAACTACACAGTCCAACTACCATCGCCAAACACAGGTGACCGCTACTAACATTTCTACCGACGGCAGCTTTCCTCGATAGATAATTTCTCTGTGAATTTAAAGCGTGTCGTTAAAAACAATCATCTCTGTCTCCATTTGTTGGAATGCTCAAACTACGTTGACTGCTGCTGTTTGGAAATAATATAGCAAACTAAAGGATACTCGAGTGCGGTTTTGCCTGGTTAAACGTCAATATTGTGTACTACGACGAGTAGACAAACTTTGCATAGCGAAAGGATTGCATGGAAGATGTTAATTCCTTCCGATCCCCCCAATGTTACTGTGTTTGAGCATCTAAGAGTCATATTCGTTATTATCTAATTCGTATTGCGTATTACCTTTTATGTAAATTAGTTTTTGTTAGTCAGGGTTCTAATTTATTCTCAATTTGTGTTGGCACTGTAGTTCTTCGCTTATAGGTAGGCATGCTTTTACATCCGAAACTGTATCTCATTTTATAGTAAGAAAATTCTCTTTTTTTTAAAAAAAAAACATGTTTTATTTCTTTGTTAACAGTGCACAAAGGATACAACGAAATCACAGTTCTCCTTCCAGGATCTACTCATTTTACATTCAGAGAGAATAGCAGGAATTATCTAGGTAATTTTTAATTATTTAAAATCTTAAAAAAAAATATTTCTCTTAACCTATTTAACAGTCATCATCTGGATGTCGTTAGCACAGTGAGCTGAGTCTAAACATCAACGATGATAGAAACCTAACAGAAAACCTAACCTTTTTTTTAAAAAAAAATCAGCCGACATTTTGTTTCTTCTTCTTCTTTTTTTCTGTTGCAATTATCAGTAAGTACTAAGAACTTTTGTATGTCTTATTTTGATGCTGTTTCTTCTTCGGTCAACTGTCGTATGAGAATAAATGAAAACTACTGTCTTTACGTTCAGCAGCAATTTTGCTTCTGTGACATATAATGCCACTAGTATCTTTGAGTTTACCGGTGTACAAATATCAATTAACATAAACTAGCATAAAACTAATTGTTTTTGCCAACCTCCCCTCCCTTTTATCGGAATCATTAACAAAATAATGCTAGTGGCTTTAAGTAAGTGCATCTTTTCCCAAAGAAAGCTATATTTAATTATCAACATTTAACTATTTACATTATAACTATTTTAGCAAACAGAAGCCCCAATAATTACATAGAGACTGGGGTACACATGTATTACAAATGCAAGTTTCTTAACTTTAACGCGTAATTTTAAGTACACACAAAGAAAGAAAAAAATTCGGAAAGACCTTACAAAACGTTGCAATTAGTCATCATTGATCTTTTCACAACTAACTCCGTAAGTATTTCTAAAGTGGATATTTGGGGGGGGTTGCTGTGCTCTTCCTCGTTTATGATACTCTAGCTAATAGTTGTCGTCAGCATACAGTCTGCATGAAAGTACCTACCACAATTAAACTAAACCCAAACTATTTTCCTAGCTTTAATGGACTCCAGTGGATCGTTTGTCCTGAATGGATATTATCAGGTCGAGTTTTCAAAGCATCTCCGTGTTGCTGGGACGACAGTGTTTTATGAAAGACGTGGCGAGAATGAAGTCCTCTACGCCAAAGGACCAACCAGTGAAAAGTTGCACGTGTCGGTAGGTTTAGATTTCTTTCATACACGACCATTTAAGTTGGTGTAAACAAATAATATTCGGTCAAAGCCAACCAAACAACTCCAGAAAGTAAGGGATCCCAGCAAAGCCTCAGTGTCACGTGATGACTGCTATTGGGTGGTAAGCCCTTAGAGTTCAAACGCGTCTACCTTAAAAATATTCTGAAAGTACTAAAACCTACCATTTTTAATATTATACTGAACACAATGATCTAGGAATATTGAATTTTAAATTTTATATTATTTAAAGTTATTAAATACATATATAGAAAGTCCGAGAGGCGAGATGTTTTTTAAAGTTTCGAGACTGTTTCCTAAAATATTCACCCTCCCGGGGATCTGGCCAATTATCCTAAGCAGATTTTACATGATTACCAAAAACATTCCCTGATGCTTAGCCACGAACATTTCTGATTTATCTTAAACTCGTGATCCATACTAATATATGGAGCCCACTAGTGTAGAAGCGTCTGCATAACTTTTTTATGTTCTTTTCCAGAAAATATTTTTGACAATCTTAATGATATTAGCACGAAGCCGTTTCAGGACGGACTTGGCAAATCTTTCTCCGTAGGACAGCGGTTTGTTTGTTGCCAGTTATCGTTCAGCACAGTTGGTATTTTGGCCAAAATATAATGGTGTGCAAGAGGAATCGTGGTTGGCAGTTAGAGGTATAAGACCGAGCGAGACGCAATGGTCTCGCCTCTTCATCAGCTAGCAGCAGCGTACTTACAGGACAACAACGCGAAGTCCCTCAGGGGGCCAGGGTCATCACTGGATATCTTAGCACCGCATCACTGAGATCGACCGGCCAGCCATGTTCTCAGATTTCTCACCCATTCGTAGTCAGACGCGTAAGGCTCAAGAATCCCATCCACTCGTTTTGTGTTTCTTCAGCCGGTGTCAGAATTTGACACCCTTAAATGTTGGTCCAACTCTGTTTGCGTCAGTCAGAGAAAGCACAATCTTTAAGACCTTAATCTTTTATGTTTTTAATCGAAACCAGAACTTACCAAGCTCAAAGCCCGAGTGTCACGGGGTGATACTGTGAACTTACTTGCGCTTGTTTATTCAGAACTGTGAGAATATAGCGATTTGGCAGCAGTATCGTTTAATGGTAAAAAAGAATTCTAATTTTCTTTTACGACTGTTTATCCTACTACTTTATTTAAAATAATGAATGGAGAAAGTAGCTAGAAAGCCGAGCCCTTTTATTATATTGTTTCTCCCTTAAATTAGGTAAACTAAATATCTATTATTAACCTGCTCCAGATATCAGCATTACGTCTACATTGCCTTAACGCCCTCCCCAACCATGATGCTTCCCTACCTTTGAACAACAGATAGACACCAAACTGAAAACAACTATAAACTTAGGTAATCCGGTTCATTTTTGTTGTTTAACCAGTTATTTTATGTAAATTTAAGTTTAACCTCATCAGGATTTCAATAATAACGTTAATGAGAACGGGAGAAGCCACTTCATTAGCAGGTGGTATGAGAGAGAGACATGGAGACCCGGTAAAACACGTGTTAAAGTGCAGCATTATGACTGGTGGATACGATAAGTTCAGCGCCGTCTGCTTCCGGTCTGACGCATCACGCGGCACGACAGTTTCGTGGCGGCCATCTTAGACGGTCTACTATAAAATCTAATCTTAGCGGTCAGTTCACCTGGTGGTTTTCAAAAGTAGAATTTAAGCAAGAAAAATTAGCAAACTGATTTTAAAACTTGATGTTTTGTCAAGTAATAAGACAAACAGTTTACTATGCAAACTCTTTTCTATAATAATATGAGTAAAAAAAAAAAAGGTTATAAAGTAAATATTATAGACTAATGTATTTTCACTGTAACTGTGCAAAGTTATTTTCATTACCCCAGCTTATTTTTATTCATTCATTCCTAAAATTATATAATTCTTCGTCCTACTTTCAACTGTTTTACAGCTTTTATACAGAGAACGCAACAAAGGTGTTACATACGAATACTGGAAAGCTAATAATTTCACTGTATATAAGAACCACACGAATCAGTTACCAATCGATATGCCACGTAAATTCCGTCATATTATTGGGAGTGATCGCCAGACGAGGAGGCATATGCCAAAGATCGTTAATAAAGCAGAACTCCGAAGACCATTACCACTAAAATCAAATTTTAGCAGATCACGTTCAAGGAAGAAAAGAAGGAGGTCAAAGAGTGCGATTAAAAAAGCGACCGAAAAAGAGAAGAAAGCTAGAAAAAACATAAAAGATGCTACAAATAAAGGTAAGTAGTATTAATTGCATCTTGAGGCCGACTTAAGGTGTTAAGGTTGAGAGAAAATATTCTACGTAATATGACCTGTGACTTTAACCCTCCGTATGCCACGCCGATTTTTACTTTACTTAACCTCCTGAGGTACGTGGTAATGTGAAAAATACACGTGGTGGGTGGAGCGGCAGACGGATGAAGGAAGGGCTATTATATCACTGAGGAAGATATCGTGACGCAGATTTTAGGGCTACCAGTTTTTTTTCAGCAATCGAGTGCAAAAAAAAGAGAAAAAGTTTATTAATCTAAAGCAGACTTAGTTTAGTAAGATTTTAATGTTAAATCCGATTCTCTTTTTTTTCCAAAATTCAGTCAGATTGTGTTGTCTGTTTGAGTCCCTTTCACGTTCTCTTTACCCCGTTCATCTCATTTATCCCTGCAACTTTTGCCGTCAAAAGATGGGTGGATGGGAAATCCGCTTGCGCATGGACTTCCTCTTATAACAATAAGTTCTCACTATCGCTTCCTGCTACTTCAGCTCTGCTTGATAAAACTTCCGTATGATTTATCACCTGGAATTATTATTTCCACCTCCCTGACTCCAAGTTTAGAAAACCGATCCTTTACACTTTGAATTTTTTGCATGTTAAATAGGCCCTATACTTTACAAATTCTCAACGGGCGGATATTTGTGCTCAGATAACCATCATACAGGTTTTAAAGACCGTACTCCAGACCTATAATATATCATACACTACATGTTTAATATAATTGACGATCATCTAAAACCCTATTCTGAAATTATGGTCTGGCGGCAAATATAATCCTACAGAAGCTTCCCTAACCCTCTAATCTGTGATTCTGTAAGAAAAGCAAACGAGACAACAAAGAATAGGATAAATTCGTATGTAAGCGCTCGAGGCCGCAACAGGAAACTCCCCCTGAGAGGTCGTTCGTCCGGTTATAAACTGAACCAGAGTAGGCGGAGGGCTGCTCGAGAAAAGGAAGCCGGGTTCTAACGTTGAGCTTCTCTGCCAAGACCAGATAACCTTGCATGGAAGGATAGGCAGGCGCTGTCAGCTCGAGAAGTCTGTCTACCTACGTGGGAAACCTGGGCAACAATTCCGGTAACACAGTACAAAAAGAGAGGTTAAGATTTAGGGAAGAAAGGAGATTTTGCACGGCCCGCAGGGGTGTTTCAGCAGAAATATGCTTGACACAAAAGGGGTAGTCTGTCTTCTTTTTGAAGGGATAAGCTGTCATCAAGCGTGTTAGCCTGTAGATTGAGGGGTTTGGACCACAGGAATGAAGAAACTGAAAGATGGGGAGGCCTCACGAGTCCGGCCATAGCGGCAGTAAATTCCAGTACTGTAGTTGAATAGCGACCGTTTGGCCGGAGATAAATAGCTAGGCAGTAACCCTTCCCCTCCCAGACGTCCCCCCCCGATCATTAGAGGGCTCGAAAACAACAAAAACTGGGGAGGCCCGTCACCCACAGGTGTAGCTTATAATGGTGGAGAGAGAACAAACGGAAAGTGTCGGAGAGCTGCAATACTCGAAGGTGCGAGGAGACGGAATTTGAACGACTGGATAGCGGCCACCGGCACAGGTAAAGCCAGACAGGAATGCGCTAATGAGGCGTCCCTCGGCCCTAACCCCCCCTCTTCCACTTCCTTTGCTTGTCCTGACGTCGATTAAAGATATCCTCTTTCGTCAGTCAAAGAGCGTAAACGCCGGAGGGGGGCCGCGAGCAATGGGGGCATAATAAATAAGCGAAAGACTCGACGAGAAGAGGGTTACGGTGATTAGCCAGATGACGGAAGAAGTGATGAACAGAACTGAAACTAGCGCTGTATAAAGTTTCGCACACGTACGAGTAAAACAGACCACGTGCAATGGAATATGGAACGATAACGGACGCGGAGCGGTGGCTTTAAGTAGTCTCTATGGCGGTGTTTCGAGTTTTGTTGCAAACCACGATGCTCTACGATAGGAACTACACGATCCCCACCTATCAACCGGTGACGTTTCTGCTGATTTTCCTCGTTTGAATAAATACGTTTTTGTCTTTGCAGACGGCTGTAAGTCTTGCGTTAAGGCTACCGACAGGAACAAGCAGTACTGCGCTAGTGCCTTCGGTAAGTAGCCCCATAAGGGGAAGATGCGAAATTTAGTTATGAAAACGGGGGGTTGGGGCTGGGAGGTCGCCACACGGGGAAAATGTCGTTCAGTTGCCAGCTTCTACAGTCGGTGTAAGTCCTCGGCGAGCACGGCGTTGGCCGTACAGGCTACTTAGCAGTACCATTAGATCTGTCGCTTTAACGGATCTCCCTGGCCTGTCACCTTGTACTTAGACGATGAAGCTGGTCAGCCGCGCGATTTCTTTGTGTTGGGTTTGTTTCTGTTTTTTTTTTTTTCTTTTACTAGCCCTGCTTCGCTAAAAATGGAGAAATTCTCCTTGTCCGCGGTGTAGCAGATGTAAGTGGTCATGTGACATGGCATGCGATCTACTTCACCCATGCATGTGAAGCGACACAGTTGTATATGACTGCCCGTCAACATTTACGGGGAAGTGGAATATCGGTGTTTTTACGAGGATTATAACACTGCGCAATCGGCTCTCTCCTCAACCCAGAGACCGACGTGTCTGTCAAGACTGGCTCTCGTGGTGCCCCTCTCGTCGGTAATCTTAGCAGACGGTCGTCATCGGGGATCACACACCTCCGGTCACGAGCAGAGCAGGAAGGATTCAGCCCCATACACGTGCAACGCGTTCTGTCAAGTAACAGGCCTGCTACAGCGACTCAGATCATTTTGAACATCGGGTTAAAAGGTACCTGCTTCCTTTTGAACAATGCTTCCGGGGGTGGGTGGGTGTGTGCTACTACTGAGCTTCGGTAACAGTTCACCTGCGCTGAAATCCCTCTTTAGTGCAGGACGAAGTCTGTTCGTTAGCAGTGGCGCCCGAAGCATCGTGACGGGGAAATGAACCAATGTGCAGCACCGCAAATTACACTTTACCCTATTCGAAACAGGCGGAAAGACGTGGCAGGGATCTCACGATGTGGGCCCCCCCCTCGCCCCAGCGCAGAGTCGGAGGGGTGTGTGGTGTGTTTAAGACGACGACAACTTTAGTTTTCAAAACGTGAATGCAATTTCACTTGTCTTTCTTATCATTGGCTGAATTCCCCGATCTGAACCCTGTGGGGCGCTTTCAACGACGCCGGAGTCCCACACCATTTGGAAATTGCTCGGAAATACCACGGGATGTCTTGTGGGATCCGTGCCACGATGTTTTAAAGTTGTTGTCTGGGTCATATCTCTTCCAATAGGAAGGTCATTTTTTAAAAGTTTTTAGCCAGGCAGGGTACATTTTGAAGTGAATTACTTTTGAATGAAAAGCTTTTAAATTTTAATTTAATAATTCTGAACGGATTTTGGCCGAGAATGGTCTGTTGTATGCACACAATAAACATGTCATTGAAAAAAGTAGCTAACAACAACTGTCGACATGTTTTCTGATGCAAAATGGGATTCTTAAATTGTATATTTTGTAAAAAAAATTATGATTTTTAACTTAGGAATTTATCTAGTTTTTAAATCTCTTTTGGGAACTGTGTAGATCCTGTGTAAAGGCATTAAAGATTTTATTATTAAATATTGGCCAAATATGTTAAATAAAACTCATCTAAATATTTGGGGATTATATAACAAATACATTTATATAAGATCCCTCCTTGATACATTGAATTGAAATGTTGGGTTCTTTGCGTAGAGTGTAATGTGAAAAGTAAGGAAATCTCAACAAAGTCTGTTCATAAACATTATCAATGCAGAATTTACTCTATCTGACATTATCACTAAAATTAACAAAAGTCAATATTTTATTAATGATCGATCAAACCAATTTTCCTTTTAAGTTAAACATCGTAATAAGACTCAACTGGACTCCAGAAGTTCGGAAACAAGTCTTTCGAAATTGCAGGAGACATTACGAGTCATCAAAGTAGCGGCACGACTCAGGATTAAGACGGCATCTGCTTTCTGGGAATTTTCAAATAACAACTAAAAGTTAAGAGTGAAGATTCGTCGCTTTCATTTAGAATTAATTTCGGGAATAAATGTTCTAAGAAACATACGGACACCTATCCGACTTAAAAGAACTTCTTTTAGCTTAATTATCTTTTTTTTTTTTGTGGTCGTTAAAAAGTAAATTCTTCTAGTAGTTTTGGCAAACGAAGATGTTCCCATGGGTGGTAAGCCCTTAGAGTTCAAACGCGTCTACCCTATATCGTAAACACTGTCGTCGGCTGAATTCCTCACGTCAGCTTCTCAGGAACCAACAACAAGAAGAAAAGAATAGAAACTTAACGGGTTAATGGCCTCGAACGATAGACGTTCTGTTAGCGGAAACCAGATGTGCGTGTTGTCGGATATTTGGGAACTGGGTCCGAAGTCCGCGATCTTGATGACTCCGGCAAATATCAACGGCTCCCAGTGAAGGTTGACTTGAGGGTTTGTCATGTATACTGTGGATTCGAACACAGCCCCCTTTTTACATGGCGGCCAGAACCCTGCTTCTGCTATGTGCCGCGATGTCTTGATTTTTTTAATCTTTTTTTTTAATTTTGCAATACCACTAATTTTATGCTTTCAGTCAGCCGGGTCAAGGTGCTTGACGCAAAGATAATTAAGAAAGATGTCAGATATGTTGTTTCCGTAATGCACAGTTACAGGAAAAAATCACCGCTAATGAAGCGCGAGTTCATCTGGCTTCCGAATGGCTGCAGGTGTCCCAGACTTCGTGCAGGAAAGGAATACGTCGTCTTCGGAGAGTTTAACTTTCATCTTAAAAAGGAACTACGACTTGTGCTGTTGCCCAATAGTTATGTCCGGCGCTACAGCGAAAGAGTAGGGAATCACTTATCCCGTTTAGAAAAAAAATTTACGTGCGTTCAAAAGACGTAGTATTATTTTTGGTTGCAAGCATAATTTTTGGCTAAACTTTGGGGAAAAAAAAAAAGTTTTCTATCCACTTTGCTTTCCATTAACTAAAAATGGATGGGCCGGAAGAAGATACCGATAGAGCCGTCATCACTGGGGGGGGGGGTTAAAACAGTTACCTTCAAATGAGTGTTTTGGAACTTTGGGAAAGATTTGTTTTAAATTAAATTAATATTTTCTTGTGGAATAATTACATATGAAATCTGTTTTATTGTTTTGTTAAAAAAATGTTTTGCTGTGGTGCTACACGGATTCTTGGAATAAACTCGGCGCGTTTCTTTGTCACCACGTTGCGTTTATTCTTCACAAGAAGCCATCCAACGAACATCGGAGACTGTCCAGCCATTATGGGCACCAAGGATGGGTCAACTCGCTCGGTGTCAGGGCTGGTCGAAGACACGAGACGCGCGTGTCGTTATCCGACCCATTCCTGGTTTTAATTTAGCTTCTTCCATCACATATATATATATATATATATATATATGTACTACCGAATACTGAACATATTTTCAACGCAAAGTTTCGCGGACTTAGATCATTATTCTTCAGACAAACAATACACACAAGTTTAGATCTTTTTCGAGATATTCTGACGTGGTCCCCCGCAAGCTGAGAGAGAGAGAGAGATTCCGCTTCCTGCCTTGCAACCGGAGATTCAGAACGTTCAAGCGAACAATCAGGAATGCGAGAGAGATCGGAGGAAGGCATTATCGTTCACTTGGTTTTGGAACTTCTCTGCTTTTTTTCTTTCCTATTTGGTTGTCTTGGATGTAGCTAAGGATTTCTCTCCTTAGAGATAAGAAGTGCTGGAAAGATTATCCCCACACTCAACCACCTGATATTTGAGTACAGTGGCAACTCTCTAAATTCTGCATCCACTTCTTCTAAAAAAAATAAATGAACTTTCTATGCCTGTGGGATTTATTGCCTCCCCTTATGATGTTAATTATAGAAACAACACTATTCATGACGTCATTCATCTTCACTATTTTTTCACAATGCTTCCTGGTGGATGACGCAATGAAGTATTTGCGCACTTCATTCCATTTTTCTTCAGCAACTCGGCCGATCGAATGTCATTCCTCTTGCACCGCCTGCCACACAGGTCCACTTGGAAATCCTCCATACTCTCCAACAACTGATACAAGTGTTGCACGTGGATCAGATCCATTTCTACTGCCATCCAAAGATTGCATTTTGAGTAATTCCTCGCACACCGAGCAGCCATCATCAGCAGTGCGGATGGAAACGAGCCGTTGGCTGACGTCTTCAGTGGCCGTGCTTTCGTCCAGAGCCAGTGACAAGTATTCAGATTTCCAAACAATAATTCCTAGCCTCAAAGAAACAGGCTCACGCACTCTTCTCGCGGCAGTTCGACGGGACAGCGGCACGTTTACAGGATTTCCAGCCGTTTTTAATGCTCATTGTTCCCCAAAATTGTACCCTCCCTGCACAATTTGTTGCCCTAAACTCATCCTAGGGTTAGGATTATGAGGGTCCTTCGATTAACCAGACCTGGTTTGGCGATTGCTGGCCGTAAAACGGAAGTCACCCACGCGAGACGCCTCTTAGTAAGCACGGGGTGACTCTTTCATGTAAATGACGATTGCTCGATCAGCTCTCGTCGTCACGGAATATCTCCCACAGGGGTTTTCATGTGAAACCAATGATCGTCTAGGGATTTCGTACTATAAATTGGGCCGCCAGCTCTCCAGTAACACGGCACCTCTGCCTTGTCAGCGGGAATCGATGGCACATCGTCACATTTATTGTGGTGACGGGCTAACTAGGTGCATACAACCAGCTAAACAAGGGTAAAATGCATTAATGTTTCAACTCCGCCCCAGAATGCAACAGCGAGCACAAGCAGCAACTCAACTATTTCTAAGAGCCCCGAGTCTCGTCCACCCGCACCACTCGGTTCGGGGATCTGAATTTCATATTTGCAACAGTACAAGGTATGATTTTTATTAGATAACTGAACCGATAAATAATTTAAATTCGATACATCAGAGTGAAATGCAGAGTGGAGTAAATAGCAACTTACCGGGTTAGTGGGACACCTGACCCCGCCGGTGAGAGTGCGGACGAAGATGCCGGCTCGCAGAGGTGTTGTCGGAAACGGCCAGAGTACAGCAACAGCGGGGTCCGCCGGGATCGTCGGATATTCGTGTACCGCAGTCATCCGAAACATCTCTCCAAACAGCAGCTTCATTGCACGATCCTCATCCGTAGCCCGGCGTGCTCCCCCCTTTTCTTTTAATGTCAGCCTTTATGATGAATCGGAAGAAAGTGAAACCAAGCGGATCACGTGTCCAGCCATAGTCCTTTATATTTGTAGAGGGGGGAAGTAGCACTAGAACTTCTCTTGCAGCGCTTTGAAATGTTTGAATATGAGGCTGTGCGCCGAACATCTCGAGTGAACCCCCGCCCCTGCCACAGTCTCTCGCCAAAGGCCCCCAGTTGTGACCCGAAACCTTGAAGTCTATCTGTGATCTGCCGCTGCATTTTAGTATTCATCTCGTTCAGATGGCTGAAAACGTCTGCGAGATATGCAAGCTTAGCCCACCGGTAATTATCAGATAATAACTTCCTATAGGGCAGTTCGTGCATTGGCGAAAACTGCCAGTTTTCCTCGGTGCCCATGAACACGGGAGACAACCTCCCCCCCCCCGCGACAACCATCGCACCTCGGTGTGTAACAGTAAACTCGGATGCTCGCCATCTGCGAACAGAACACAGTAAACATTTCAATCGCCGTAATTTTATGTAATTCACGATTTGCTCTAATGCTGCAGCTACCCCTGGTGGCAGTGGTTTTGGCTACAATAGCTTCACGGTGGAGGACACAATGGTTGATGCGAATGTCAGGATTTTTTGCCCTTTCACTTTACTGACAAATTCTTTGACTTTCCCCCGTCACGGAGGCTGCTCTGTCAGTGCAAATGCCACAACACAAGACCCAGTTAGTTTGCTTTCCTTCAAGTAAGTATCTGTTACCCGAAATATTTCCTCACCGATCGTATGACTCGGTAGCTCCTTACAAAATAAGGAAAAATTCTCCTGAATGGAGTCCTCATCAACATACCGAACGGTTGGCCAGCAGCTGGCAGTGCCCGCTTATATCGGTGGGCTCGTCAAACTTCCCACCAGTCCCTAACTTCTCATGCAGCACCTCAATAATGGCTGACGTAGTCAACTCGCCGTTTAACTGTATTATTAGATAATGAAATTTTGTCGATCTCTTTTGCAGCATCACACCTACGATTTTTTTTTTTTTTTACATGCAGACATGATTAAGGTTTCGGTAAATGGTATGGGGCATCTTTGATTTCGCTACAAGCTCAGTCGACAGGTAACTAGCCTCTTGAGCTTTATCCGATATCCGCACACGCTCCAGAAGTACTGAGTGTCTTTGTTCGCAAGGGATGGATGTTTTGTCTGGAAATGGCGTTTTAACTTGGCACCATCGCAGCGTTTTCCAACTTCTCTCTGCAGATGAGGCGTCCAGGTAAGGGGCGAGCAGCATCTCCTGTCCATGAAAATCCCCAAACCAGGTAGCTCTCATTATACTGTTTCCGAACAGTTCCTTTTTTTTTTATTTTTTCCTCGAGGTTCAGATGTTTCATCAACGATTGAATAAGCGGAGGAATCGCCTCTTTTGGCAACAGACGTATCCATTCCTTCTTAGACCAGGACATACAAAACAGATCCGGCAGAGAAATGTGGACACGACCAATTTCGCTGCGTCTGCTTTCACGTCGTCTCAATTTCTCTCTTTGTCCACCTGCGTTTAGAATGTTCACGTTTTAGTATTAGAAGACCAATACCTCACTTTTAACCATTTGACCCCGAGCTTCCAAGCAGTCCAAACAGCAAAGATTTTCAGGAAACTGGCTATCTTGATTGATCCGCCATTTGCAAGCAACTAGCCTAATTCCATTTGTAACTAGTGCGCTGATTGGCCAATAAAGTTGTTGACATTTAACATGTGCTAACCCCCCCCCAAATATCGGGGTAATGGGATATTGCAGATATTTCTACTTCCCCGAAACACAGAGGTTACGGGTTCTAAGGATTGGAGTATTTGATGATTAATTTTAACGAGTTTTATGAGTTGTAATTCTGATTGTATTGAATGTTGTTTAAGATGAAACAATATGTTTGTTTTACATTGATTTTCATTACCTTTGTACAAAATTTCAGAGCATACCAGTTGGGAACTATTGCTCTAAAGTCTAAACTATTTTCTGAAACCCAGGTACCTGCTTGTATAAGGCCACAGCATGCTGTTTATGATGCTCTTAAACTACTGCTACTTGAAAAATAATAATTAATATTTCTCAGTGATGCCAACATATATCATAATAGTTTCCCACCAAATGAAAAGGCCTTTTGAATAAGGTTTAGTATACTTCTCTCAACATTTAATGTAGACTCTACGACAGCTATCCTGCTATGCAGCAGGAATCTGAATTATTATTAAAAAACACCGTATATTAAATGCCATTGACACTAACATTTGAAGCTGTTAGGTCTCACTCTTTCACCTTGATCGCTGTGCCAAAAATGTGCATGTGTACAATGGATCAGTCACGAACAAATGTATTTTAGAAAGGTTACACAGCAATGATATTTCCAACATTGATTCCAATGAAAAGCACTAACATCAGTCAATTTTTGTCCTTACTCTGGTATCAATGGTGTGGCTATTGGAAATATGTTCCTTTTTCCACTTGCAAAAATTAACCCTGTCCAGCAACAAATCCCTCCAAACACCTCTGTGATAAATCTGATTGCTGTGTACATCACCAGCCAATGCCTTAGTAACATTAGGAAGAGTAGAGGGAGCATCAAACAATAGGCTATATGATTTACTAAACCTAAAATTACTACATTTATCTTTGGATTATTATGAAAAAATTATATGGGCAGATGTAGTGAATAAATATTTTTACCCTAAATGCTACTGTAAAAATCTTTGGAGAATTTTCATTGCACCTAAATATACCTGTCATGCATTTTTTTGAGGAAATTTTTTTTAAAATACATTATTTTAACAATATATCTATATGTATAAGTTAAAATAGTTTAAGTATTTCATAATAATATCTAGTAAAAGCCCAATATGGTTTTGTTCTAAGGGTAATAACATTAAAAAAGATATTAATTTATGTATACAAGATGATGGAATGAAATCCAGATGAATTTTTGTAACAGCATCTGGCCTCCAGGGGTTCATTAATGTAAATATTTACAAATATTTGGAAAAAATGTTTATTATATTGCAAAATTAAAAAAATAATAAAAAATTAGAAATGTGTAAAATAAAATGGACTTAATTACCTTTTCATAATAATTTTAAAACACTACACAATGTACAACTTTGATGAGACTAAGATTTAATTACTGTTTTTCCCTAAGACAATGCAGAGTCAGCTTGAAATACTCGGTTTATGCTTAACTGAATTTATTTTAGAATAGCTGTACTCTTGATTATGTTGTCCTCACTCTCACCTAAGCCTGTTGCATTTAGCACATTGTGATCAAGCATGCATGTGGAGTTGCCTTAAATATGGCTTAAAACAAAGGATGAACTTCTCATGTCATTTTCTTGTCTCATCAAGAGATGAACATCTAAAAGTCTAGAATAGCTTAACCCAATGAAGTGGTTAGTCAAGAAGCATGAATCACAGCCAATCTCATCAACATCATATCTGCTCAAAATGTAAGCCTTGTTCTGAATCAGACCTCTTTGTATTTTTTGAAGCTAAAAGACTCAGCATTCTGCCTGAAATACCGCAGGAGTCAGCTGGTGTGAATCATGCTTAAGATTTCAAGAAATTAAAAAAAAAAAACAAACAGCAGCAACACGTAGGATTTTATTGAGTAAAAAGATCATACAAATAAGGAGAGTTTTTGCGACCCAGAAATTCCACAAGCGAGAAAGTATCGAAAGACACTGACCATAGTAAAAAAAAATAATAATAATTTTTGAGTAGCGATAGACTTCTGACACAAACAAAAAAAACCCAACAAAATCACATTAACCTAGCTGTTTTAAACATTATTTCATAGAATAAGTAATAATAAATCTACACATTCACTCCCTCTTATCAATTCAACAGCTGTCAAATGTTATTCCAATAAATTTAGCACCAACAACTGCACTTCCAAACAAATAAGCTTGCCGGCTGGATATTTCAGAAAACCTTCAGAGATCACCATATGCTATAAAACAACATACTGAGTGATTACAGGCTTACAATGCAAAAAATACATTTTTAACATAATAAAGCCAATTAAGCATTGTTTTGACATTAGTGTTATCTACCCTTAATGTGGTCATTTCCTGTGGCAAGCAGAACTAAAAGAGCAAACTTCACTAAATGCACATTGCAACAATCTTTTGACTAATAAATAGTATTTTTTTCAAAATATATGTAAATAATAAAAAACTAAATACTTAAAGACCACATCAACCATAATATAATTACACTTTGGCATTAACTTTTTGACAAGCTTCTGATGTGACTGTGAGATGTTAAGTTTTAGAACAATCCTGTTGTCTCATTCGTTCAACAAAAAAAAAACAAAACAAAGAACATTTCCCACAAATTGGACCTGCTATTATTTTTTTTTGTCATTGTCTTAATTTTGTATATGATTCATTTGGTCCAAATTAATAAATCTTAAGGTAAAATACGAAGATTTTATTTTCCTATTATTAGCAGTATAACCATAGTAGGGAAATATGTAGATCCAGATGCTAGGATGCTGAAGTTGAAAGGCCAAGTTCAATTCTTGCAGGGAACCAGCTCATTTTGGCATAACTCCATAGAACAATTTCTTCTCTCTCTTCTCCAACAGCAGATTGTGTAGGTTTTCTCTTGCATCTAAGATGAAGAGTTCTAGCAAGAATTTTCAGCAGGTTCATTCTTTGGAAGGGCATTGGCATCCCTTTAAAAATAACGAAACCACTTGGCATGGAAAGATTAAGGGAGCCAACCATGTAAATAGCCTTCTCCCTAGTCTATTTTTCTGTCAGCCCCTGATGGCATATCATGATGCTAATGATAATGATAGTAGTAGAAGGAACACTCCATTTTTTGAAATCCCATAAGAAATAACAGCAGACAAAGTTTAATACATATATAATTTTTAAAAAGGGTGAAAGAGAAACTCATTACTAAATAAGTTTTAAATGGTAACAGAAAGTGAAGAAACCAAATTATTGTTCAATAAATAATTTAATTTAATTTCTCTTAAAGAAGAAAAACAAAAAAATAAATTTATCAATATTATGAAAACCTTGGATGCAAAATCAAAATAACAAACACCGAAGTAATTCTATCCGCCTACTTTACAAAAAAAAAAGAAAAAATTTCTAAAATATGTACACGATGGCTAAAAAAATAAAAAAAAAAATACATTCTTTATTTGAAAAAAAAAAGAAACATTTTAAAGTAACACGGCAAACAGTAAAAACACAAACAAACAGCTAATATTTAATACTTAATAGTCTCTATTTTTTGGACTACACATTACAACAAAAAGTTGAACTGGCTTTAACAAAATATATCTGCATCTTTCCAAACTTAATTTGTTAAGTTAGTCCACCATTTCCTTCTGTTTTCTCAGGGGACACTGTAAAGAATTCTAGCTAGTAGGTATTAGCCGTACTGGCATGGGCCACACAGTCTCTACAAAGAGAAGAAAACAACAAGTAAAATACTTTGTTACAATGTTATAAAGAAGTGGAAAAAATTTCTTAATATTTATGTTTAAAATATGCTTATGAAGCACAAACCAAAGTCACCCTATTTCCAAGTTTCAACAAGATGTCTTTTAAACAAAACTATTAACAATTGTTTTTATATGATAATAAAAAAACAAAAAAAATTAGATCAATATACTTGTCACCACATTTTCAGTAAAACGCACTAAAAAATCTAAAAAAGAAACTTTTTCAATTAGAAAAAGATGCTAAGAAAGGAAAAGTTACTGTTCTCCACAACAAATCTACATACACATATTTATTTTACAATTTTGGATTTTTTTTAAAACTGCAATAACCAAATGAATTATTGACAATTATTAAATGAAAATAATCCTAATTCTAGAATAGCCTCTTTATTTTAATTACATATTTTAAAATCATCTTTTTATTAACTCTCCATATACTACATAGAATTTTACCTTACATACCGCTCCTAGAACTATTACTAATTAGTATATTTAGTGAACACAATGCATAACGTGGGGTAGAAGTGAAACAGATTTGTCATTACAAAGGGTTATATTAATGAGAGATATACTGTGTGTCACAGCCTCTGTGACCCAACATGTGCTGAGTAACACAGATTTTAAGGGTAGCGGGATGCAAATGCATGCAACATGGCTAATAAAGACATCATACATCAATAATGAAAATATATCACAATATTTTCACAAACTTTAAATTTAAAATCTCAAAAAGTTTTCGATTAAAAAAAGGAAAAAAAACCCACATACACACATTCTTTAAGGTAAGATCAAGTAAAAGCCAAGTTATTATTGCATAAAATAAAAATTAAAGGCATTTGGTCACAGTTTAACGAGTTTAGTTGTCTCCCTTACATTAAAAATGCATTGTTTCTAACCGTTTAGCAGTCTAGTTAAAATTTTTACAAAACTCAAGTACATTGCAAAGAAGGAACATTACCTCGTGTATTTTTCATTCTCTCTCTCTCTCTCTCATCGATTTTTTTCTTTTGAAAAGCAAAATATCAATTAAACTCACCAGCATCAAGATTAAACTCCACAGGTTTTTCAAATGTTCTCAGAAACTCTGCTGGAGTTGATATGCAGTTAGTGTCTTCCTCTAACAGATAGTGGATTGCACCTAAAATTAATAATTACTAAACAATTAAATAAGAAACTTAGATCTGCTATATAAAAAAGCAAAAACCTCTTAGTCAGTTTGAAAAAATCTATCCTTTTTATTTTAATTTCTATCTTTTAGAAATTTTCAGTTTTAAAATTATCTATCTAATTTGCAGTAACATCTTATATATTATATATATATTTTTTTATTTAAAAGATTTCTTCTAACATTACATTTTAAAGTGTTAACCCTCAGACCAACAGCCTGACCGAGGTTTATTATATCTTTATACAAACATAAGCCCAGAATAAACAACAAAAACCTCCCCAAAATTCACTATATGTTAAATTCATTTCAATATATATATAAATAAAAACAAGCATTTTCCATTTAAGCAATATTCCCACAGTGTAAATAATTCAAGTGTTTTCTGGTTGCAGGTCTTGTCCTATTACATTATTTCATTCAACTATCCAAAATTTGTAACTCAGTTTGAAATGTACAACTTTACCTTGATGAGGAAGCAGTTCAGGATTTTGTAAATGTAGGGAATCCAGAATTCTAGTCAATTTTGCCTTTAAAAAAAAGAAAACAAACAAACAAAGAATTGAAAGAAAAAAAGAAAGAAGAGGCTTTCTGCTCCAAACAAAAATTATGAAAATCCATATTTGATTCTTGACTACACAGAGTGAATATATATAATCCAGAAAAATAATTTTATCAGAATATTCCTTTTTTAAAAAGCAATAATAATCTGGAAAATTAAATGAACAATTTATCTTCTAATACATAAAACATTTGCACACTAAAATTTTATTTAGATGTTTGCCATGGCATGGAAAATGATGTCGAAATTAGAATGATTTTTGTTCAATGGAATGCTGGTAGAATTTGCTCAAAAGCAGTAGAATTGAGACGGTATTCATCTTAAATAAAGTCAATGTATTAGTAGTTCAAAAGACTAAACTTAAAGTCCCTATGGAGTTCAATAACTAAGAATTTCAACCACTGGCAAAAAGAGAGAAATCCTCTGGTGGTATTCCAAGAGCCATGAGAGTTTGAGCAAATGTTCTAATGTTACAGAGAGTAAAGTTACTACATTATATTTTGGTAGAAATACATTAAATTTGGTAAAATATTACACTAATTTTATACTGTTGATCTATCTCCCTTTTGATGGCATATTATAGGAAAAACTATTAAAAGAGATGATTTTAATGCATGAAATGCTGTATGAGAGGAAAATACAAATGCAGAAAAGATTCTAAACTCTGCATCAAAAAATAATCTTGCCATTTAAAATGCTGGTGAACATATCTTCTACATAAGAGCACAAAACTATAAGTGTTCTGGATATTTCACTCTGTGCTGCAACAATGATGAAATAAATAAACCAGAAGCTAGCTCTTTCTCCCTAATTATAGTTAGTGAGAAAAAGAGAGCAAACTGGGAGAGATCTTGACAGGAATTTGAAAGAAAACAGCATAACAAATGTTCGTGCCAGGGTTGGTTTTGTGGACAGTGTCTGTGATCAGTTTTCTGTATTGATCAAAGCTGCCAGAGCTTCTATACCAAGGGAGGCATGGAGAAAATATAAACCTTTCTGACTAAGGAGCTCAATAGAATATCCTCACAAGGAAAGTAAACTAAGAAATCTTTTATAAAAAAGAAGGGAATGAGGAGGAGAAGAAAAAAATAGATTAACAATGAACAACCTGTTCAAGGAAAACTGCAAAATCAAACAAGAGGAAAGTGTGGTATAAAAAATGTTGGTAGGAAATAAAAGCATTTGGAAAACTAAAACAACTCTAAAATAAAATGAATAAATCCAAATCTATCCACTTTAAGTCAGTGGTTATGTCAAAGTAGGGAGAAAAAAAAGGGGGTAAGGCTTTAGTGAAACATGCCAAACAAAACTAGTTTGAGGTCAACAAGCAGTTTGATGCTGCCTTTGAGAAGCAAGTTAGAAAATAACCAAATAAAGATGATATATCTATAACAGGAGCTGATGACATCTCAAAACCAACTGGCAGAACTAGATCATCATGGGCCATGGTACAAGATACTTGGGTGAGCCCCTATCACATGTATAGTGCAAAATAAATTACCATAACATACATAAACATCAAATCAACAGTACAGTTACTATGGTTGAGTTGTTATCTCTTGGAAGCAGAGTAACACACTAAAATGTTGAGAGGACTCTTAAGTAAACAAACAGTAAACAGCTATTATCCCATGTAACAGCTATAGATCTTTTTGCTATGGCACTTAACTAAGAGAGAGAGAAAACAGAGAGAAAGGAGCTGGAGCGGCCAATAAGTTTTAAAAAAACTATTGAAATCCACAAAGTTTCAGCAAATATTACTACCACTAATAATTCAGTTTCAGTGATTAAATTACTGACTACAAATTCTGAAATGCTTATAAGAAATAATTACTAACTATTTTCATATCAATATTGGAAATCACTATCTTGCATGTTTAAGCAAATTTAGAAAGTTAAATAAATAGTGACATCAGAACCTATTTAAATGCTATACAGCACATCTCAAATAACTGAATACCATACAGAAATAGACAACTATGAACCACCCAACCACACACACACACACACACACAAATTTATATCATTGCCCATACATGCTTATAAAATTTTGAGTTTCAATTTATTAAAACTCTGATAAAATTAGTGAAACAGGTAAGTTATTAGAAAAAAGTTTATTTATTTTTGGAGTGAATTAGGTCTAATTATGAGCAGTGTTCCATATCAATTCCTTTGCCAATTATCATCTTAAGAGGGCAGCCTCTGATGATCGCACACACACATACTCTCTCTCTCTCTCTTGCTTACTTACTTACTTTTGGCTGCTGAGCTAAATGGCAGCCCAGCATGAGAACTTGATTGATCAAATCAACCACTACTTTCTCTATTTTTTCTGAAGGTGAAAAACTTTCTAAGTTCTGTGCCTGAATATTAAGGTTATGCAGTGTCCATTGTGGAAACACCCGATGCGGTATCTGAGATTGAGATCAGGATCACAAATTGTTTTCAGTTGACTATTAATAATTCAGAGAAGATAGTCATACTAATTACAGGTTTTCAAATTCAATAGTAAATAAATAGTCACCTATTTGATGAAAAAAAAACAAACAAAAAATATTAAAGCAAGTATTTAAATGATCTCTACTTCTCTACAAATTATTTAATCAATCTTACATTGCATTAATATTCATAGAGCTGATTTAATTATGAAAGAATTTCACATTTATCTTTATATATATGAAAAACAACAAAAATTACTTTGGGTTTTTCCTGATCAGAAAGATATGTGCAAAAATATTTCATTAGGCTACAATGAAAGACCAAAATGACAATTTGGCATAGAAACTTATCTCAAACTTTCTCTAATTCTTGTCAATAATACTCTGAAGAAAAACAGTGACATTTAGATTAAATTCAGCAGCATATGTATAAAAGTAAGATATATAAAAATCTGTATTATTCTTTTATATCCAGCTTGAACAGAATTACACAACTGCCAAAAGTACCACTAAATTAATTCAGAGTCAAAGCTGGTACTGAGTCCTCAAGCATGAAAGTAGATACCAGCCAAACAATTAAAGATCTATGTAGAGTTGAATCTGGAAACAACACATATCCTGATTTGAAGAAATAAGAATAAACAAATGTGCAAAGGGATTTTCACAAGTTACCCAGGGATCTACAGGCACAGATTGGCATACTGTGTGCTGATAATTTCACCATAAATGCTCCATGCTCATAGAGAAGGAATGGCCATTTAAAAGACAATGCCCCAATTGTAATGTGGCTGAAGCTGTGGAATGCTACATCAGAAAATGTCCAAAATACACCCGAGATAGACAAATCTGTTGGGGTAGATGTGAGATGCTTTTTAAAAATGTAAAACCAGAATAAAGTTTCTAAAACTGTTACCATCTATTGGGAGAGTAATACTCTGAAGAATCGAGGAAGAGACCACTGGGTGAGCAAGCAATATATATTTTTAAAAATTAAAAAATGATAGAATTTTTTTTTATTAACCAAAGGATACATCATGAGAAAAAACCAACAATTTGACTTTAGAAACATAACCAGTGCTGCTTAATTCATTGGCACGGAGATCTTGGACAACTTCCTTGATGTTTTCATAACATGACTGAAAAAAAATATATATAACTTCACTATCAGTTTACTAATAAAAACTTCTGAAAGAATATATGTTCAATCACTATTACCATTAAATATAAATTATTTTCATTTCTTTCTGTTCCCTTTCTTAGTATATACTCAACATTGGTAGTATTCATTTTCCTATTTCCTTTTCTTTATCTAAGTATTTTGTCAAAAACTTTCATAATTTGCTGAGATTCATCACGCAACATTTACACCACCTAGTATGGACTTACAAAACCATTATTTATGGATATTGATATAAAATCCAGCTGAAACAGCATTACTGTAATGGTATCTGGCTGGCCAGTTTCAATTGCACATCCCTAGCACTATTATATTTACACTGTTTACTTGTTACAAAATCAAATCAAATTTCTGGAGTCCTATTACTAACTAATAACATCATTTTGAGTTGTGCAGAAATCTTTTTTTTTTTTTTGTGGTGTAATGCGTGTAGATGCATAAATCTTAGCCAACTTGTAAAATATGACCTCAGCAGGAAAAATATTTGTTCTTTTTCACAAGCTCAAATTCCTTAATTATTTTGAAATATTCCATTAAGTCAACTCACATTTCTAAAGTTCAAACTAAGTAAAATATTTTTATTTTTAACTGTATTTCAAATGTCTAAAACCTGCAAATATTCTTGGAATCTGTGCTGAACTCTAATAGAAATAAAGTCTCCATGCTTGCCCAGCATATTCAAAATAGAACTATAATAATAATAATAATAATAATAATAATAATAATAATAATAATAATAATAATATAATAATAATAATAATAATAATAATAATAATAATGATGATGATGATGATGATGATGATGATGATGATGATGATGATGATGATGATAATAATAATAATAATAATCTTAAACAGCAAGTAGCGTAATCTGGTCCCAATGAATATTCAAGTAGACCAGACAACTTACATTACCATTTGCTCAGGCAGAACTACTACTCTGTAAAGCAAACCACCAATCATCTAATAATCACAAAGTTAACTGCCGCTGAATAAACAAGACATTTAGAGTAAAATTCTTGCTTGCCAATTGCACTATATATTACAGGAGCCAAAACATCTTTATTTTCACGTTTGACATTATGATTAATTAATGCTTTTTCAGTGGCTGAAGACTATTGCTCATCATATCTTGATTTCTGTTAATACTCCTAGATATTTTCCTGCAGCTCTGTTTTTCAATTTATCTCACATAATAATGATTATAATTTCTTGCTTGATATTAGTAATTTAATAATCTTAAGATTAAATTAAACTTTTTATATTTTATATTATATATGTATGGATAATGATTATGTCAGTCTCTCATATGTATAATCAGGTGGAATTAGATGCAATTCAAAAGTGTATGATACCTCCACCGTATGAATCAGATGCTTCATGTAGAGCAGTAGCAGTCCACTCACTTGGTCGGTATCTCTGTTCTGCTGTAAAATTCTAATTTTATCCTGAATTTTTTCTAAGAAAAAAAGGATGAAAAGACAAAAAGACCTTAATAAATAAAACAGTAAATAAACTGATTTTAATATAAAGACAAGGATAACAGAAAAGAAACTCAGAAATTTACATAACTAAATCCTACATAAATGAGAAAATGTAAAAAATTATTGTACATTTCTTTTTTTTTTTTAAATAATAAAAAAAATTGCAGATAGGACACTATAACTGTCGCCAGCAAAACCTACAAAAAACTAGTTTTTTTTTCCTTTTGTAATTAAAAAAAAAATTCCCCATTTCCTTTTTGTAATTTTTATTTTCTTTTCTCCTGACAAACGTGGGAATATTATATGCTTTCTGATAAGCTCAGCATTGTTCAACATCAAGCCACAAGATATATGCCTGAATTTGTGTACAGCAAAAGTATCATCAGTCTTTTAAGAGAAACTGATTTAGTTGGGTCCTGTTACCCTACATCTTCAGAGTCAAACAATCAGATTTGTAGAGAAAGCAAATGTCGACATGTGAATTACCTCAAAACAAATTACGAAACAAGATGTTTCGTGTCAACTTAAATTACCAATATTATCCGTTTCGAACAGCTAAGAGAGGATTTTGAAATAAATGGGTCAATGGAAAATCATGAGAGGAAGCCACTTGCTGAAACCCAGCAGGTAGAACCATGAGTAGCACCACGAAATGTTACAATCAAAGGACTCAGTGTAGATATACACTGATGGAGCAGTAAAATATGGTTTTAGGTTACAGAGGTAACAACTAGAGTTACCTATAGCAGCTAACAAACAGAGACAGTGGGCCTGCCATGTAAATATCCTTACTGACATTACATGTCTCAATCTCTAAAGAATACAGGAAAAACTGGTTTGGAGTTACAAAAGCAAAAAAAAAATTACATAATGTGCTCAAAGAGTTATCTGAAAGATGCTTTGCATTGGCTTCAAAAACATGAAAGTATATACCAACCAAAATATTAAGGATCTGCATAAAGTTGGAACTGAAAACAACACACAACTTGATTTGTAGAAATTAGAATCAATAAAGGTGCAAAGCAATTTTCACAAGTTATTCAGGGATCTATGAGTACATAATAATCATTTCCTCCTAAATACTTCATGCTGTCAGGATTGGCCACGTCAATGGCATCTCTGAATATCAACGTGGCTGAAACTGTTGAACACTATTTCAGAGAATGTTCAAAATACGCCGAGGGAAAACAAATCCACTGGGACAGTTGGCACTGTTCCCAGCACTGTTGAGATATTATTAAAATCATAAAATCAACAATACAGTCTCTATGGTTAAATCAGCATCTCTTGAGAGGACTATGAAAGTAATTCTCTGAAAGATCAGAAGACAGGTAAGTATATCGGCTATCTCAATGTTTACATTGTTCAATTCATTTTCACCATGTGGATAGTTTGAAGGTGCTCAAATTGACTTCACATCATAAGACAAATGACTTCTGAGCTGTTCTAAGTTTCATTAAAACAAAAAAAATTCAAGTACTTACTAGCAATATTTTTTCTATCTCCATTCTCCTGTCTTAGCTTGCCAATAAAAATAAGTCTATGCAAAATGCCAGCCTGAAAAACATAAATCAAAATGACTCTTTTTTTCCCCTTTTTCTGTGCATTATCATTTACCAGAAGTGTGCAGTTGCAAACATTACAGTTGTTTGTAATACAGCCATCACTCTTGGACTGAAATTCGCTCCTTTCTTGTGATTACATTCCCTGACAAAGCTATGGTATTTATCATAGGACATTTCTAAAGGGAAAACACTTTCATTTGTCTTTTTAATAAACTTTACAGATGAGTACCACTTGTTCATCTCTATTTAACAGCCACTAAGTTACTCGAAACTGAAAACTATTTAGTACTTCAACTGAAATCATACCACTCTTGACTTACAAAGAATTATTGGCTGCCATCATCATCATCATTATTATTATTATTATTATTATTATATTATTATTATTATTATGATTATTATTATTATTATTATTATTATTATTATTATGTATAATTTTCATATTTTAGTATAAGAAATAAAACCTAAATTAAAATATTCTATTATATTATTATTATTATTATTATTATTATTATTATTATATTATTATTATTATTATTATTATTATTATTATTATGTATAATTTTCAATATTTTAGTATAAGAAATAAAACCTAAATTAAAATATTCTATTATTATTATTATTATTATTATTATTAGTATTATTATTATTATTATTATTATTATTATTATTATGTATAATTTTCAATATTTTAGTATAAGAAATAAAACATAAATTAAAATATTCTATTATTATTATTATTATTATTATTATTATTATTATTCTTATTATTATTATTATTATTTTGTATAATTTTCAATATTTTAGTATAAGAAATAAAACATAAATTAAAATATTCTATTATATTATTATTATTATTATTATTATTATTATGTATAATTTTCAATATTTTAGTATAAGAAATAAAACCTAAATTAAAATATTCTATTATTATTATGTATTATTATGTATAATTTTCATATTTTAGTTAAGAAATAAAACATAAATTAAAATATTCTATTATTATTATTATTATTATTATTATTATGTATATTTTCAATATTTTAGTATAAGAAATAAAACCTAAATTAAAATATTCTATTATTATTATTATTATTATTATTATTATTATTATTATTATTATTATTATTATTATTATTATTATTATTAGTATAATTTTCAATATTTTAGTATAAGAAATAAAACCTAAATTAAAATATTCTATTATTATTATTATATTTTGTATAATTTTCAATATTTTAGTATAAGAAATAAAACCTAAATTAAAATATTCTATATGGTGCGATCACCTTGAGAAATAGTTGTTATCTCCCCTTACTCGAATTACATTTCAGGAAATCCTATCATCGCAGCCCACCCCCCGCATGTCGAAAATCACATACAAACAAAAGTTATAATTAGGGAACGAAACGTTAAAAATGCATCCGTTTATAATATTACTGCGATTGCGTCACCTTTTCCCCGGCTCTGCTTTTTTCTTCATAGACATTAAGCAGATTTTTCCTCGTAATCTCTATCGGCAGATCATCTTCTATATTCATTTTTGAAGTCGTCGCCTTGACAACCCCGATCTCGACATAACGAGAAGTAAACGATATATATATATATTTATTTATTTATTTTTAAATTTTATTTTATAATCGTGATTTAATTTTATTATGTCCAAAATTGTAATTATTAATAATGAAATGGGATTTCAATCTGCGTCGTTTAAAAAAAACAACAAACAACAAACAACAAACTTATACTACGCATGCGCTGCCTCGCAAACTGTTAGACATTTTTATTATTATAATAGTCAGTACCAAGTCACTAAGATTTAATTAAGAATTTTTAGTAAAAAAAAAAAAAATTAAATTTTTGCAAGTAAGAATAAATTTAGTTGCCACAGGCGAAAAATTAAAAAAAAAACACAACGACAGACAAGTTAGCCGAAACTACTATGTCGCTCCCCCTATCCGCAAAACAAGGGCGATAAACCAGCTAATGGCGTAAGGAGGTGAGGCCGACGGCGGTAGGTACTGTATTTATAAAAAAAATCTAATGAAAGTGAAACGTAAATTGATTGCGAATAATGTTACCAACAAGTGTTACTGGCGTGACAGTAATGCTGGGCCAGGCCACTTCGTTTGTAGTGTCTTACTTTGATGCCAGTGCCACCTGGAGCTTCTGGGGGGGGGGGGCGGTTAATGTCGTAAGCGGCCCCCCCCGCCCGCCATTACCTGCTAGTAGTAGTAGTAGTAGCATATGTAGGTAATCGAGATTGGGACGAGCAGGAGCTGAAAGCTGGCTGGCGATACTCACCCTCCCTTTGGTAATCAATGACATTAATGAAGAGCTGTTTATCCTAAGATGTATCCCAGTGCTTGTATATCCTGTTAGGTTGTCTTATATGATGACTAATAATAATAGTAGTAGTAGTAGTAATGCTAGTTAGTAGTTGGATTCTTATCTTGTTTTCGTTTTAGGTACCAGCCAGTATAGTCTGCCACCGTACATTAATATGTGGAAGAGTGGTCGTTCCGAGCGGGGGAAGGTTTAAAATAATAGTTCGAAATGGATAATATTAGACTTTGGAAGGCGGACTTCCAAAAGCTGGTACCCTTCGTGACATCATCTTCAGCAGCAGGAGATACCCGAAGAGAGGGGAGGAGCAGACACCAAGCGTTTTCTGAACTAACTGGCGATGATGCCAGGAAATTTTATGAGGAGTTACTGGGTGATGAAGCCTTGTCGATATGCTCTCATAAGCATGAAGCATCAGACTCCACAGGCCCCCCTCCTGGCCAAAGCAAGAAGGACAGTTGGTCGGATCTCGAGGTGAAAAACAGCTTTCCATTTGTGTGCCAAGAGCCACTGAGAAGTTATAAAGCGAATGGTGGCTTTCTCAAGTGTGCACAAGAAGGAAATATTGATGGTATGAGGGAGTACTTGGAAAGTGGTACTGATGTAAACTGTGTGGACAACTATGGTTGGACTGCTCTTATGTGTGCCAGTTACAATGGGTGTTTAGAGGCTGTGAAATTTTTGCTAGCACGAGGAGCAGAAAGAACTTTCAGAGACAAGCAGAATCGGACTGTTTTTGACTTAACTGATTCGGCTGGGCACAAACACATCCTGAAAACTTTAAATCTGTCAAGAGACCAATGGGAAAATAACTGTTCAACTAATAGAACTCCAGACTGTTGTATGCCAGAATCATTTTATTGTGAAGTCTGCAAGATGAATGTTTACAACACGCTGCAGAAGTCACATGAAACATCAACTGTGCATTTGTTTAACAAAAGCCCCAAGCAGACTCCAACCAGTTGTTACTTTTTGCCAGAATCAAACAAAGGTTTTCAGATGATGATTAGAAATGGTTGGGATTGTGAAAAGGGGCTTGGTTCCAAAGGCCAAGGACAGAAGTATCCCCTAAAAACAGTTCTCAAACGAGATAGGAAAGGTTTTGGTTTGATATCCAAAGAGAAGCCTAAGTATGCTCATTTTGCTGCCCGTGATATGTGGGGCGTTCAGCGTGATAAAATCAGTTCTCCAAAGTTACTTGGAAAATCAGTTATCAGTAAAAGAGTTCTCAAAGCTCAGCAACTAAGGGACAAGCAGTGGGAGAAGAAAATGAGACTTTACATGAGCAGGGATTAACATTTTGCTTTGATTTCTCATTTCCTCAAGTTCTGTTTGTCCTACACATGTATTTTTTTCTATTAAAATTACATTGTCTGGACAAAGTTTTTAACACTGATTCTATTGAATGTTGTTGCAAAAGAAGAAAAAAAAATGCATACCAATTCAATTTAATATTTACTGGTTCATGGAATAAGTACCATATTTTTTGGCATATAAGTTGATGTGGAGTATAAGTCAAACTGGATAATTTTCCTGTATTTGTAGCTAAATTGATTTGTGGTATAAGATTAGGTTAGATCAACTATAGTAGTTCGCCAAACTTTTAACCAGTCAGAAAAATGTGTCATCCTTCATAACCCTGTTGCATCACATCACTGACTATAGTACTTCCAGACTCATGAATACTAACAAACTGTTTGAGCACATCATTAAACTACTTTGTGGGTCAATCTTCCAGATAAATGGGATGTAAAAATGGTTTTTCAACCTGTTTGTAATCATAAAGAAAGGTTTGAAACAAACTTCAAGCAACATTAATTCTGGTATTGAAAGATTGATGTCTATTTTTAGTCACCTCATGACATCACTTACCATCAGGTCATTTGTGCTGTGTTGAGTTGCCTACTTTTAAAAGTCACATGTGTCAGTTTGATCTGTCTTCAACACTTTTACTTGATTTTGAGGTATTGCAGCACACTCAAATTCAGAAATTCAACTCAGTTTTATTTTTGATAACATGAGTTAATATTTAGCTTTGTTTCAAGTTGTTCAACATTTGGAGTTCGCAACTAGGCAGTGTGGAGATCACCAGGTTCAAATGTTTTCTGTTTGAATAATATGGTACTTACCTCCAGGAAGTTACAATGGTGGATACTGTACACCAGCAAAAAAAGACAGAGAAATGTAAAGGCTGTAATCTTCAGTTATGGTTTGTTTGGCTTTTAGTCTCAGCTGCACAGTACTAAGTCCATGACACGGTGTTGGGTTGGCACACATTTCTCTAACTTACTCAATGTTAGTCCACCTGGCTGTGATTTTCCCTTTTGGTTTTTGTAGTTTTTAACATATCTCCACTTTATGCCAGCCTATAATGCATTTCTTATACCATGTTTCCTGTGCATGGCCATATTACCACCATTTTCTTCAGTGAACTTAACAACTTCAGCTTAGAAGCTTCCATCTATCACCTATGTGACTTTATGGATGTATTTTGTAATGAGGTAGAAGATTTGTTTGGGCTATTTATACATATAATTAGGATTGAAAAGGATAGATAGAATGTAATTGGTGAGCATGCAATTGCTCACCCAAATGGCAAACAACCAGGACAGTAGATTCTGTAGTTAGTTCCAAATAAACAATTTTGCATTTTTTTTTTTTTCAGAAAGTAATAGAACTTTTTTACTTTTCCTTTCATTAAAACAATTTCAGTGACTATCCACAGATAAGTTGATTTGGAGTATACATCAAAGTCCAGACTTCTGGGAGGGGAGTGTTAATTTATACACCAAAAAATATATGTACATACATTCCTTAGATTTGTTTTAAATGATGAAAAAAAAACACTCATCAAAGTGGAATTCTAAGATATAGTGACCGACTCAAATGAGCCAAATAGGAGCATGCAAGAACTACCTTGGAAAGGTATGTACATTACTGAGTAGAATAAACTTTATGGTCAAGGGGACGTAACTCAAGGCAAATTGTGAAAAGTTATTTTGTGAAGAAAAGAAAAAAAAATCATCAGTATTCATTGAGAGAAAACAAAATATTAAAGATATTTGGACCCTTTGGATTTATAACTCCCCAGCTATTCTGGTGTCTTTGTTGAAATTTCACAAACAGTGCAAGATTGCTAAAAATGGTTCTAAAAACCTGAATTTTGCCTTGTACGTAATAAGATAATTGACTATGATGTGAATAAAATGGTGCCAGGGAAGATTACACTGCTGCTGCTCGGTTACTTTCTTTTTTAGGAATTCTCTGTAAATATCAGAGTTCAGACAGAGGAGATGATATCAGAGGATGCAGAAAGAGTACTGACCTACCTTGCTGAGGTGGAGGAAATTGCTGAAGAAATTCTCTCCGAAAAACAGCAGATCATAAATTTAGACAGACAGAGACAAAAAACAAGGGAAGCCATTCGGTAATGTTTAAAGTTTTGGACACACACACGATTTTCAGAATTTTTGTTCCACCTTACTTTTTGAGAGGGAGAATTCATCTATCATTTCTTGACTCTTAGCATATTGCCTTCAGGTGTGAGTGTTAAATTCTCAACTTCTGTTAACAAACAAAAAAGGAGAGCAATGGGTTTTAACCCTTTACATTTTCAAAATGTTTATGATTGGAACTGCCTTTGTTTGCTTCAGTAGATTAATATACTTGGGCTTGATCATTTTTTAAAATTATTTAATTATTGCCAATTTTCTGAAAGCTCTTTTTGAACAGTGTCTAGTAGTTGAACATTGTATCAAAAATGTATGTTCATAGAAAGTCTGCTTGGAATATATAGTACTGGAAATAATTATGAAAACAAACAGGATGTGCACATATAATCAATAGCAAGTCTTTTGTTTTATGTAGAGCATGACAACTTATTTTCATGCTTCCATACAGGTTGTTAATGTATGACTGTAGATTGTTGGTCCCTGCAATTTATCCAAGGTTTTACCTTTTCAGTAGCCTTATTGTTGTTCATATTGGGACTTTTTGAAGGGCAAAGCATCTTTGTGAGTGTTCTATCAGTCTCTCTACGTTCCAGATGGTTTTTCACTATATAGGCTGTATGCTTTGGATCAGTCATGTTGGAAGATGAATGTTTGACCAATGAGATGTCATCCTGAAAGAATGGCATGATGGAGGAGAGGAGAACTTACCAGTAGGCACTTAGTATCACTTTGATTTTATGCAAATGACACCTTTTGCTGATATGCAGCCCCACATTTGTACTGATCCACCCCCATGTTTCACTGCTTCCCAGTCTGCATTCAGGAAAACTGCCATTGATTATTACCAAACAGTTTGAACTTGGACTCGTTTGTAGAGCACCTTCTTCCAGGTTTGGTCATCTCAATTTCATCTCAGCTGTGCTGTTTGGTTGCCTTTCCTCTGGAATGGTTTTCAGGGAGCTACATATCCATTGAGATTACTTCATACTAACTGTTCTTGATTTGCAAGATATCTACTGATTTGTCTATCACATAGAGAACCTTCCCAGAGTTACTTAACATCACTTTTGAATAGAGTGGGCTTTCTTCAACTGTATCTTTTGTCAACCGTACCAGTTTTGCACATTCTCCTGTCTTGCATACAACTGCTATCTGAAGTACTGAGTAGTATCTTCACTAGCCAAGACTTTGGTTTATTTATGATTGTTTTGTGATATTTTCTTCCCAGTTGTTGTAATCTACACATCACACTACAATGTTATCACTACCTATACATGTAAAGTCTTGCAGGTGTGGGTGGTACTTTCTGATTGCTTGCATGACCACTGTTGGGCCATTCCATGTTGTGTGTGTGATATTCAGAGAATTTGTTACACTGGGATCATATAATAAAAGTCCATATTATTGTGAAGTTTGTATTATATTCCTCTTAAATGCATTATCTAAATATGTAGTAGTGGTTAGTGTTTTCAGCATTAAGATATTTCTCTCATAACTTGGCAATATCTAAAATCTACATTCTCAAAACTCATGTTTGCTACACTTTTGATCATAATCTTTCTTTTGAAAACTCAGAGGTCATGTGACCAAACATGTCAGCCACACTAGCTTTAAGGAACACTAATCAAATCACAGATGGGGTGTCTTAAAGAAAAGGAGTGAGCACATTTTAATATACATTTAAAATATTTAATCAATCTAATTAATATAAATTTTTTAAATCAGTCTATGCTGTTGAATGATTGCAAACACCATTTTAATAAAGCACCTATTGAAATAGGCCTTTAGACAGATTGTGAAAAAATGAATATCACTATTTATTTTGCTTGGGAATTGTATGTACATAACTTCAAAATTAAACATTAAATTGCCTTTTTTAAAGATAATACTTAAATTCGTTATTGTTTTTAGTGTATATTCATTCATTCATCTGTAGAACATTAATTTTGCCATTTTTTCCTTTTTAACTCAT
Organism: Nautilus pompilius; assembly: GCA_018389105.1. Taxonomy (NCBI): domain Eukaryota; kingdom Metazoa; phylum Mollusca; class Cephalopoda; order Nautilida; family Nautilidae; genus Nautilus; species Nautilus pompilius. The sequence goes on along the minus strand of JACATO010001142.1, from coordinate 275,338 downwards.
AGCATTGTAGAGAAACTTGCAAAACAGAGACAAAAGTGTGAGCTTGAAGATCATGAACTTCACAAAGTTAAATTCAGTGATATGACAGGCAATGAGAAAAATGAGATGCTGAAGGAAGAGAAAAACTAAATTTTGTATATGCAGAAGAAATTACAGAAAAAAGTAGTAGTATAAGACTGAAGCAGATGCTTTGACAACATCTTCTGGAAAATGGTTTAAACCCTCAACTTTGGGGAAAGCTATGAAAAGAATAACCTCTTCCTGCATCTCCCTCAGAGTGAGTTAAAATCATACAGGGAATCATATCTCGTTTCTCCTCTCAGTTAGAAAATAAAGTGATCAATAACATGAGTCATGAAAATGATGTTCCTGCTGAAACTGTGGAACTTATCAAACATTTTTTCTTCAGAATAGATATCATCTACACTGTGCATAGGATAAATGATGTAATGACTGTTTGGAATGATGGTGTAAAAGTAAAGCTCAAAGTAGTATCCAACAATGTTTCTGAAGGAGGTTTACTGTCTATTCAAAGATATTCGTCCTAACATTGAGATTGGATTCTCAAAGTTTCTCTCTTCGGCCATAAATGTATTTCTACTAAAAGATCAGCCTGCTTATCAATGTAAATGCCAAAAGCATGAGAATTTTATTCTGAAATTAAAAGTAATGCATGTAGATTACGCTCAGTGGTAAATCTGAGAGTGATGGTCTGAATGATAGTTGCTGATTGAAGCTTGAAACTAAAAGCGGGTTTATGCATGAGCTTGTTGAAGTAATTACTAATGGTTACCCCATATTTCAGGAAGATGTAAGAATGAAAAGGATTTAGTTTAATGCCTTTATTAGAGACAAATCTGATCCCAGTGTAAGTGTGCTTCTTTGTGACTTTGCTGTGGACATGAAAAAGTGTCAGTCTCTTCACTGCTGTTCTGTACCTCGGGGATAGACCATGGAACTCTCGTATGATAGTGCTTGATAGCTAGGACAAAAGAAAGTATAGCATTTACAATTTTCTCGTGGAACTAGTTTCTACTGTAGATCCAGATGGTTTTGGTAAGAGCCTCATCATATACACTGATGACCTGAATTCCTAAGTGTAAAAATGTGATTTAGACTGGGAATCAGCTGGCATTATTTCGCCACCTCAGACTTGTGATGATATGTGATGTCTTGCTTTGATGATGCCTTTTCTGCTCTAGGTTTATGTGATGTGAATATTTACAGATTTATTGTCATGTCTTACAGTTGGTGTGCTGCACTTTGATGTCTTTTAACAGTCAGATTCTATATATGACACAGTATGAGCTTTTGAAAGCAAGATTGTAAAAAAATCTGCTATGTTAACATCTAATATTTTCACTCATGGTATTTTCCCAGGTAGATCATTTGCATCTATTAAAAGCTATTTGGTTTTGTGTTTTGTGAAGCTACTGAGAGATTTTGATCAATGAGTTTGAAAAAATAAAATAAAATTGAACTTTATTTCTTTTATTCTTGGGACCACTTTCTGTGGAATAGCCCTGTACTATAGTGCATTTATTTTCTTACATGAGATACCATTCTATTATGTGCTTGTTTGTATTTTATACCCAGTTTTACAGCTAAGGTTATCAGTATTCTTTCCAATAGTCAAAATCTTATATCTATTGATTCAGTACAGGATAAAGGCCATTTTCCTTTGATATCTACTGATAAAAATGGGTTTTACATAAACAAAAGCATGTCTTTAATGACTCCATTAATATTAGGTTGTTACAAACATTTTGTCAGTTTTTTTTTTTTACTGCAACAATGAGACTTCATTCGTTACTGAACATGAAGTTTATTAATCAAAGTAAGTTCCATTACAATCAATACACTTCTGCCAACAAGTTACAAGCGCATTTATACCATTTTGGAAAAAAAATCTGGATTTCTGGAGTCGATAAACTGCTTGGTTGGAGGAGGATTTCATACAGAGGAAGCTGTCAGTGTTTGAAAAGGTGGTACAGTTGACCCTCACCCCACGTAATCGTGGCCCCAGTTATTCGCAGAATTTTCCTTAGAACCTAACTAATAATTGTTCGCGGAATCACAAATATCTTCTACGATTTTTAATGGCTTTTTTCGTGGCAATATATATTTTTTCACGCTTTTTAACGCTAAATTATTAATAACAATATAATTTACTAATTTTGTAATATAAATACTAATGTAAATTCAGCAAAATATCGATATAAAATAAACACTATTGGCTGGTTTGAAAGTAGCCAATCAGAGAGCGTTATTCATTTCTCCTCGCTGCTGATTGGCTGCTGCCCACAAGGCACTGTCTCAGGCAGATGCAGCCCCGCATCATCCCAGTTTATCGCGTGTAGCCATCTCGAGTGTTTCGATGAGTGTTGTTTTTTATTAAATTATTATACAGGGTGTCCGTAAAGTTACTATACAGTCTTACAATTTGAATATTTGTCATAGAAATTGTTTGCCTTGATTGTTACAGTATTTTCGGATGTAACACATGTATTTTCTGAGATTTTGATAAACATAAAGGTGTTATTTCTTTTGTTACAAATAAATATTTTAATACAATATCTTACTGTACTGCATGGTGTCTGTTTAGTAACTTGTAAGACTGTATAGTAACTTTACGGACACCCTGTATATTTACTTATATTTTGACGTTTATAGGCATCTTTATGGACCACATCCAATATTCGCAGATGCTCTAGGAATGTAACCCCTGCGAATACCGGGGGACAACTGTACAACGATGGTTTGCAAAGTTTTGATCAGGAGATGTGAGTCTCGAAGACAAGGAATGTAGCGGACGAACTTCAAGCTGTGATGATGACCATCTGAAAGCCTCAGTTGAAACTTATCCAAGAAAAACAGTGCAAGAAATTGCTGGAAATCTTGATGTAAGCACTGCAACTGTTTCCCAGCATCTTGACGAAATCGGCAAGGTGAAAAAGCTTGACAAGTAGTTTCCTCACAAGTTGAATGAACAACAATGGAGATCTACTCTTCGCTTGTCATAAGAACAAATCCTGGTGAAACCATTGTAGTTAGAATTAAATATTGTTCATCAGAAACTCTCCCAACCATAGCCAGCATTGGTGAATTGAAGAGGTCCAATCCTGCTCCACGAAATTGCTCTTCCTCATATTGCAAAAGTGACTCTTCAGAAACTGAATACATTGGGTAATTAAGTTTTCCCTCACCCAGCCTATTCACCAGACCTTTCTCCAACAGACTACAGTTGTCCCCCGGTATTCGCGGGGGTTACGTCCCTTGAACACCCGCGAAGAGTGAAAAACTGCGAATATTGGACGTGGTCCATAAAGATGCCTATAAACGTCAAAATATAACATAAAATATAATTTAAAAATTATAAGTATATATATAATGATAATTTAATAAAAAATACAGTAAAATGTATGGGTACTCACCAATAATGAATGATATTGATTGAAGATGATTATATAATGAATAAGCTGTGCAGTACGATGAAGATAATGACTGCACAGCAAAGCAGAGGATTTAAAGCTTTTCCTGGCGCTTAGGTTCATTGCCAGAAGCCTTAGAAGGTGCAGGGCGTTTGGGTGGCATCTTAGGACTTTAAGAAACACGCTGCGAAAAACACAACACTCAGAGAAACACTCGAGATAGCTACACGCGGTAAACTGGGATGATGCTGGGCTGCATCTGCCTGAGACAGCGCCTCGTGGGCAGCAGCCAATCAGCAGCAAGGAGAAATGAATAACGCTCTCTGATTGGATACTTTCAAACCTCCAGCCAATACCGTTTATTCTATATCGATATTTTGCTGAATTTACTTTAGTATTTATATTACAAAATTAGTAAATTATATTGTTATTAATAATTTAGCGTGAAAAAATATATATTGCCACGAAAAAAGCCATTAAAAAATTGTGGAAGATATTTGTGATTCTGCGAATATGCGGGGGTTTCCACGAACAATTATTAGTTAGGTTCTAAGGAAAATTCTGCGAATAACTGGGGCCGCGAATGCAGAACCGCGATTACGTGGGGTGGGGTCGACTGTACTATGCACTCATTTGCTATGTCCTCGCCCCATGCTTGCTTAACGTTACGAGTTGCCTCACTTACTTTGTGGTCCAGTTTGAATTCGTAAAGCAAAATAGCACAAAAGACTTTTCCATTTGTGTCACACAGAACCCTGAAACAAATATCCATTTTATGATTTTTAAAAAGGTAGGCTTTGGATCATGTATGTCAAAGTACATGCTACAAAACGATATATAACTTATCCACATGCACCTTCACAAGCATGCAAAGAATGAACCTCAAATTAACACAATATAAACATCGACAAGACTTTTGTAATGACCTAATAATATCTCTGAACTTGATGAATACAAATGTAGCAAAACTGATCAGTACATCACTAATAATTTTAATTAGTAACTTCCTTACAGAAAGGTACTGGATATCCTTATGACTTTCCTCTGGCTGTTTCATTGTTGTTAATTTGATCCCATCAATAATTATAAACTAAATTTATAAGTTTTGGTCCGATTTTGTAAATGTTCTATGAACTAGTGGCATCACTGAGATACTGATTTGTTTTCTGTTCTTAGGTTACAGAAAAAAAAAAGATGATCTCATGAGATTTCCAGTTTGTTCATGTCTTTTTTATATAGGATGAGCTGATGTGATATTTTAGATATATCAGAAAAGATTTCATCCACATCTACAGCAGGCCAGTTGAATTAAGTTACTGACTGGTGCTCCCTTCCATTAAGAACAAACAGCTGCACCCTTGAACCAAGTTGCTTCTGGTTTTGGATACTTTCAGGAAACCCTTCTATTTAAAGGGGCCATGCTTGCTGCTGGTTAGGATGGTGATATGACATAAATAACTGTAGGGGTCAAGCTATCTATTTTGTACAATACTGACTAAAACCAGTCTTACTTTGAACATTTACTTCATTCCTTAGTCAGTCTTAAATTCTGTATCAATAAGTTTCTTCTTCCTTATGCTACATTTGACTAGACATGAAACATTAAGTTAATTATTCAAGAGACTAATGACTATCGTAGAATTAGTGCGTTTGTTTCTGTTATAGTTCCCCTTCGTTGTCATTATTAATAGCTATATCTTCCGCTTTCTGTGGTGTGAAGTCTATAGTTACTGATTATCGTAATCCATGTGTGTATGAGGAAACAACTTATATATTTTACTACATTTGTTTGTTTTGTTTTTTTTCAGAACTGTTAATAAAGAAAAGAATGAGAAAGACTGGATTTGTTTTGGTAATATGTTCATTAAGCTTTCCAGAAAGCAGACCCAGAAGATCTTAAATGAAGGTGACTCGTTTTCTTCCTCTATTTCCTCTGGCACCAACTGGTCAGAAATAACTGTTAAGCTGTATGCACAAAAATAATAACAACAATTGTTATATTTCTACTGCTGCTAAGTGTAATATTTTCCTCAGCATTGTGGACTTTGGGAGATTTAAAAATTTAATTAGAACAATGAGTAGGCTACTTCACAGTTTGGGTCTTTGTTGATTGTTATGATGATAAAAATGTGTAGATTACATTGCTTATTGATAACAGTCTGAATACGAGGTCTGTCGAAAAAGTATCCAACCTTAGGCTGGGAAAAAAAATTACATACATAGTGGGTTCAATTGCTAATCCCCTTTGAAGTAGGCCCCTTGTGCCTCCACACACTTAGCCCAGCGATCCTTCCACTGTTCGAAGCTTCTTCTGGAATGGCTCTCAGCTCCGCATTCGCATTCCACATGTCCTCTGGGCTCAAAGCAGGAGCCTTTCAGTGGCATCTTCATTTTTGGGAACAACCATAAGTCAGAAGGAGCCATGTCTGGAGAGTAAGGAGCCTGGCGAATGAGCGAAATGCCTTTCTTTGCCAAGAAACTTTGGATCAGCTGCGTCAAATGAGCCGGGGCATTGTCATGATGAGCTGCCAGTTTTGCGAGGCCCACAGATCTGGTCTCTTGCGCCGAACTGCCGTCGGAGGACTTCCTGATAGTATCCCTTTGTAACTGTTTGTCCTTCTGGTGCGTATTCGTGATGCACAACACCTCGGTAGTTGCACAAAATAGTCAGCATCACCTTGATTTTTCTCTGGACCTTGGTGACATTGGGTACTTCCACTGTGATGACTGAGCTTTGGTTTCCGGGTCGTACCCGTACACCCACATCTGATCTCCAGTTATCACGGTATTCTGGAACTCAGGATCCCTGTTGGCAGTATCCAGCAGGTCCCACGCAACCTCAAGACGAAGTTGTTGTTGTTCCTAAGAAAGCAGCTTGGGCACAGATTTCGCTGCCACTCTGCACAAGCCCAAATCCTCCTAAAATTGCATGTGCAGAATTTTTACTGATCCCAACCTCATCACCAATTTCCTGCACCATCAAACGACGATCCTCCATTATCAAGGTTCGCACTTTCTCGATAACTGCAATGCGGCTTGTTGATGGCCCCCTTTCCAGAACGCTGGTCACTCTCCGCCGATGTGCGGCCATCTTCGAACCTGTTGTACCATTCTTTTATTTGGTTAACAACACCCATGGCACTGTCACCAAAAGCCTGTTGGATTTTGCGAATTGTTTCCGCTTGGGTGTCTCCAAGCTTTTGGCAAAACTTGACGCAAGACCGTTTCTCCACACCCTCCGTCATAAATGAAAATGTGACGAGTAAGTAGTACAGCAGCTCACATGCTGCCTGCATGACAGCGACTGAGGCATCCAGCAAGCCCGCCAAAAACCACGTGGCTCCACTATGCACACTTTTGCCTCCCTAATGTCATTACTTCCTAGTCGGATGCTTTTTCAACAGATCTTGTATAGTGGCTTAGAGCATCTTGTGAAAACTGTACATCAGTAGAGTCACTAAGGGAAATAGTATTTTGATGTTCAAAGAGTTTAGTGATTAAATGTACTAAGATGGGAACAAAATGCTTAATTAATAAATTAGAAAGAAAGGTTTTCAAGTAAAATTCATCACCTTGAGACTAATAAGTGATAAAAATATCCACCATCAAATTGTCCCAAAGAAGTCCACACAGAATTCTGAAAATTACCAATCACTATGTGCATCTGGGTTTGGAAATTCTACCATTCTTACTAGGATAAGAGTTAAAAATGATTTCATTGGAGAGCTATAATGTATATGCTTGTTTCCCATTTATCCTAATAGTAATTGCTAATTCATACACTTTTAAAAAATATATATATTCTTGATTTTATTACAGATTTTGAAAGACTAGATGCAGAGATTTCAAACATTCGCCAAGGTCTTAAACCTAAAGTTAGCAAACTGAGGGATGCCGAACATGGTGATAATCTAAAAGCATTTCATTTGAATCCATTATCAAAAGATGAAATGGCAGCACTTGAAAGTATACTGTGACTAGTTGAATGGTAAGCCGATGTTGGATGCTGCTGTTTCAAGTGTATCAGGTATGTTGCATTCTCTTACGTACAAATGCTGAGCTATCAATTCTGTTAAAAAAATTTGTGGGAATGCATTTAACTCTTGTAATAAATGACTTGCATAGAGTGAGCCAACTAGTTAGTTCACTAAATTATATATCCAGCTGACGTGATGTACGATTACACGAATCATAGGATCTGAATGACTGAAAATGACAAACTTTGACTTCTCTACTGCAGTAGTCTGATGGATTTTTGTTCAGTAGAAAGAAAATTAGTCTTTTTAATTTACAAGCAGCAGTTCTGGTCATTTGACAAGTATGAATGTATTTGCTTGCTAACTTTATTTTTAAAAAAATAGATCAACACCCCCTTGTATTCTTCCATGCTTGTCTACTGAAAGCACTTTTCCAGTTAGATGTTTTTATTTAGTAAGTCTTCTGATAAATTCCTGGACAGTTATCAGTTAAGGGGGCATTTCAAACACTACCTTTATAAAATGTACCAAATTATAATTTTTATAAAAATGTCATTTCTGTACATAAATGCAAAATAATTCTTGGTTTTTGTCTTAACCAGACTTGTGACCCTTATCAGGAAAGTGAAGGTGTCTCAAAATCTGGTAAGAATGCCAGACAGACTCTGTCCATTAAGACAACAGGATCCTCTACTTACACCATGAAAAGATGCAATGGACAACCAAGAGATATTATATCAGTTATGTATTTTTCTTCTGTTTAACTACATTAAAAATATTTAGAAGAAGCCCTCCTTAGAACACCAGTGTGGGCAGTATGCTATAATTAGATTATATGATCAGTCTAGTTTTCCTTTTCTGTAGACGAGACAATACAACAGCTAAATGTCAAAATTCAAGCTGTTATGGCTGATATTATGTCTTCAGTTTTTTGGTAACCGGCTCACTGTTCTTTTCATCAGCATCTTCTGAGTAACTATGTTTATTAACATTTACTTCTGCGGTTTTACTTCTGTTCAGTGCATTAATGTACCATTCTGGAAGAAAGTCATATTTAGATCCTATCCCCACATTTTCACACTTCACATCACTTCCAGGTTCCCAGGAAAGCAAATGGACGTTTCTATAAAGAAAAAGAAAAAGAAAAACAGAAGTCAAGTCATCTTAAAAAAGAGAGTCTAAAGCACTCTTCCATGCCTCCTGGAAGGATTCTCCGTCATCACTGCCCTGTTGATGGCTTCCACGGCCGGAAAACAGGTCCCCTTGAGCTTTGGGAAAAGGAAAAAAATCACATGGAGTCAGGTCAGGTGAGTAGGGAGGTTATGAGCTGTCGCAGCCACGTCTTCTCACACACTGAATGAAGCAAACGCCCCAGGATCTCTTTGATCGTCTGGCCCTGCGGCAAGAACTCTGTGGACCAAGCCTCTCACATTGAAGAACACAATCAACATGAGTTTGACTTTGGTCTTCGACTGTCTTGCTTTCTTTGGCCTCGGCGACTCCGGACTCTTCCACTGAAGGCTCTGGCACTTGGTCTCTGGGTTGTACTCAAAGATCCATGACTCTCCCCAGCAAGTCTGGTTTGGTTTCAAGACGCTCGAAGATGTCCTGACACACCTGCATGCGCCGCTCCTTCTGGTCATCTTCAGTGATAATCTTCCAGACGCTGTCGCAGTTCATGCCCAGCTCACTTGCACCACCTGCCACATGCGCTCAACGTTGGCCTCAGTCCTGCTCGTTGAAGGCCTTCCGCGTCTCTCTTTGAACCTCTTGTGCCACTTGAAAACCTGAGCACGACACTGTCTCATCTCCGTACACTTACTGCAGTAGTTAGAGTGCTTCTGACGGAGTTTTCCCCAGCTGGACCAGAAACTTCAGGTTGATTCATTGCTCTGTGCCCATCGCTTGACGGCCTAAAATTGAGGAGCTATTAACAAAAGCACGTGAAAAAACATACAATGTTATATACTCCCTGCACTATTAGAGAAAAAGCTAGGCCAGGGGTGGGCAAACTTCTCCCTGAGGGCCACATTTGAAAAAACTGAAATTACTAAATAATAAATTTAATAAAAGTTGTTATTCATACAACTGTATTATTTGGTACACAAAGAAAGTAACAGATAAAACTGAATTTAATGTTATGTTACTGAACAGTTAAACTCTTAATGAGATTTGTGCAATTGCACACAATCCTGCACAAGTTTGTTGTAGTTATATGCAAGACAGAGTGCAAAATTGAATCTGTTAGAAGAGACCTGATCTTAGATTTGTTAATGTTCACAAATATAAGTTGAAGCAAAGAATACACACATTTTTCACATTACCAAACTTCTCTGTACTGAGTGATGCATAGAATTCAGTCAGTTTCATATTATTCTTCAGAGTATTGTCGACTTGGAGATCATTTGACCCTGCTTCACTATTAAATGAAAAGGGATACCTCAGCAAATTGAACTGATCTTCCATAGATTTAAAATCAACAAACTGCCTTGAAAACTCACCTTTTAAAGCAGATACCTGCTGACTGTATTTCTCTGAAAAGACTTGTGGGACAGTGTTTAGTTGAAATGATATAATTTCCACAAACAATTCATGTACAAAAACACCCTTGCCTTGTAACTTAATGTTCAGTTTGTTGAAAATGTCAACTGTGAATGCTAAATCGCACACCCATTCTGTCTTTTTCATGTTACTTAAAAATTCACAACTAATGTTCTTCATTTCAAGAAAGAGCAAAATTTCTTCTCTCAGATTCCACACACTTTTCAAAACATTTCCCAGGCTTAACCAACGTACATTGCTATGATACAGTACATCTGAACATTCGCACTCCATATCATCCAGCAGATTTCTGAACTGTCTGTGATTTAGCCCCCTGGCTTGGATTAAGTTAATGAGATGTACAACAGGATCAATCACATGTTTGAAATCCAGGACAAATTTACACAGGTTTTCCTGGTGAATAATGCAATGGAATGATAACACAGTGTGAAGTGGATTTTTACTTTGTCATTAAGCAGCTTTATGAGGCCAACATGTTTTCCTGTTAATGCAGGTGCACCATCTGTTGTAATGCTTGCCAACTTGTTCCAAGGTAAACCAGATCCATCCAAGCAGTTTTTAACACATTCATACAAATCTTGGCCAGTTGTGGTGTCCTTCAATGGTTCAAATGACAGCAACTCTTCAATTGCAAAATTATCATCAATTCCTCTAATAAACACAAGCAGTTGTGCTGTGTCTTGTATGTCAGTGCTCTCATCTAGTATCAGTGAGTACCACTTGAATGACTTGCCAGCCTCAAGTAGCTGTTCTGACAGATTCTGCTAAAATGGCATCAATACAACAAACTACAGTTCTCCTTGACAAAGATATAGCTTCAATTTTTGTTGATTTCTGGCCATGCAATATCAACAGCATCAAGCATACAGTCCTTTAAAAATTCTGCTTCAGAAAACACTTTATGTTTGGCAATTTTATAAGTAGGCACAAAACTGTCCTCTGTGACAGCCTCTTGTATGGTTGGTTGTTTTAAACTTCTCAACATGTCATCGGCTTTTCGCTGTAGTTCACTTTCTGATAAATTAATTCCAAAGTTTCTGTGCTTAGTCTGAAAATGTCTCTTCGAATTATACTTCTTAAAAACAGCAACACTGTTATGGCACACTAGGCACACTGCTTAACTTCTAATACTTGTATGTCCATTCCTTGTTAAACGTACGCCATTCATCTTCAATTTTCCAGTTTTTTTTTGTAGTTTTTGTAGCACTCATTGTTAGAATGACATCATCCATTTCTGTTTAAACATGGCCGCGAAATCTCATTGTAGTCTCATTGAGCTCGTTATTCTGTGAGAGAATGTTTGCAGGCCGTAGTTTGCCCACCCCTGAGCTAGGCTGTACTCGTATGGCAAGAATTCTATTAGCTCACCTATTGCATCAAAAGTCTTTAAAATTAGTCAGAGTAAGAATAAAACTTCTGTCTTAGTTTTCAAGTAGCTAGAGACTAGTGCACAAAAAAAAGGGATGGTCTTACAAGCCGATAAGATAAATAGACAAAGATCTTACCTGTGGTCATCTGTTTTAACTGTTTTCTTAATAAATGTGAGCAGCTCATTCAAGAAGTTGAAGCAGATGTTTGGATGCCATGGATTCCTGATATCCTGTGAAGATAGAGACTCTTTCATTTTATCAAGAATGTGCAATTCCCTTATACTATAAATGAAGATTAATTCTTTTAAGTCCTGTGAACCATTTCCAAGCTGGCTGTTGTTGAATAATCTCCCTTTAATTCACAGGTCCTTAAATTAATCTTGACCCACAAATTTCAAAACATGTAAGTAGATTTAAAGATGACAAAGAAATAAAGTACTTTCAGACTAAATGAAAAGATGAACACAATACCTCTAATACAACAATGAGTCCACCAATAACTAAGTCATGAGAACATTAAGTTTGGATATTGTGAAAAAGCACAAAATATTTATCTTCTGAAAATTAGCTGATGTATTCACTCTACAGATGGTGATGCAAACCTTGACAATTTTTCTCTCTGTAGCAGCATTCACTTTTTAGAATCCCCTTAGGCAGGTTTCCATGAGATTATATCACCGACTCCTTTTGAGAAGAGATTTTTCTTCTCTTTAAGCAAATAAAAGTTTCACATGCCCAAATGTGATTAACAATTAAGGTTTCTGAAACAAAAACATTTTGCCTATAACTGGGCCATGCCATTACAAAGTGTGACATGAGGAGAGCAAGGAACATTATGGTAATGATGAGATGAATTAAAGTCATGAATAGAGTCCCTGCAAACACGACGAAAAAGTAAATAATATTTAAGTATGTTTGTGATATGGTTCAGATATCATTTCAGCAGCATGATTGGTGATCTACAATACACGTAAAAATAAATTTCACCTAAAACATGGTGTGATGAGATTTGCATTCACCGCTATTGTGAGGAAAAGGGATGAACAAACTTTACAAGTTTTTTATTCTTATGGTTTGATTGCAAAAATAGACACTATAGGTCCTTTCACTTAGTGATTGGCTTGTTTTGTAAATCTTGAATGTGTAGAGAAAGTAAATTTTAAAAAAAAAGAATCGATAGCAGATGGTCTGACCTTCACAAAGTTTGGAATTGATGCTACTTTGAATGTTTTCAACTCATGAACTTGTCCATCATCATCTCGAAATCCGCACACAATTGTTGGAACGCCTGCCAGGAAGCTCTGAGCCCACCATTTGATCATTTTGTACCTTTTAGAGAAAAATGATCTAGAGATGAAGATATCAAAACAGGGCTGGCCATTTTTATTGGCTTCATATTAAAATATGCACTTTTTATCAATATATTTTGTAATTTTGAAAAAAAGATATACTACTAGTGGAACAAGTTGTGGACTTAAACGTAGAACTGTGGTGTGCGAGTATCAAGGTGTAAAAAAAGTATAAAGCTAAAACATACAGTGCAGACCACTTATTAATGTACATTAACTAATTTTAATCCTAGTGGCCCTCTTGGGTACATGCCCTAACAGATACTTCCTACAGCGAGTCCTATGGAACATCAAAGAATTAATTAAATAATCACAGAATAATTATTGAATCACAAAGTACATCTTATACAGTCACCCTTTTGCAAGAATCCAGTTTGTATTCAGTATTCAACAAATATTAATTGCCTTTTAACAATCCATCAGAACTCTAATTATACAAGTACCTGAATAACTAATAATGCAGGTAGCAAATAAAAAAAATTGGCATACACTGCTATAAAGATTGTGTGTAGTCAGAATGTGAAGTGAGGGTTGTAAGAACATCAGACTCCCTGTGAAGAAAATTCTTTTTCTATTGAAAAAAGCAAAGGGGAAAAACCGGTATCAACAACTTAACTGACAGGTAAACAAGAAATTTTTATAACCTTTTAAAGTTTTCCTCTTGCTTCTTACTCTCTAAGTGTCTTGATGTTTTCAATTCAATATAATGTTCTTGAGTTCCTGGACCTTTACTACAGTCAACCTCACCTGAAAATACTAGTAGTTTGGAATCCATCAGTAGAAGAGCACTAGTGCTCTGCCGTGTTTAAAGTAATATTCAAGAAAGACGACAAAAATCATTGACATCAAAATAACGGGAAAATGCAAATGAGAAAAAAAACAATACATTGGCCCGTAAGATTATCTAATGTGACCAGCGGGAGAGCGCTAAGTCATACTGCTTTAAACATAAATTATCTGTTATAGAGGACCAAGTACAAATTAGTTTTGATTTCAAACTGAAAACTTGAGAATCTCTATCTATGAAATATCTGCACCCAACTTGAATGAGCATAAAACTTCTTTTAAAACTGAGATGTGCAGAGGTTTCCTCCCCCCCCCCAACACTTTCCTTACCAATTTGTGAACATTACACTGGTGTCCAAAATTATGATTAAACCATACACAAACATTCAATAGCTGATTGTACCTTTTATCCTTGTTCAAGTTCATCCCACAAAAGTTCAAAGGAAACTGAGGGCCAAAATCATGGTTTTAAAGAAGCCCTGATTCTTCTAGCAAATTTTGTGTATTGAGCTTTGCAGCATGTTTCAGATGATTTTGTTGTAGTATAAACTCATCATCTATTAAATGATGCCCTGACGGAGCTGCATTGCTTTTGCAGAATATTGTGATATTTGTTTTTAGGTACCATTTTCATTTTCCAAATTAAAGTAATAGCAATAATCAATAACTAGGTCTATCACATTTATACAAAGGAATAGCATCAATTAACAATTATTCAAGAAAGAAATGATATTGGGTAAACAAACAGCATGATGCTTTTGGTGTGAGCTAGAGTTAACATTCATAGAAATAACTTGTTTGGTCCATAATTATGGGCAAATATTTAAAGTGATAACAACATCATAATAGCTTGTGTTCTGATACATGGTTTGTTGGAACAGTGCTTTTTTTCATTAACAGTGAAGTGTTGATAAAGCAGAGAACTCTCTTTTCATTTGGTAAGCAACAAGTGCTTATTTCCATCTTTGCAAAATCTTTTTTTGTTGTTTCAGGTGGTTTACTTCGGTTGAAAATGAAGTGAGAGTTCAGAACATTGCTTTGCCTTTTTTTTTTTTTTTTTTGTCTGTTACTGTTTTATTTTGTTTAAGGTATTTCTCTCTCTCATATCTATATCCTTGGTTTTTAGTGTCCAGTGTTAAAAATTAAGGATGTTAGATTTAAAAAAAACAACTAGCAGTTTAACATTTTGAAGGTAAACTGGTGCCCCGAGTGATGAACAATGAAAATGCATCAAAATTTTCCCAGCCAGTGTTTGAGGTGTATTGCCCAATTTAAAGTGAGAGAATCAGCCAAATACACATTATCTGGGTCTGAGTGGACTATAAATTAATGCAAGAGAACATTTGAATAATTGATTTTTTCCCTGTAATTTTGCACTGAAAGTCTAATAACCCTAATTTTTCTGCACACACGCTGAAAATTTATTCCTTCAACCTGTGCATATCAGAGAAAGAGATAAATGTGGCAACTAACTACATTATATTTAATTTAGACAATGGATACTTGGTGGCAATATTTAGGGTGAATGGATTGAAGGAACAGCATTAGCAGTGGGCTGGCTATTGAAAAGAAAAATTAATACGGCTGCAACAGTAATAATACATTTTCAATCAAACAAAAGTTTGAGTTAAAATACGTATCTTTTAAAATTTACTTACTGAATATTCCACTACAGTGAGATCCGGTTCAGTTCAGATGAAATACTTACCAAGGGAATGGTCGTTTAATCTGGTTCTAATAACAGTGCAAAATGCTTCACAGTTATTTACTGGAGAATCAGTGTCCGGTGTCCCAGTTATGCTATCTGAAAACAGACATTTCTCACATCTGAAAATACAACATGGCAAGAACACATGGAATAGTCATAACCACCAGGAAAAGGTCTCTTAATCGAGTCATGAGAAAAAACAGCTCCTAAAAGATGTGTATGCGGCATGTAAAAACCATTCAGGCAGAGTACATACATGACGATTTCCAAACACACTAAAACTTGTAGCTTTTTTTTTTTTTTTTAAATGCATACATCATTATTTCATTAGTATAAAACTATGACTCGTGTACAACTGGGTAGCGCAGCAATACAATTTATGGAAAAAGTGTCAGTAAGTCGCTCTCTTCTAAATCAAATGTATACTTTACATGAAAAACAGTAGGTACCCAGTACATCACTATCTCAGGTAATAGAGGAGGTATTACCCAAACACCTCCCCTTTTTATTTTGGAGGAGAAGCGGTGAATGCCACTTTCCTGTGCATGCATACAGTCTTTGTTTTGAAAGAAAATTATAGATTTAGGCATTTGGAAATTGGTGGTGTAGCATGATGGACCCCATATATATATATGTGTATCTTTTCAAGTATGGTTATGATTAAGTCTTTCCTGGGCTCTCTTAAACAAGCAAACCCACCCTTTGGTTAGGCATCTGACGGTGAAGACCAAATACACAAACCTGCTGTTAGGTACTGCTCGAACTTCACTCCCCAATAGCACATCTCATCCTGCTTCTCAGACATCATCATTTTCTGGCGGTTTTTCCTTTCCGTATCAAACTCGCAGATGTAATAGGTTCCGTTGTGCAGCGTGACTGCCAGTAGCCAGCCATCCTGATTCTCGTACACGGTGCACAACAGCCGGGTAAATAGTCCACGCCAGCAAACGAAGTCCGTGTTTAACCTAGCGAACGAAATTTGTATTTTTGTTTACTTATTTATTCCTTTTTTTGAATATTGACTCGTTAAACACTCGCATTGTTTTAATTTGCGAGTCTTAAGGGTATCGGTTCATTAACAAAAGGCTCTCCTAACCGCTCCCACCCACAGGTTTGCCCGTCTCTCGCGCTGTCGGTGGAGGTACACGAAGTAAACCCGCCCCTTTACAGGTGCCCTATCGCCCGAGTAAGTACCGATGGTGGGTGCCCTTTACAGGTGCCCTATCGCCCGAGTAAGTACCGATGGTGGGTGCCCTTTACAGGTGCCCTATCGCCCGAGTAAGTACCGATGGTGTGTGTGCCCCCTTTACAGGTGCCCGAGTGTGTTAAGAAGACGTACCCTTGGGGCGAACGCGCAACACCCCTGCCCGTCCCATCACCGGGCTTCGCCTTGAGTTCGAACAGGCGCCTGTTTGTCAGGATCCATCTCAGAATGTCGTCGATGAAGTCGTTCTTGCTCTCGTCCTTCCTGATGAAGCTCCCGTACCCCTTCCTCAGGTCGAACCTGACTCGGCCCGGGTCGGAGGGAGGCACGTAGTAGCGGAGCCTGCTCCCGTCGCCGCGAAACCTCCGGCCGGCGTCCAGCGACAGGCGGCCGACTTCCCGCGGCCGGCGGAAGGACGGGAAGTCTTTGTCGAACCTCTCCCTCGGGACCACGGCGAAGGTGCGGGGCGCGCCCATGAAACCGACCAAGGCGCCCACCCCCCTGCGGCGTTCGGCCGGATCAGGTGCAGCAGGGGTTCCGGAGCAAGATCACCACCGACATCCGTGTGGCGCTGTCCGGTGTTCACCCGTACAGAGTCCCCTTTCACAAATGGTCCGTCTACTACTCGCTCCACACAGACAGAGATCGCCTAATAATAATAATAATAATAATAATAATAATAATAATAGGTTTAAAATCAAACACATTTTTCTAGTAATAATAATAATAATAGGTTTAAAATCAAACACATTTTTCTAGTAATAATAATAATAATAGGTTTAAAA
This sequence comes from Nautilus pompilius, assembly GCA_018389105.1. NCBI lineage: Eukaryota > Metazoa > Mollusca > Cephalopoda > Nautilida > Nautilidae > Nautilus > Nautilus pompilius. Next base: position 258,166 of record JACATO010001142.1, on the reverse strand, counting down.
TCAAACACATTTTCCTAGTAATAATAATAATAATAGGTTTAAAATCAAGCACATTTTCCTAATAATAATAAAACCAAAACATATAACAAAGTACTTCGTTTGTACCAAGTGGCAGAAAAGAACAATGGAATCTAGTTTTAGGAAGAAGGTAGCGACGACACTCGACATTACAATTCATAAAATATGCTTAATCCTACCCTAATCCCCTCCCACAGGTAATTAACACCAAAACGTTATCCTGCCTGTTTCCCTACTGTTAACGGTAGTTAATCCAGACGAAGGGTTGTTCCCACCTGGACTGTTCAGCCGTAAGACCTTACAGGACAACAGCGTCTGTTTCTTCAATGAAGAATTAAAGGAAACCCAACTGAGTGTGACACGTAACTTTTAATTACATATCACGAGAGGAAGAACCCTCGTCTCTACCCCCCCCAGCATATACCTACACTAGCACCAGGCTGTGTATCTATGTATCCAGCAAGCTTGGGGCACATGGCTCTCTGAAGGGCGGTGGGGTTAGGCTAATCTTTAAGTTATGCCAAGGTTCCAACGTTCGCTGGGAGCACCTGTTTACCTGAATTAGGGCTGGGATACCTGAATAATTTATGACTTCACAAAGTAACTGGCTCCTCCCTTGTACACACACATTACATCTTGAATAAATAAGCAAACAGAAACTGTTTGTTTTTACTTCCAAGCCAGCGAATTACTCGGCGCCGATAAAACAATATCAGGTGGAGATGTCGCTCAGTTTTTAGAAATTAATATAGGAAAATGAACCGAGGAAAAAAACCTAAAGCCCGAGACAAAAGGGGGTTTAGTTACCTGCCTCCCTCTTTAATTCGTGCAGTCTTTCTCAGGTATGGTCAAGGGGAGACAACGCGGACACTTACGTTGACTTGTCCTACACAGCGAGCTTGCGGCACAGTTAATTCCGATAAATTGCGCTGAGTTGTCGTTCTTTTCTCAACAGGAATAATTTACTGATACAAAGCAGCTATTCCCTAGTCTAAGTGCTTGCATAAGACTAATTTGCCCGAGTTCCTTTTAAAGTTGTATGAAAAGTGCCTTTGATGATTTGTTTGCTGCACATGAAAGAATGGCCACAAAGGAGATATTTCTTTATGTTCAGACTGACAGAATTAACCCATTCACTGAGGAAGAACCTTGATGACAACTCTCCTGAAGCATTTGATCTCTTCCAATAATCCATCAACAAGGATGCTAAACAATAAAGACAAATCTAGAATCCAAGAAATTAAGCTTGTGTGGGCAGCCCTGGTAAGAGGTGGTGCCAGTAGGGCCAGTTGGAATGGGCCCATGATTTTGAGGGGGCCCATTCCCCTGGTAGACATGGGGTTAAGTTCTTTTATTCTGTTCTGTTACTTGTAAGTATGTTGTGTAAACTATATGTATCATATGTACAAGTATACACCCATACATAAATCATATATATATATATATTTATCACTGATTTTAAGAATACTTAATGAGCAGTTTGAAGTGGGGCCTACATTTCCCATCTGGCTTGGCCCTATTGCCAGCTAGGTGCAGCCGTGTGTGGGGGCAGGGTAAACCAGAACAATCAATCATTCATTGGATATATTCTACTTCAATATTTTAAAAAAGAAAATTAATAAATCCAATTTTATTATTAATAATAATGCTGAATTCAAGCTAAAACTTTTCTGCAAATATTCAACAAGAATGAGGTCAAATAGCATCAAAATGAATCCATTGAGTTCTTTGTACATTTAGAAATATCTTGTTCTAGCACTACAACAGATGAACAAAAATTAAATGGCCTATGCATTTTAAGGCAACAGAATTATAAAGATTACACACTACCTCACAGATGGGGAATCATCAGGGAAAGGTATGCAAATGGAGATGTGGCTTCTGAAGACAGAAAAGTAGATTTTGGTGACATTTACGAGAGAACTGAAGTACTGAAGAAATGTAGTATAAATTTCTAAAAAAGAAATACTTTTAATTCAACTGTAATTTGTTGGGTAAACAGGAAGTGACATCAAATTTGTTACCTTCATCACAGCATTCTCACTTGTAATGGTTCACTAAATATCTTAATAATGCCAAAGCCATGGCTAGTGTAAACAGAGTTCTAGCTAATGTTTCTTACTGTTTAATGCATTTTCATTATACCTGTAAATCAGCAGGTGACAACTGTCTGTGGTCTTACAGACTATTGTGCTGTGGCATCAACAAGACTTGTCAATGTCTGCCAACTGATGATGAAGAGTGGGAGAAAATCATGGCAGGGAAACATCAACCAGGATTTGAACTCAAACCCCTTGACCTTAGTTGTCTCTGCGCCAACCCTATAGTTATTTAGATATTGTGAAATTCTATATACAGGGTGTCCGTAAAGTTACTATACAGTCTTACAAGTTACTGGTCGTTGTTTCAATGCCGGTACGATGACATTTCTCAGTTTGTCCAGGTACCTTTCTCCTGTAACAGTTCCGTCGAAGAACTGTGGACCCACAATTCCATCAGACGATATTCCTGCCCAGACAGTTATTCCAGGCTGGTTCAATTGGGACGTGATCGTAAACTGGTAAGACTGTATAGTAACTTTACGGACACCCTGTATTTAAGATCAGTTTTCATTATTACTTCCCTTTCTTAATATTTTAAAATATACTAACTATAGTTATGCAATATATATTAAAATTATATACATAAAAAACTTTAAAAAATGACTATTAAATATTTTTTGAAGAGAACTTTTACACTTTATGACATCTAACCCAGAACTTATTAAAAATGAAGTGTAAAAACTCAGAATTCCCAGCACACATTTTCTTACGCTCATACTGTAGTTTGAGCAGCCTAGGTATCACGCAGTATGAAGCTATTGGTATGAAGTTTGAGTCAAAATGGGTATCTATCAAATCCTATGTTGAAGATTTCTCTGATGCAGACCACGGTAGCATGTTTGCTGCTATCTGTGATGCTTTTATTATCTGCCATATGCAACGCAACCAGAATTGTGTGTAAGCTTTTCCATTCACATACAAAGCCTCATCTGTATTGTAACAACATGCCTTCCCACGATTGCTCACACCTCCCCTTACAGCTGATATAGCGGATCAGTAATCTACCGTAGACTAAAAGAGGGTCTCACAAGAAAATCAAGATCAGTAAATGCATTGTCTCGGTGGAAATGTCTGCACCTGGATTATAAACACGACTCAGCCTCCTACGATTCTTTATTTCTGCTTTATGTCATTTTTATACTTACCAATTTGCATGTTGCAGTAATGCATGTGTAATATAATTTAATATAATCATAATATATTTTTATTATTAATGGATATGCTATGTGTACAGGTAAAATATGTTACAAAGTAGCTGAATGATAATTTATACTTATATTATAGATGAACAAGAAACTACAGGAAGAATTCTTTTAGAATTTACATCTCAATTCTACATTTTAAAGTATATTTAAAAAAAACAAACACAAGGAAGAGAGCTTCCCCCTTTAAAAGTTGAATGTAAATGAGAATTTAGCCAAATGGCAAAAAAAAAAGAAGACAATTTCAAACAATAAAAAAAATATTAAATAGGACAGGCAGACATCATTATGGCAGCAGCCGGCCCACTGATGATGTTACAGCTGGGATGTTTTTGCCTTTTTAATGGGTGAATAAAATGTTCCAGAATTAAAGAGAACAGTTGGATTATTTTCTGATGCTGAACCCTTTGTTTCGTGTTAACCCATTACAAACAAAGGAAGTTAACTCGGTATTATTAAGTTAAAACAAACAAGTATTTATTTTATATCTCAAAACTGGATACTTTATTTACAATGATTAAATATTGTAACCTTAATCAATATGAGAGTTGAAATGTTAAAAACTGTTCTGCCAAGACAGTCTGGGTGACCTTTAAATATGGAATATAAATGTGATTATTCAAACTATAAAATGTACACTAGAATTTTATTTATTTATATGTAAGTATATTAAATTCAGAAAATTGAATTTGCGGGTCAGTATAAACTATGTGTTCAACAGCTCATTGTGCAAACGTCATGGTTGGTGTTGAGCAGCGGTAACCTAGGCTTCTGCATATTGGTACTATACAAATAACTAGCTGACAGTGGTACCCCACTTCAGTCTGACCATCCCTGGCTATGTCATCACCTGTTAAAACTACCTGTATAATAAGGGATTTATGCCCAGCAATAGTGTTCAATTTAGTATCGAGTACACAGACAACTTCATGCACTTATATAGTATAAGTACTAGTTTCTGTACTGGATACAAAGCATAATGTAGGATGCAAAAACAGAATTCGTAAATTTTAGAAATGAACCATTACTATTGCATTTGCTAATAGCACACAGAAGTAGTAATAATTATAATCTTTTATATTAATACTGTTTTAAATCTTGCTATATACTTTAAACTGAATTTTAAGCATACAAAAGTTAAATAATGATAGAGTTACAAAACTCCGGTCCATTATTCTGAATGTACAGTATACAGTCATTGCTATGATGTTTTAAAGTTATTTCCAAGCTGTTGTGGCTCACTGAAGCCCAATGGTTTTCTTCCAGTTAATTTACAATTCAGACATGGCTAACCCTTTCCTGTTCTCGGAAGTCTTATGCAAATTAAATCTGGTTTAATTTAAAGTTTGTCAATATGCATTTACATTCACTTTTGGACTTGTTGTCTCTCAATGTCACTCCACAGATGCGCTGAGAAATTCCGCCAAAGGCAGATCAATGATTTGTCAACTCTGAAACATCTTCCAATGATAAAATATAGATTTTTTTTTAGCCTCACTTCACCCTTAAGTGATCTGTTCTGCGGAGTCTCCGGGGAAATTAAAGCAAGAATTTACAACAAATGTAAAGATCTAAAGTTGTACAATAACACATTATGCACTGCATGTGTGCACAGACGTGTGTACGTACATTCACATGTTGATCAAATTTACTCAATAACGATATGATGAAAGGGATACGATTATACGATATCAACTAACCTTCCTGCTTTTGTGTGATTGCTAACTATAAAATTGCATGCAGCTTTAACTGGCTTATATAAAAGGAAATGAACAATTTAGTCTTCTTGCTTACAAGCAACAGCAGCCTTCTTTATATCCTGTTGTAATTTGTATTTCATATCAGACAAGTCACTGAGTTTATGCTAGCAGTTAAATCCATTTTTTCAAGAATTAAACTTTCGGGTTTCTAAATGTCAATCAATGTCAGAACTAAAAGTCTTAGCTATATTCTAAATATACATATAAAATTCTTTATTCTCCCAAATGGATCCTTTACCCAATTATCCTATATTTCTAAGCACAGGGTATCACATGGTTATTAGTTTTTAGAACAGAGATCATCTGCAATTTCAATTTTAGTCCACATCTTTATTTATATAAAATGTATGATTGCAAATATCTATAGTACAAGAACACAAAGCCCTAACTACTTCCTTGTAAGGGGCTGGGCTGGTATAATGACTGGAAGTTTTGCCAAAAATAGATCAAACTGGAGAGGTAAAATTGTTAGCAGATAATGTATCAGTTATCTCCCATGTTATCATTTCTGCTATAAAAAAGACTGAAAATACAGTTGAAAGAAGATATTCATTCTAGAAAATTCTTAGTGGAGCATAATACATAGTAGAATCTCATTCTTCTTCAGTCAGCCTCTTTGGAAGAGGATTGGTAAAGTGTAGATATTTGCATAAATACCTGTAGGTTGCCTTATTTTATGTACCTGTAACCTCTACTTCTGGTTAGGGAAAAGCCTGCTGGGGACTTTGGGCAAGACAGGCAGACATGTGGAAGGTATGGAGTAGGAGTGGATGCATGGCATTCAATGGCATTGGAGATCATCATACCACATGACATGGTGACAAGGTAGAATCTATTACAAAACAGTGTGCAGAAGTTCACAGACCCTGTTTTGAATCTGTTTGACAAGATTTTAAAAACACACCATTTTACCCCCTTCATAAACAGTCAATCAAAATGGCTCCCCTCAGTTTCAAAGATGATGTGGCCCGAAAACTGTTACTATCTAGAACAAGATATTGACATTTCCCTGATAACCAGCTGCCAGGCCCCAAAACCTGATAACATGAAGGCATATATTCTAATTAGATATGAAGGACACATGGGGATCACCAAGCAGTGAACTCCCACCTGGAAAAGTGTAAAAAGTTGGCAGTGGACCAATCTCTACCATTTACACTAAAAGGTGATACCAAGAGTTTACTGAGATGAAATTTCAACAGTCTGTGAATAAGTGAAGTATCAACTATTGAAGAATGGCTCTATATTATGCCCAGGATGATGGGGAAGTAGAATGCCTCAAGCTTACACGAGTAAAGTAGATTGACTGAAGAAAAATTTCAGAAATACCTGGTTGCATCACCGCAGGTTGCTACTAGTGTTAGTCCAGATGAACTTTTGTTTGGGCATGAACTAAACATTAGAGTTGAGAGTCACTTAAGGAAAGAAGGAAGAGAAAAAGAGCTGCTGAAGCAAATGATACTACAGTAGGAGATAACAGAACTACCCGCACCATATAACTGAGCTTCATGTAACATAGTGGGGGAAGAAGGTACATAGGGTGATATGAAATACAAAAAAGAAAAAAAATTCTGCACGCATGAGGGAGTTAGTTAAACAAACTAAAACTATGCAAACACTCAAAGAACCTCTTATTGAGACTCAACCAGATAGGCCCATGTGCATGACCCTGTAATCTCAGAAATGGTTCAGAATTCCTCTAAGAGGATTCCTGTCAAGGTCAAACATCAGAGAAGTAGATTCATGCCAAGTACACAAATTTCCAGTCACCCGAAGAGCGAGTGATTACTTTGCACAAATTACTTATACAAACTCTTAGAATCATCCATTTTCTCTCAACAGTTTGTTTGCTTCCCAGATGATTACTTCAAGTATGAACAGCTGCTTACTGCTGGATCCTAATCCTTAGATTTACAACTGATTGCATTTAATCTCCATTGTGAATATCATTTACCTGAACTATTCCTTAGAGAACAGCCATTATTTCAGAAAGTGTGCTTCTGATCTTCCAAAAGTTGACTTATTCATGATGGCATTAATACAATGAAAAAACAAAAAAAACCATCGTAATTTATTAATGAACTTGGCTTTTTGGCGAAAATTCTTGAAACTGTGATTTCTAATAATAACAATAATAATAAAGAGAATTGATAAAATCCGAATCATATTATCTGATCAGATTTACAAGTATCTTCATTGCAGCAACATTTTAAAAATGATTAATGACAGAAGAAATTTCTATTCAATGATGTCTTAATTGGCCTGGCTCCATTTCTCCATATTGTAGTATGGATAAACCAGAGTTTTGAAAGTGCTTGACCTAAGAGCATCCATGACCAAGTTATCCCAGTGCCCTGATCTCCCTCATCGCTGCATGGCAGAGAAATTTTGTTTCATTGCCATCTCACTAGATAAACATGCCATCCTAAGAGTAATTGGGGTCCTATTGGGCTGAGCAAATAAGAAATCAAAAGTAGATGTTACAATACCTTATTAAAAAACAAAGTCCCTTTTAACTTTAATTAATTGAAGTGGAATTGTGCAGAATTTGAAGCAACTTTCTATCTACAAGATTTGAAAGGAAAAAAAAAAGTTCCCATGATGCAGCACTATGGAAGCCAAAATTGCTTATCTTTAGTGGAACTTGGCTAAAGGTTTACCGTCATAAATTCAGAGATGATTATGCAAATCTGGAAATATTATTTCAAATTTTTTTAAAGAAAAACTAGTTTTGGTCATTCCTACTTGGTCATGTATGGGTTGGTAAAATTTAATAGAAATGTGTTCCCTTTAAAGGAATCCCGTTATATAATGAGCTCATGATTTTTTCTGAAATACATTTACCATTACTATTCATACCAAATAGCAATTATCAAAGCATTATCAACTAAACTGTTCTCCTGCCCCTATTTTTTGACTATTACTGTCTTACTAATAGAAGACGACGACTAGGTTATGTAGGTATCATCAGCTATCCCCTCTTTCCAAAATTAATGGTGAGATCATTCACAAATAAAAATCTGCATAAAAAGCTATCTATACTTCGTCTTTAATGAATGGCAAGAAACCATTATTCATATTTATATGACACTGATTGTGAAAGGATGAACGACATGTAAACTTTGTTTTGCTTCTTTATGATGGGCATTAAGTTCATCCACTGATAGAATTTTGTTTCTGGAAGATTTGAAATGCATTATTTACCTACTAGAATTGGCTCTTGGCCAATGACCAAGAATACTGGCCCACATCCTATTACTTTCTCTCTTTTTTTTTTAAAGTTTTGCTACATATTTTATATTTACACATAATTTAGAGATTAAATGAATAAATGTTCACACCACCTAGCAGCTAAAATATTCCTGCATTTGCCATCATCAGGAAAACTATAAATTATTATCTAAAAGAAAATCACAAACCTATAAATACACTGGTGGCCATAAGTATATAGAGGCCAATAAAATAAATGAAAAGCATAGAGGATAATTCAACAAAAAAGTTGTGGGACATTTTTTAATGCTTTGATATTCTAACAGTCTTATGCTAATACACATGTAAGTACAAAGCAACAGTAGATTGATGGGATATTTCATTAGTCAATCTGCACTTATGATCACCAGTGTACAAAATCACTCAATTATCAATTTTCTTAAAGCTGTAGCGTATAGAATCTGAAACAAATTTCTATCCACCAATTATTTAAAAAAAAACAACACCCACAATGCAACATCTGAAAGGTAAAATGCTGCTTAGTTCTAAAAGAACTCAGCCATAATATGGGCTTAAAATTCAGACCTTGGAGAAAGAAACTGAAAAAAGTATTTATGGCAGAAAAGATTGCGTTCATATTTAACTCCAGGGATAAGCTTTCGTTGCACAGCATTGTGGGAATGTTTCCTAAATCATCAGTGTACAGAAACTTATTTAACAGATTCTTTCACCTACAACTTAAAAACATTTTTTTGTTGAAAAATAATAAATGCAAATAAAAACTAATTTAATTAACTTCTCAGAGTGAAAAATTGGCTTAAAACATTTTTTAAATATTCAAGAGTTTACATTTTAATTATGTATAAATTTATCTGTATATAATATACTTATTTCCAAATCTTTTAGTTGAGGCATATTAAAAGGATAATTTCAAAATCAATCAAACGTCAGCAGTTAAAATGCTAAAAGTCAGGTGTTTTGTACAAAACTTAATGCTATCCTTTATTTTTTTTATAGCCTAAATGTATCTTTTAAAGAAACAAAATTATTAAATTTGAATCATCATCTGCCACAAATTTAATTCAATTGTGTGTTTCCTTGTGATTAATGTAAAAATGCTCAAAAGGTTTTTGTGTAATGGGAAATCTCAATGTGTGACCTAAAATCCAAGAAATGAGGTAACTATTAAAGAATTAAGTTTCCTGAAGAAAATGGTTATTAATTCAGCTAGAATGGCAATCAGACCATTACAAGGCTAAATTGAACGCTCTCCCCCCCTTAAATTAAATAGTGTGTGAAATTATTTTGTTAAAGGCTATCTAAAGATGTTGACATCTGAAAATGAAAATAAAACGCTGGTTTGAAATGCAAATGACTTATTTTTATACAAAAGAAACTGAATTAATTTGATTCATAAATTCCATATTATTTTCAAATAGCCTCAGTGTAAATATGCAACATATGCATACTAGGTGTTCTGGGCCAAGCTAATGATTTATAGAGAACTTTAGTTTACTAATGCAACCGATTATCTTTTATGTAACTGTAATACTTTACCAAACAGTTGTCAGAATCCTCTTCATAAGTTCTGTTTTAAAAAATGATTATTACATTTGTAGTATGAACTGTTCAAAAAGTATCATTATTTAAACATCTTAACATTGTCTATGTATTTGTCAGTGTAAGTGGGAACCACCTTTCACAAGTTGGTTCACAGGGAAACTGACAAGGTCATCTTAACTATGTAATTCACAGATGACCAGGGATATATCCGTGTTAAAATGTATAGATAACCTGTCAATGGTGCTGTGTGTGAGGGTGGCTCTCCCAGTTAAGTCCATGATTCCCATTCTATACAGATATCAATCAGTAATCATAGATTAGTCAAAAAAACACCTGTTCAAGAACATACTTCCTGTCTACCTGAAATGTAAAAACCAAACATGCTGACTCAAGCACTAAGTTGTTTATGAAAATAACGGTAGACTACAGTGTGGTATATATTATGAACGGTAATAAAATCTGGGAACCAACAAACATTAAATAAAATCCATGTTCTATTCTGTTGCCTTAATGCTGAACAATCTTTTAAACAGGCAGACAGCAGAGCTTTTTGAAAATTTTTTCTGCTTCAATTAGATCTGTCAAGCCATCGACCTCTACCAAACAGATGGATGATATGAAGTACTGATAACTCTCATTTTCTTAAATCATCTGAAAAAAATTTTAGAAGCTTTTTCAAACTGTAGTTGCAACAAAGCAAGGATAACAAACTAGATAAACTGTGGTACAATAAAAACAAAAAAAATCAGGGCTTCAGAAAGCAGAGTTTCTCCTCTAAATAGTGTTATGCAATAAATGTAACACAGCATTACCAGACTAGAAGACTGCAAACAAGAGAGGCACTTTTAAGCATGAAAACACATCCTATACACAAATCAGTAATAGTCTACATCATGTTCTCTTCATTTGTTTTGGACTTTATTCTGTGATTCAGAATTGTGTGGAGTAACCATTAAGAGCAGGGCAGTTGGAGAGCCAGTGGTTAGCTAAGGCTAAGGGGCCCAAGTTTTATTACCAGTTAGGGTTGCCTCAACTGGGCTGTACCTGTGGACATTTCTTCTCACTCTTCATCAGCTGGCTGCATGGATTTCCTCCCACATCTAAAATCGGAAGTGCCAAGCCCCCTGTGGTGTAGGATTGGCAACACTCCCTAGCAGATAACTGCGGTGTGGTGTTCCCTCACCAGGGTTGTCTCTCTTGTAGGAATGAGACAGCAGACTGACGTATGACATAATGTCTTTAAAGTAACATGGAGTCAATTTAAAATAACAGTTCACTTACTCCATGACTACATTTTTGTAATAATTCTCTTATATCAATAATTCAAAAGGAATTTCAGGAAACTTGAACTATCCAAACAAGTACAGGTGATGTTTGAGTTCTCATGCCAAGAAGATGCTAATCATCATCATCATCATCATATGCATCAGCCATGCAAGATTTTTCTATATGACGTCTGTATGGGTTCTGATATCGCTACTCATTTAATTATAAAATGTTGAAAATATAAGATGATGATGCCCACAAAGGAATAGTTGTTTATTTCTCAATAATTTTGGCAATGAAATTGAATCATAATTAGTAGTGATACACATTAAAACTTTTGGATTTGAACATTCTTTTAAGCTGCACATCACCATAAACATGTATAAAGTTACAGGTTATGGACTGGCCTATGCATCTTGGATGCAGAGATGTTATTCATCTATGCTGCAGCAAGCTGTTAATGGTATCTTAGCCCCTTTACGGCAAAGATTGAATGACCGGTATGCCTCATCTTCCTACAATTACTGATGCCGCAGTGGATTTAATGTAGGGCTGGCCAGGGTTAGTTCTGGTGCTACTCACTGCTTTGTGATGAGATAGCTGACTAATGGCAGACATGTGACACACCCAACCAAGCTAAAACCAGTCTAGAAATGTTTTCGATCTCTGCTTACTACAGTCATGACACCTTGTGGTGAAAACCTACAGTTGTGCTTAGAAGCAAAGAGATAAATAAACAAGAGCATTTGCATATTCACAGCTAACACGTGTGATAGCAAATAATACCAAACTGATAGAATTTTTTTTTTTTTTGCAATTTATTTTAAAGACAAATGTGTTTGCTTAAAATCCTAATATTACACAGACTTTAAACGACAGATCCACACTGGATACAAAAATGTAAAATTCTTTTGAAAACAATGTCACCTCTGATGAAAAACCATTATAATACAAGCTGTCACGCTGTACACAAAAGTCTTAAAAGGTGGCTATCAATCTACAGAGCAACCTGTCACTAATGGTGTCATTTGTGACAGAACCTACTCATTACACCGCCCTAACAGCTATTCGCACCAGACTAATTGTTTCGCTGAATTGCAGCAACATGAAATTGTTTTGTTCTAAGTAACAGACACTTGGTGGAAAAGGAATGCTTAGATTATTTCTGTTTACCCAAAACCTGCTCTTGAAGGCAGAGAGAGAGAAGAGAGAGAGAGAGAGAGAGAGAGACAGAGAGATGGCATCAGTACAGAGAGAGAGAGAGAGAGAGAGAGAGAGAGAGAGAGAGAGAGAGAAATTCTTCTCAATACTGCCAGGGATTTACAAAGAGAAAGAAGCATGTTTTTATAAGAAAAAAATCTGCCAAAATTACTGGCAAGTCAATCTCGGAGACAAATCACATCCACCTCTAGTCTTTCAATCATAGTGCCTTTTTGAGCATCCACCACTGCAAAGTTTGAGAGCAACTTGGTTCTATTAAGCTCCTAGTATAGTGTACAGACCAGGTCAAATGAGCAGAACTAAGAAAAAATATATACATCCTTCACTAAACTCCAGTAATCACATTAACCAGCATCAAATATTGAGGTTGTTTTCTCAATAAAATGTCAGCAATATAAACTGAACAGGTCTCACTGACTAATGAAGTTCCAATTGCAAAATTGCACACACTTGCAGATCTTCCATCAAGAAATCTTCACTATAGGTTTTGTTTTTGCCCTTAAGTTTTAAATAGCAAAACAAGGGCAGTCAAATTACGTTCCTCCTTATAAGACGCTGGTAAAAACAAAACAAAAAACTAAGCAGTTATTCTTTCTCTATTTAACCTGTAGTTACATTTTAAAATTAGTCATGATATCATCCTGGCAGCATTGCAGTAGGCTGTGACAAACTCCAGATGTTTTAGCTTTGAGATCGCTATCAGATGGCCTACAGGTGAATGGCCGAAGAATAGTCTAGTACTTCACAACCAACTCTTCTAGAGCAAGCCTAGCGAGGTGAATTCAGTTTCAGCTGAGCCTCAGCAGTGTGAAGAGTTGAGTGGGATTTTTCTCACATCTTGTGGCATCACTGGCATTTCAAAAAACTGACTTTTTGAAAGCGATACTTTACATATCAAACTTTTAAAATGTTTCTTTTTCTCAAAAGATTTTAATTTTTCAAATGCATGCTCTGTTTTAAAAGTTACTTTTCACAGTTTTTTAAAAACGTCTCAGCCTATCTGATTCTCTGTTTCACTCCTCAATGGATCCAAGGATGGAATTTGAGAGAATTCACAAATTAATTTTTGAACAGTAGTAGCAACTGATTCTGAAGATGTCAATGAGGACAATTCTAATCGCATTAAAAACTGTATGCTGTCTAAAATAAATACATAAAGCTGTGAAACAGATCTTTTTAGTTATTGAGCTAAATTATCGTTGAGGTTTCTCGCACTCCACATCACCAACAGTGTAACTTTTTACAGCAGTACCCCTGCTGGTTATCTGAACAAACATTATTCAGTTAAGAATAGAGACATAAAAGAAATCTCTTATATGACCAAAAACTAGTGATCGTGATTCTCCCTCTAATTCATACCAAAAACAAAGCCCAAGGATCCTGAAGAATCTATGGATCTCCATTCACCTCAAATCATGTGGCAAAAATCCAAAACCAAACAGCCTTGATGATCTAATGCTAACTCAGGTTAACAGCCAAGCTTGTTCTGAGAAACCATGGTGGCATGACACAAGCAAAACAACTCAGAAAATAGTGTTACATCTGTATCATTGTCCAGATCAACAAATGACAGTTTCAAAAGCCTCTGACCCTTTATCTAAAACACAAAGGAGAAAATCGTTGATTTAATATATTTTTAGAAATCTCTATTCCATGGCAAAAATAAAAAAGTTTCAATCCAGAAGAATGAGTTCCTTCATATTTTTTTTCCCTCTTATATGATAATACAGTACAATTAAGTTAAAATTCCTGAAGGGGAAATATGATAAAGTGCATAACAAGAGATATAGTTATCTATTATATTGCTTCTTCTCTAACAGCAACAATAAAACGACAAAATGCTCCTATATCAGGTTGTTACAAAAATCATTCTTTATGAAAGCAGAATAATATATTTAAAGTGGCTCCAAGATTGGAGGAAGCTTGTAAATTCTTTCAGATAAAAATTTGTTTTGATCACCTTGTTCTTGAATCATTCAACCACACAACATTAGTGAGGAGATTACTCCACACATCAATGACCATTTGCCTAACAAACAATCCCTAATAAGTCTTAATCAGTTAGATGTTAATCATTTTCCATAGATTTCTTATCGCCATCGCCCACATTAAATTAAAGTTATGAACTTGTTGTAAAACTGAATAGGCTTTAAATGCACTGATTATTCTGAAAAACTGAAGCTTGGAAATCTCGTGATATCAATGGAATACTTTGTATGAATGTTTTAAGGGACTCAGGGCATATTCCAAATGAAGCGTAACCAAAGTCACCACAAACCTGTTCGTTTTTCTTTTTTCAAATTCTTTTTTTAAGCACAAGTTTTAATCTATTAACACAGCACTATATACACAGCTAAAATGAGCTGATTCTCAGCCCAGATTTACGTATACAACTAAACCACTGGCACTCTCAGTATCTTTTACAAGTTCTGAATTTCTTAGGCAAATGATGATGCAGCTGACATTGCACCTCCCTTAACTTTCTGTTTAATAAACATTCTTGCGTTTCTCAAACATTTCCAAAAGTTTATCCCATTATACTCACTAGCTTTTGTATAAAAAAGTGTTTTGCAGGTTACTGAAATAAATCAACACGTTCTTCCCAAATGTCAATAATATTTCAAAACAAAACCCAGAAACATAACATTAATGTCAGTTTTAAAATATGAATCTCATCATTAAGCACAACTATTTCCTGTCTATTAAGTAAAATATTTTTTTTTTTAAAAACCCTAACAAACTATTAAGAGGCTTTTTAAAAACCTTTTTTCATTTTTGAGGAGAGTGTAGCTAAAGCATTTTCAGATAAACTATATAACTGTCTATATAGCTGAGCATCTTGTTCCTTCTTCCAAAAATTCTAACACTTTTGCCAAACCAAATCATTCATCTTAAATCCCTAGTTGGAGTTCTTAAAGTTTTACCTTTAATATGATTTTCTTTTTTAATAAGTGATTCTAAAACTCAATCTTTCTTTAAATTGGTCTAATATTAAGTGTTCTAATCGTCTTTTCATACTCTGTGTAGAAGAAAACACAGTTTACCAGAAGTTCCTCCAATTAAATTGTCTGTGATTACTTTATCAAAATCTCCAGAAGCTAGAACTTGCTCAGCTCAACAGAACAAATATCCTAGAAACATCAACAAGAAAGTTAATTAAAAAATCTTTCTACTCATTTCAGTGAGCTCTTTTATCTTAATGTTTTAAGATTTTCCCTTGGAGAATCACCAAGGGAAAGCTTTTTACAGTAATTATAATTCATGAAAATTCCTGAAATTTGGTTTTTAAACTTATCTTCACAGTACCATTGCAATACACATGCTTACTCTGTACGATATCATTTCAAAATTCTCATCACTAGATTGCACACGTGAAAATTATTAGACTGAAATAAAATCAGAGAGAGATGATGTTATTACAGAGAGAAATATGTGACATCAGCACACACAGAGAGAGAGAGAGAGAGAGAGAGAGGGAGATGGAGAGAGAAAGAGAGAGAGATGACGTTATTACAGAGAGAGAGAGAGAGAGAGAGAGAGAGAGAGGAGAGAGAGAGAGATGACGTTATTACAGAGAGAGAGAGAGGAGAGAGGGAGATGGAGAGAGAAAGAGAGAGATGACGTTATTACAGAGAGAGAGAGATGACGTTATTACAAAGAGAGAGACAGAGAGAGAGAGAGAGAGAGAGCGAGAGAGAGAGAGAGAGAGAGAGAGAGAGATATGGACAGACAGACAAACAAACTTTCTTAAGATTTTGCCACAAAGTTGGTGGATCTAAAAAGAAACCTATACTGAGAATTCAGAAAATTGCTGACAAATTTGAGTTTGGTTTGTCTCTTAGGAAAGGTTCAGGTGTCATAGAAAATCGAATGTATCTTCACACTGCATCTACTTACCAAGCATTAAATTGAAACACCACTGTAAAAAAAAAAAAAAAAGATTCAAAAGAACCTCGTGGACTGTGGAACAGAAAACAGCAATAGCTGAATAAGGTGTAAGCTGATTAAAAAACGACTAAAGATGTCCACAAAGACAGGCAAAGCTGACTGATGCAGAGGGAAAGGAAGGAAAAGATTCTGGTACTGAGTCCAAATTGGAATGAACAAAACTTAGAAATTTTTTTTATAACAGGTGATAACAGACTTACACTGTAAACAGTAAATAATATGCAGGCAAATAATAATCATACAAAAAATGCTAATTTTAGAATTTTCACAGAATTGTCAAGGTGTTTATCCTATGCACTTGTTGATTTTTATAATTAGATTAAAATACTATCACAGGGAGATATGTCTGTTTGACAAGCATCAAATGATTGCCAAATATCTGTATGTCAAGATTTGGTCTATTTTTTGTAAGTACGAAAAGATCAGGAAATTTGTACATAGTGAGAGGAACAGTGATTCAAGACCAGTACATCAACAAGGTTTTGCTGGAGAAAATCATCCCGCGAATGGAGAATTAGTTTCCTGCTGCTGAAGGAATATTCTAACTAGATAGTGTTGTGTCACTTAGCAACAAAACTAACTAAAATTTTTGAACGATCAGGTATGGATTTGTTGAAGTGGATCAGAATTTCTCCTGACATGAAGTTCTGTTAAAATCTTTTGCTATTTGACATTACAATTTCCTGCTGTGAGAAAACCCACCAGGAAATTGTCTTGGTGGAGCAGCAATGGAAGTGTGTTATTATAACATTTGCCAGACACTAAGGCAATCAGCTCAAAGCTTTCAAGATAGAAATCTAACCCTGTTAAGGCACAAATACAAGGCTAATCGTAACTAGACAGAATTAAGGAGTTTTCTGGAAATATTCACCCACAACTTGTAGACAGATACAAAAAAAAAGTTCTATACTTTTGAACTTAATCTTCTATGGTCAGACGGACTCTATTCAAAATTTGAAGGTATTCAGACACCAGGATATACTATAAAATAATTCTATAAATCTTTGAATAATAAGTTTAACACAGCAATATATTTAATCTTTATTAATTTTTAAAACCCTGTCAACCATTTTAAATCGTACTTCTGAGTTGCAGTTCATCAGAATAAATATGCTGAACTCTTTTACTAAAAGCAGAAGACTTCCAATGACCAATTAGTACAATTTTCATTATTCTCCCCCTTCCAACACACTTTCATTATCACCTTTATTTTATATAACCCAAGGGGTGTATTGTGATCAAAACTGCTAATGATTTTAACCTTAAGTCTGATATAGAAATTAACTTTGCATGAAACATCTTAACTAGTTTCAGCATCTGTAACTGAAATGCAATTTTGCTGCAAAGGTTTAATTACATTTAAATAATTTCCACAAATTCTTTCCCACTAGTATGGGAAAACAAACATTAATCTTCTTTCAGTTTTTATAACATGGAATAACTGGTAGCTGGCTGGCTATCGTTAGACCATGTTTTCTAAAAGCTCCCAGTGATTGAATTGTTCACCAATGCACAACTCTAATTCAGCAAATCTGCACATATCAGAATTCTTGCATTTGCAAAACAAGCCTTAGTTGTTTGTGATTAAAATTACTAAATGTATTTTTTAAAAATGTTTGTTGCTTGTTTAGCATTAGCAGAAATGACTATCAGGAACATCATGAGAAATTTCATTTCTGACATCCAAGATCATCATCTTGTCAAAGCCATGTCTCCTGATTTTTTTTTGTCTCTAAGGACAGCAGTGAGTCAGAAAAGGGAAAGTGTCAGGTATTAGTGTTGATAACCAATGGTTGAGAGGTTTTTGAGTGCCGGCAGGCAGACTTACTCACAGAGTCTCCACCACATGTACCCGAATATACCCTATTAGAACTCTTCATCTTCAGATTTGAAGAAATGGTGCCAGGGAAATACACCAATCCAAGCCAAACCCAATAAGACTCTAAGCATAGCAGTCCATCACTGAATCAGTGACTGCCTACCTCAAAGATAAGAATTGAATATCAAAATGCATCAGCATGAGAGTAAACCTCTCCAAAAAATGTTAAGCATCTTAATTTTCCTGATCATTCACCATAGATGGAAAAACACCTAAAAGACTGGCCCCAACCTGATTTATACAATTGAATCTTCCAAACAGCTCTCAGTTATTATTGAAAAACAAACCACATACATCCCTGTGATTTATAAATCTTACATGAAGATTCAATGTTAGAAGCATTGGAAATCATTTGCTAATAACTAACATGAGTGTACTCATCTTTAACATTCCTAAATCCCTTAACTGTTATAGCAATGACTGCAACTGAAGGCCAAGAATAGGCAGAGTCTGATATGACCTGCATCATTGCCAGACATGCTGTGTGCATAGTGATGAAGAACTACCTGCTCTTCCAATTAAAACTTAACTAGATATGGAAATAAGTTTTCTATGTCCCCCCCACACCACCACCTGTTTCCAAAAAGTTTCTTTGTTTCTCACCTATAATCCCATCTCTTGCCTACCTTTGTCGCCATAACATTTGTGCAGTTTCTCACATATTTATTTTTCAAAATACTGCAGGGATGGAAAAACACATAGACAAAGGCAGCAGGGTTAGGGTCTGATCTGATCACCATTGTTCAAGGCATCAACAAAATGCCAGTCTCAAAACAAAAAAAGAAGTAATAGTAATAATAACAGATAGATAGAGCACAAGAATTTCTTTTTTTGCATATATCCTCACTGTACATATATTTTAAATGCATTTAAGAGTAAACTATCACCATTCTAATGATATCCATGCGCGCGCACACACACACACACATGCACAAAAGTAACCACAAAAATATAATTCTAAATTTAAAATTAATGTTTAAAAACACAATGGCAGTAAGGAGTACGCTGCTATCTGTTTCCACTTGTTAGCCAAATTGAGTTTTCTTTCGGTAGGACAACTTTCTGTAGATTTACATTGAAGCAGAAAAGTTAATAACCTGGGCTGGACAGCACAAGCAGAGACATGGTGGCGATGAGACTGAGAACTAGGAATATCTGTATATCAAATACATTTTATTACAAAATAGTTTACAAAATACGAAGTATGAGCACTGAAAAGAAAAAAAAAATGTATCAGAGGATTATCTAACTGATGTATTTCATACTAATGTATAATAAAATAATTCATGTCTGTCAGAAAAATTCCATTAATGTAATTATGTGGACCCAAACTGAGAATATACTATTTGACATTAATAAGAGTACATTGTCAGAACTCAATGATGGAGAAAATTGTAATCTTTTCCTTCTTTCACTTAAGTTTATACTTCTAACTTTACACTGTCTAATCAGGACCAACAAAGCATTATTAAATACCATCCATAATAGTCTCTTTTTAACATACAATTTCACATAAAGAATTGATTTGACTTTAGTTAGTTTTCTTCTTGTAATTCTGAGTCTTAGCTGAGTAATGGCAGTCATCAATATCTACTTTACATCGTTTGCTAATTTGTCTCATTGTTTTGAATACAAGATTTAGCAATTCCATTTTTCACTAACTTCGTATAAAAACATTTGTTTTTTTTTTATGATGAGCATTATATATGAACCCGACCTGCAGCAATTCTTTCTTTCTGTTTTCACCAACCAACGAGGACTAGAAAGATGTAAGACCACAAAGCAGTCTGCAGTTCCGTTGGTAATTTGCAGAGGATAAAAACCTCCATGTCTACAACCTAACAAACTTGGTGACCAAATGCTTCCGCCCACCACCTTCACCTCGGCTGGGCATCACGAGAAATGACAAAGCTCTTAAAAGCTACAAATGTAAGCTATCCGAGTAATACTCATAATAATCCTAAAAATCGTTATAAAATTACCATGACATTTTTACAAATTTGCACTGCAGCAGGAGTTACTCTGTGAACTGGAATAGTATGTTTTAGGTCCCTTAAAATTCTTGAAACTACAAGGGTAATTCCATTCTTATCATCAATAAAAAGATGGGAATTATACATTTAAAAACTTTAATATCTGTTGTTGTTTTTTTTTGCATTCATCTTTCACATATACAGAAACTTGTCATTCTTCTTCATAGTTTAAAAGTCTACTTTATCTATATATGCTTTCTATTTTTCTAGACAAAAAAATGCAGCATTTAATTGAGTAGATAGATTCTAATCATCTGTCAGCTGGAAAGTGTTCGTAGTTCGTGTAGAGTCATCTCTCTTGCTCAGACCCTCTTCCAATGCAGACATCAAATTATCTACAGCTCAATTTTTTAAAAAAAATTACTTTTGTATATTAAAAATTGCCAGGTAATGCACAAAATAAACAGGTTTATTCTAGTTTTATCTAAATGCAAAATTTTACAAATAATTGATGTTTACAAAAAATTAACAAAAACAAAAGTATTTCAAATTGAATGTTTACTGCAAAAACTTTTTCAAAATCAGCAGAGAGTTGTTTTGCCTAAAGAATTCAGGCATCTCCCCCATCAAGAAGATTACCTATGATACTTGTTTTTCAGCCAGGTGATGCATGATGATGACAGACAATTATAGGAAGTCATCTAGATAAGAAGAACAATAAAATTACCCTTGAGAATCAATAATTAGATTGGAGCCCATCATCTCCAAGGCTCCAGAAGTGTTAATTGTGTTAGAATCTTATTATTCCATAGACCAAACTGACCTTTCCAGAACTTTCACCTACAGACAGATAAATAAATATAATACAGTGACCAATATTAATATTAAAATAAAAACAAAAACCACAAGCGTTATAACAGATTTATAATAATAACATAAATGCACTGGGAAACTGTTAATTATTTGTACATAAAATACTTTTATTAGAATTCTTTAGACCATTAAATTAAAAATATCTATAATTCATACCAATAAACTGTTAATAACACAAAAGGATGACAAGATTATAAATATCTTTTAATAATAAGCACTTCTGGTTAAGAATGTATTTATTTAGAACCCCCTGGAGACATGTAATTGATAAATAGATTCTGTAACTTTGGCCATCAATTGGATTATTTTAGATTTCAAAGACTGACATAATTTCTGCAATGGTTGCCGCTAGGAGACAGGCACCTCAGACATGACTTCAGACCAAGGTAAACACATGAAGTTGCCACAAGTTTTCAGATAAGGAAATTAATTAGCAAGAATTTCTGATGGTCTCTTCTGTTTAAATGTGATTAAGCTCTGAAATGTTTTGCCATCAAACTCTCTGAAATTGTGGAATTTCTCGGTTTTTGGGTTCACCACAGTCTTTTTAGCAAACAGGTAGTGAAAGCAACAAATTCAGACAGAGATGGACAAAAGACCGAAAAAAGTAAGACTGGAAGGAAGTACAAAACAGGTAAGAACATGTTTGAGGATCGATAACAAACCGCTATAAGAATTATTTAGCTGAGCTCACCCGCCGGTAAACAGGCTGCTGCCATGGACCATTCACCGTTATTCTGATCTGTTCACTATTCAAAAGTTATCTCCATTATTTCTAAAAAAAGAGTTTGTAATATGTAATGCCACTGCAATACTGTATACTAGCAACATATAAAGAGAGCGGTTAGTGGGGAAACCTTTTGGCTAGGTTATAACTTCAAAGCTATGTTATATGAGAGAGAATATGAGGACATTTGTATTTCAAACTTCCTAGGTGTTTTTGTTATCCTTCCAACTGGAGTAGGTTTTTTGAAAGTACCTTTTGTAAGCATCCTTGAAATGGTCGGTCTATAACCTGACCTTACAATGATAATACATGAAGAAAATGGTATTTAAATGAAAACAAAAAAAAAATCCAGCTATAGAAATATTTAAAAAAAAAAAAAACTTCTGGTTTTATTTCTGTTGTAAATCCAAAGTATTTCTTTGTAACACCAAAAGCCTTATGAACTCTTGTTTAAAGATGGTTGCCATTTGCACGTAACTATGGCACCCAGAAGGTGAACGTAATGCTGCAACTTTAGCTATCTGACCAAATACATTTATATAATTTAAATTTTTAAAAAAATGTATTAATGAAAACTAAAAAGCAAAATGAATCATGTTTACACCTGTACATGTAATAATATTTACCTGTGCTGTTTGATAGGGGGTAAATAACTAAAATCTTTTATTCTTGGGGGTTAAAAAAATAAACCAAAATATTTGAGTTCACTTTAGACTTGCAATAAAATTGTAATCACAAAAGTTGAAAGCTAAATCAATCACGAACGTCTGTGATGCACAGCACGAGACGTTAATAAGATATGGGTCTGTCAGGGTTATAAGAAAAATTCTGATAGTTATTAATAATTCTTATGACTGCTCTTAGTCACAACCACTGAAATGGTGAGAACTGCTTTCACCTAGATTTTGTTTGTGGGTTCCTTACTTCTTTTAACCCCTCCCCACAGCTTCACTGAGATGCTTTTTTTTTATAGAGATGAAAGCAATAATACAGTTTCTAAAGTTAAATCGCCATCTAGTGGGAAATCTATGAGTATTAATCTGAGACCTCTGAAGTTGAGGGTTTTCTCTCTCTAATGATTATGGCTAAAATGATGTAACAGCTGTTATTAATAAATACACTGCAAAAAAAACCCACCAAAATTGATCTCAAAATAAACTCTACAGTTATCCTGCAGGATTTATATGCTATGGAATTTTATGTTAATATTGTTGATCACTATCACCAATTATTTGCAATAATACAGGTAGTCTCTGAAACAAGAACAATTTTACAAATTAAGTGAGAACTTTTGTTTGTGAGTATTTCTAAAAAATCCAATATATGATATGATATCCCTGACTGACTGAAAAGGCTCCAGTTCTCCAAATGTCTATGGCTTCTGTGGCAAGACAGAAATAACCTCATCTTTTTTGCATAGTTAAACAAAACCAAACTGTCAAAGCGGGGGCAAAGAAATCAGTCCATACGTATACACCTTGATTATGTTAATTGTACTGAACACAAAACTAATTTTATTCTTCTTGTTATTTTTGCTGACATTGTTAGAGATACAATACCATAAATTATATTTAACAGTTTTCACTTGGTTTCACCTGAGGATATAAGAAGAGAACAACACTTACCAATCACCACAACTAGGCGACAAGAAACAATTCTATTCTAAACTGATCAAAAACTTAGTTATTTGTGTGTACTGGTCTATATATTAAATTCCTTTTTCTATGTTTCCACTAAAAACTTCCCATGATATTGTTTATGAAAATAAATAGTATAAATAAAAATTGGCATCTAGCATTAAAGGGGTTTCAATTCATCCAAAGTGTGAAAGAGAATAAAAATAAACTTTTAAGTATTATAATTATCAAAAATCATTTCCAAAAAATGGAAAAGTGGTCTGTTCTAAAAGGTAAATTCAGTAGATCTAACAGGCTAAATGTGTGCTGTTACTAGGGATGTTCAAATGAAACTTAGTTGAAACACTGTCACCATAATGGTATCCAGCCCAGGAGCTTCACCTGAACACACCTGATATATTATGAAATCTCTGATGGAAACCGACAATTTAATTTTTGTGAACAGCTAAGACTGAAATTCCAAAGAAAGTATGGCCATGCTCCACACAGCCAGTACTGTACGAAGAAAGGCTTTGACAGTAGAGATGAATACAATGCTGCAATCTTTTGATCTACCTGTACAGTCAGCTCTCAATTCATGCGGGTTTTATGTACACGTTTTTGGAGTGGCGTGGGGTGAAGCGTGTGCCTCGTTTTTGGTGCGGGTTTGGCAGCACAGAGATAGGATACTCATGGGGGCCAACCTGGTGGAGAATCTGGGTCAGACACGAGGTTCCCTTGTGTAATGTATTCACAACAGTCCACCCCCACCGGACACCTGCCCAAGCTGATGATAAACAATTAGCATGATAGCAAAGCCTGCGATTTGAATCCTTTGGGGAATTTTGTCCCACCCACTGGCTCCCCTCGACACCACTTATGATTGGCGCAAAGCAAGGTGAGCATTCAGTATCCCAAATATTTCTCAGTTACCATGCAACCATTGTCATAGTGAATGTGATCTTTTTTCCTTTAAATTATCTACCCTTATTTTTTGAACTCTTGACCCTTATCATGACTGGAAAATGTCCATCTACATCGCAGGCTAAGACCCAACCCAAGAAGAAGTGAAAGGCAATCACTGTTGGTGTGAAAATGGATGTAATAAACTGCATTGAGAGAGGAGAACACACCGCTGATGTCGGTAGTGCCCTTGGCTTTACTGAGAGTACTGTCCAGACAATACGTGACAGTGCTGCAAAAATTAAGGAAAGTGCTAAGTCTGGAAGCTCTTTAAGCACCATGAAAACATCGTATGCTAGAAGTACAATAATGGAGAAGATGGAGAGGATGCTGAGTATGTGGATAGAGGATCAAAACCAGTGCAATGTGCCTGTCAATGTTTTAAAGCTTGTCCAATTTACAAGGATTTAGCAAAGAATGAAGAGGATGTCAAGGTTTTCAATTCAAGTTCAGGTTGGTTTGCCAATTTAAAAAAAAAAAAACAATTTACATAAAGTTAAAATGGCTGGAGAGGCAGCAGCTGCTGGTACTAATGCTGCAGAAAATTTTATTGCAACCTTGGAAATTATCATCGAGGAAGGCGGATATTCTCTGAAGCAAATTTTCACCTTGACAAGGCGACACTTTTCTGGAAAAGGATGCAATCCAGAACACATCTTTTTCAAAAGGAGAAATCAGCACCAGGCTTTAAGGCTGCTAATGATCATTTTACACTGTTACTAGGTGGAAATTCCAGGGTGATTGCAAGTTGAAGCCAGTGTTGGTGTATTATTCAGAAAACTCCAGTATTTGTCTGTGAAACAAGTTTTACCAGTTTATTATTATTCTAATGCCAAGGAGCGGATAATGGGTAGCATTTTCTGCAATAATCTCGGTTCCAAGCTTAAAGATGAGCTGCACAAATACTGCATGAATGAAAATCTCGGCTTCAAGATTCTCCTTGTTGATAACGCCACTGGTCATCTACCATCAATCCAAGTCTTTGTTGAGAGCATAAAAGTGGTGTTTCTACCTCCAAACACAACATCTCTTATTCAAACCATGGACCGGGATGTAATTGTTACTTTTAAGGCTCGTTGATGAGGCCTTGCATGAGCGGTGTATGGAAGGAACTTTGCCCTTATCTACAGTATGATTTAGAGAGGTTCAGTGTCAATGAAGATATCACTAAAACCTGGAAAAATATTGTAAAATTGGCGAGGAAAGTAGAGTTTCATGAGGTGGATTTAGGTGATGTGGAGGAGTTATTAGATCCGCACGAAGAGGAACTTTCTGCTGAGGATTTACTTCAACTTCAGAAGATACATCAGGCGAAAGAGCTGGGTGTAGCAGAGATTGAGGTGGTGCGCACACTCATGGGTAAAAGACTGGAGGCATTTCGCCTGATAGAGGAAGGTCTTGCTATTTTCGATGAAGATGATCCCAATATTAAACATGTGTTCAGTAGTGTTGTCAAGAAACGTTTTAGCTGCCACGCAGTGTTACGCTGAAATTCTAAAAGAAAAAGGAAAGTATAGAACCTCAATTCTCTACCTCAAGCATCTCGAGATCCAAAAAGCTACCTATAATTGAAGAGACATCTTCAACTCTTTCTTCTTCACCACCAGCACTGATAAGCCATCCCAGCCAGCACTCAACATACATGTTAGGAAAAAACTTTGATTTAAATTTCTTTTCATTTTAGATCGACTCTTTTTAAATGTCTCTATTATTCTTAGTAACAAATAAGCACACTTTGAAGAAACAGTCTAGGAAATAGATGTACAAAATCCCCGACCTCTACCATGTGTATTTAGGCAGCGTTTCCCCCATAACCCCTATCATTTCCTTTATTTTTATGGAAAAAGCAAATTTAATTTACGTGCAGATTTTCAGGAACATAACTACTGTGTAAATCGAGAGCTGACTGTATTAATGTGTTAAAGAGAAAACCAACAAACTTCATTTTTATCTAAGTACTGAGTTGATATGTTGTTGTTTTTTTTTTACTAATGCAAAAAAATTAAAAAAAGTTATATTAGTAATAGATTCATTTTATTAGATGAACGTTGCTTATTATATTTTGTAACCCAGTGCAGAGGCAAGCATTGAAATGAGGGATTAAAAACTCCAGTTGTCTCCCCTGGCAGAGGGTGCCACAACCAAAGAAACTGCTGTTGCTCGTCAAAATACGGTACTACATACCTACAATAGGCTGCCAAGCATCTTTTTTGTTCAAATGCCGGATTTCTGTTCCCAAATATTTGAACAATGTTAAGGAAAAAAAAACAACTGAACACATGGTAAATCTACATCAAGCTCGACAATTTTGAAGCATTAAAATGCGTAGTAATTTTGTTTATTTTCTGAACTTAACTTAGTCAATTTATAAGCAGCCAATAAACAAAACTGTCCACTGAAGGTTCGGAAAACAGCAAGGAAACTTTCAATAAGGGAGTAAACTGAATGACTAGATTAGAGAACCCAACTAACTTTTACTGAAATATAAACTCCATCTATCAATGAACATTCAGTTATAATTTGCCGCTTTCTGTGTAAACGTTTCACTGCATACATTAGCAATGAAATAAAAACATTCACTCAGCACTTGTTGTTATTTCCTTTTTGTGTAATATTCTGTGAGATAAAAAAATATTCTTGTTTTTTTTTTGGTTTTTTTTACAATTTATTTCAGTTACATCAAGTGTTAAGAAGCCAACATGGCTTATATTAATACAAACAAGATCCTATGAGGGAGCTGTTATTCTAACTTGCTTTTTTTTTAATATATAAGCCGGCTTATAATTATAACCAATTTATAATGATGGTTCCTAGTATAACTACCTGTGCATAGCCAAAAGAATTTGTTACTGTTCACAGCCTGAAAAACCTTCCATTATTCTATCAGGACTCCTCTGAAAGACAAGTCCAATACACACACACACACACTGAGTCCATCAAATATCTTTAATTGTTCTGAAATGTTAAAAAAAATTCTTCTGTTTTGTTATCAGAATCTTTAAAACCATATTTATACAGGTGATTTTTATCATTAGTTAGTTTATATATATATATTTAACAATAGTTATCAGAAGGAAAGTTCTTTTCCACCACCATGATATAGGTGAGTCTCTTACCTAAGAATTGGTAGACTAGTGTACTTTAATGAGAATGCTGAAAGAATTCACTGCTGTCTTCAGGGCCGCTGATTTGGTACCCTTCAATCTACAGAGACCAAAATGGCATCAAGAATTCACTGGATAAGTTAGAGTGCAATTTTGCCTTTTGCCAATGGAAATGAACATGTAAATCTTCCTGACCACTGCACCATCCCTTCTGAGTTCTGCCAGAGCATTGCTGATGGTACAACCCTGAAATACCTGTAGAAATCTTTGCTTATTGTACAAAAAATTTTAAAACAGGCAAATGGTCAGGACCTGCCAATGAGATGGAAAAATGACAGGTGTTTAGTATACATGCTTAGCCTTAAAACTCCATCTGTTTCTGTCGAGACTGTCAAACAAATAGGTGCTAGAAAACTGGGAAAAAAAGATAAAAAAAACAACAGATAATTGGAAAGAACTTTCTTTTTTTATTATTATTATTATTATTATTATTATTAAATTCTGTTAATAAATAGGTTTAGCTGATCCATAAACCAATAAATAAAACTGCCTTATCTTACCTATCGATAGAGATTTTTGATAAAAACAGGCTTGGTCACATCTGCCATCTGCTCCATATTACAAACAGATTAATAAGGTAAACTAATAAACAAACATAGTTTTAGTTTTGACTTTTTGTTTTTCGGCTTAGCTCAATTACACAGTCCAAAATTGCATTCATCCCAGTGATATTTTCCCAAATAAAAAGAAAAAAGCAACACATAGTGAAAGATCAGAGGACACTATTTGAATAACCAAAGTAGACACAAGCGGAGCGCAGTGGCTGAGCGGTCAGGGTACTTGCCTTTCTTTCCAGCAAGTCAGGTCCAGTTCCCACGTGAGGTGGTGCTGTAGGCCAACTCAGCCTACGCTACAAAGAAGTACTTGATGCAAACTAGGGTCCACAGGTAGTAAGGCAAATGACCGACCACCTTACCAATCACTTCACTGAGGGTGGGCATACAAGAGAGTAGACAAAAGGTCATGGACTGCTTTTCTTGCCAGGAGGATAACCGCTTAGAACTGAGTTTAATCGCTCATTGTGACACCTCATTGACAGTTTCACCAACAGATGGTTTGTTTGTTTTAATTTTCAATATGTTATCGCCTCTTTTGCCAAATCACCATAGTGGGTGATAAAAGCTGTAAAATCTTACACGTGCCTCTGCTGATATTTATTATATTATTCATAACCTTGTTGTTGTTCCCAGGTGAAAAGTATTTGCAGAATTAAGAGAATCAACTCCCATTTTTTTTGCATTCACCAGAAATAATGAGTTAGCTTCATTTCCTTTAAAACCAAAAACAAGAGAATGTGTAGTAACGTAACCTGTGGTGTTCCCAGTACAAAATAGAGAGTTTAATTAAAGTGACAAAGTGCTTTTTTTCACCACTCAAAGCGAGCTACTCTAACCTGGAATAGACAGCATCTCACACTCCAGGGTCTTTCAAATGACTGCAAAACTGTCGATTAAAACCATGCTTGAAAATAGCCACATCCAATATCCCTGCTGAGTACAGACATGTCAGCTTTAAGGAACCTGCACCTCACCAAAAGCCTTCTAGCAACAGGACCCACAAAACAATCCACAGTCATCTTCCTTAAGCTGTTGAGACCCCTACTTCTCATTTGTGGAAGGGTGCATACTTATCTCTGCACAGCCACCGGCTTAGTTCAGCGAATCTTGTTGCAAAAGCATTTAAAAATAAACAGAAATAAATAAAAATAAATAAAAGAATTAAATAAAACAACTAACTTTATGCCATTATTAATTAACATATTGAGAAAATTCTAGTAACAGAAGTTTGACGTGTAGAGAATGCAACAGTATGAAATTCCATATTAATTGAGAGGCATTTCAAAGAAAAAAGGTTATTAATGAAAAAAGAAACTCCATAGGGACTAGGAAGGGGTTGGGTTCTTGTTTGTTTTTTTCCATATACAATGCAGGTAGGGGCTGATTCATACAGATGTAAATGGTCTGTTATGAAAACGTGTGTGTAGTAAACAACCTGTTATTCAATTTCCAGATAATCAACTTGTCCAGTTATCCGATGTTTCCAAATATAAGCCAAGATTGGTTAATTATCAGCTATCCAACAGTTGTAGTTCATGAGTTGGTCACCAGGGGAACTGTGTCTGCAAATGCTCAGATTCTTTCTGCTGATTGGTTAGCATCTTTTACACTTGATGATCAGCTGTATTCTCCCATGCTAGTGTTTTTTATCAGTGATAATAACTGACTTCTTAGTATTGAGCAAAATTAAAGAAAGAACAAGGAAAGCTGCTGCTGGCCAAATAACAGGTTGTTTACTGTATGCCATTCTAGAACAGGTAAAAAAACAAAAACAAAACATTTGGCGAGTAGTTTCGTAAACTTCCTGTGTGTCGTACTTTACAAAGATCTGTTAAAAATGTATAACAATAACAGCGCTTGCTTTCCTACCATGAGGATTCCCCTGTGTTTGCTGCTGTGATGGTGTTCGCCTTGATCCATGCATGACATGGGCTGCCATAAAACAAAAGTCAAAGTGAAAGGTGAACAGTAAAGTTTTGAGTGTTTTTTCTCTCACAAAGTCAGTTTGGGAATGATTCCTCTCAACTTCTGATCACCATCACCAGACCATAGTCATACAGCAAGAGCCAATCATAAGACAGCTTTGATATTTTATATACAGGGTATAAAAAAGTTTCATATGACATTTGCTAAAAAGGGCAATAGACACTAAGCATCCCCAAAATAATGATTGAACATGTTTTGTATGTTCAGGTTCTGAAATATATAGAGAGAAAGAAAATCATCTGTTCTTATATACAATGATTAATGGTCAACATTAAGATAAGATAATGAATTTTCCCACTGGTACTACCCTCAAAATTACTGTCTTGGAAGGGCCTGGCTACCCAAAATGTGTTTTTCTCAGCTTAGGACAATGCTGAAGCCATCTGCATCTCTCCATTGTCTGTGATGGCTCAATACGAACTATGTAACTTACAGAAAAATCATGCCCAAATAAGAAAAATCGTATCAATTATTTTACTTTATCTTTTTTATGAAGTTACACATCTTCAAATCACAAAAATATTCTTCTAATGTGAAAAATATTTGTAAAAAAATTCAAAAAACAACACCTCAGTAAATTACACTGTACATACTTTTGCCTACTTAGTTTACAATCCAATCAGCTTAGCTAACAGATCCCACTGAAATCTATTCATCATACCTTGCTAAGTTGGAAAGCTTTCAAATGTTCCTTGTGTCTGACAATGATGATGATGTACGGGCTGAGCATCAGTAATAGAAAACATTCCAGAAAACGGCAAACACGGTGCAACCCAGGTAGACACCTAACGCCATCCACCACATATACTGTTCATGGAGTCTCTGTTCAAAGTTTTTCAACACTACGAGTCCTATTGTAAGTCCGGCTAATGCTCCCATTAAATGAGCAGTATAACTTACAGGAGGAAGGGTGTCCTCACTTGAGTATCGGTCCCAAATAGCAAAGCCAACATCGGCACTAGCTGGAAGTGAACAAAAACAAATAATTTCAGACATATATTAAAAGATGGCGATGGAATTGTTGCTTGCTTAAATTATGGCTCAATTTGAAACGTAATAATCATTTGTGATCTTTTAATGCTGCATCCGTTGTTTGGTGTGGACATTTTCAGACGGTCATATCAATAAACAGAATTTTAAGAGAAGCTAACTTTTAGTTTAAATAATAAAACAATGCTTCCAAATTTTTCAAAAAAAAAAAAAAAACATCTTTTGACATCCCAAACTTAATTCTAAGTAAATAATCTTTGCAATTATCATTTTGAATCCATTAGTGCTGATATATTCAGTGTCCCATTTTTTCTTGGAAAATCGCTGTCGTAAATAAAAGATAGAAACTTCGCTTGGTGCATATCCAGTATTGTTTAATTAAGATTCATCCATCATATCCTCATCAAATTTAAGGTGAAAGACAAGATGGTATAAACATACCTGAGTAAATAAAACACTTGTTTTGGTATTAAACAATTTGAAGTTACAATTCTGTCCCAAATGCATGAAAATGTTAGAACAAAATGGAACATCTTTGAAAATGTAAATTAATTTTTTCACTCTTAGTATTGATCTACTGATACCAGTGCATGAAAAGACCTACATTTTCAGTTACAGAGATCATTTGTACAGACTGACTATTAATTTGGTTGCTTTTAACTTCTTCCAGGATTAGTATGAATGGTACTCTGTAAATTTTAAACCTTTATTGCAAATTAAGTAACAAAAAGAAGAAAAAAAAAACATAAACAGGGATTAACTGCACAGTATTCTATCATAGAATCCACCAGCTCTTTGCTTCTTCAGACAGTAGATGCAATAAGGCACTGACGAACCCATCAAATATGCAATTTAGAGCTCTGATTCATGCCCTTGCTGGGAACATATTAAAAGACGAACACTTCACAACAGTCTGTCCAACACCACATTCAAAAATCAGTGTGTTCTCAAGATGCAAGTCTAGTAAGAAACCATAAGTTTGCCCAACCATAATGAATGAATAGATAAATGAGAGAGGGACAGGAAAAATGAGAGAACATTAAACAGGTTACATCACACATAGTGAGGTATGTGCTATGATCAAACCATCAACAGAAATTAGCACAAAATAATAGTAATAATAATAATTAAAAAAAACAAAACAAGCAACAGTACAATACATATTGATTGCCAGGAGTAACACAAGTTCTGGAGTTCATTTATTTTGTGTAGATACAGCTTGCTTTTCTGCCGTGGAATTATGGACAAGCATTTGTGTTGGATACAAGTGTTGTAGTCAGTGCACTTTTACACTACGTGGACAAAATGAATGCAAAAATTAATATTCTTATGTAGTTGCATGGATTTTGTGTGATTTGAACAGCGATTCCATCACAACAGCCAACCCCTAGCAATTGAAGAAGTCTTGTGGCTTCATGCATTGATGACTGGATTATGAGCATGCTTCATCAACCGTTAGGTGGCAGGTGCCAAAACCACATGTACTTCATAAGAAAATTAATTTCAATCTTTTTACTTGTGGGAATTAACCACTAATCTTTAAAAATGAATGGCATTTGTAATTTTATGGATGAAATGCCATTTTGTAGAGGAAATGGATTCTCATAGACAATTGCTTTTACAACAAACTCATCTCAGTCCTTTCTAAACGTCAGAACTGGGATTAGTCACAGGGCGAGATGAAAGGTAAACTAAATCCGAGTGCACTTGGTATAGTCATTTTATTTTATTTATATACTTTAAAGCCAAATATTTTCTTTTAAAACTGGGCAAGCAACATTCTTATAAGTTATCTACCTGTTCATCAAAATGTACAATAACAGGTGGGGGATGCGGAAAGAGAGCAGAAGAAATCTTACCAATTATAAAAATTGTGGCCAATTTTATTATTCCTAGTTCCATTTGAGGATAATTCTGCAAAAGAAAGCATTACATAGTTTCCATAATTGTGAAATCTAAAAAAAAAGAAGAGAAGACTAAATAAAGCGTAGCAGCCATATCTGGTGAGGCAAAGGTATGAACGGATGTTCTGAAAGTCATAGATGTTACCACAGAAAATATCAACGATGACTCAACGATTATGTCCTTTCTGGCATTCATATACTAATGCAATTAGAAACACTAATAAATTTATTTATATATAAATCTCATAGGCGATTCCACAAAGTATGCCTTGTCAGTATGTGTGATTAATTAAAAACAAGTTTTGTAAATGACAATTCTGTTTGTTTAAGCAAAAGGCATTCTAACGTTTCTAAGAAACTGCTATAGACAAGTCCTGGATGTAATGAAAGAATATCTCCACGCTCTAGCATATTAAACACACCACAATTCAAATGATAAACAGCTAATGTACTAAATATATATATAACAAGTATAGTATATTCCCATGTTAACTGGTCATCCACCATAGCATTCCTCACTATTCTTGTTACGATGAACACTGAGCGGAAATGAGATGAAAGATTTCCTCAATAAAGTTGGGTTCGGCATTGTATGACTGACAACTCAACACAGCTCGGAGATGGATCTGTGCAAAGCCAGGACAGTCATCCAACACGTTTCTGCCACATCCACAGGGCATGCTGCGGACTGTCGCTTTGGTTATGCAACAATAAAAACCACGTATTTTTTTTTTTTTTACCGATGAAACAAAACAAACAAACAGAAAAGGCTGCAGCCAACTTTTCAGACTTCAGATTATATAAAAAAAAAAAAAGAACAAACAATGAAACTGCCGACGAATTCCAGAGGAAATTCGTTCCTTGGAAACCATAAAAGGTAGGGAAAAAATGTACTTGCGTGAACCGCTAAAGCTTTTTCCAGAAATGAGAAAGTAAATGACGGAAACTAATTCTCAAATCATCTACATCTAACAATAACAATAATAATGCTTTCCAAACGATTCCTTTAAATGCTCAAGTCTACTATGTAATACAGTCATTCAAGGATCTAGAACATTAGCTTACATATAGTTCTAAAGATAGTTTTCTTTAACCCTATCATTTCCACAAATTCCCCCAGATGAAAAGAAAAGAAAAATCTACAGGCATAAAAATAACCAATGGACCCTCAGGTTAATAACTGTCACTTGATATTTCCATGAAGGAGATGCGCTGTAACATATCCCTTTATGATTAAAATATAAAAGCGCTGATATCTGTTTGCTTGTAGTAATTCATTAAACAAGATGGAGAATGTTTTTTAAGCACTTAGTAAATGCCTAAAATATTCATTTTAGAGAAAGTAAAGATTCAATTCAAGTATTTACTATCTCATCTTATTAGTAGTAATAAAACTAAATGGCCAACTCACATTTCAGTAATCCTTCCCTGTGGCCATTATCAGGGTTTAGCTTTGATATCTGGCATCCATTCTCAGATTAAATGATGTAAATTTGCAAAAGTCATCTCCATTCATGTTTTTTTTGGAGTATACAGGTGACCCGTACTGTTGGAACCAGAGCATCTACTCAATTAGATTTTCGGATATTCATTCAGATAAGAATGATGCCCAGACTTCAGTGAGTTTTGTTACTACTAATACGTGACTGGAAATCCCTGGACTAACCTTCTGATGTAAGTAGCACCACAAATTATACCTCTCTATACAGTTTTATTCATTTCAAAGCACACGTGATAATTCCCTCAATGGAAAATATTCAGTGCTACACGTGAGACAAACTATTACCAGAGTAAACTTTAAAAGTCTTTCTCGCACCGCCATTGAAAAAAGTGAGAGGAAAATTCTTCAACTCCTCATAGTGCAACTTTAAAAACAAACAAAATCTTTCACCATCATTTCTCAAAATCTTTATTTTCCATTTAGTTGAGACATGTCAGAAATGGCTCAAAGATGGTTTTTTTTTGTCCTTTTGAATCACAGCCTAATTTATAAACAAGGATCAAGTCTCACGGCTTCTGATTGGTCTGCCTTAACTGATGGAACAGAAACCTCCCAAGATTAAAAAAAAAAAAGCCTAGTTATACCACCTGTCCTATGCATCCATGAAAGTGAAAATAGTGCTAAAAAGATAATGATCTCACATCTAGATAATATATTAATCGGAAATATCTGCCCGCCATTCCCTCCAAACATAAAAATGTAAATGCATCCCATCAGCCATTCAATAAATCAAGACCACATTAGGAAAATAAAACAATTCTAAGAAAGCTGACCGGGGCAATTGCATAATCAGAATTCTGAATAACACATAGCGCCTGGTTTGGCCTACTGATATCTTATTGATAACATCAGTAAAGTTTTTATTTTAAAAATGCTTCCGGAAACCAAAGCATTAAATCAAAACTTTTCTTCCTGTGCATCAGCAGGGGGCTGAGTATAAAACAAGTAAATAAGTTTGGTTGATATGCAATGATCCTTTAATAATAATAATAATAATAATAATAATAATAATAATAATAATAATAATAATAATAATAATAATAATAATATAATAATAATAATAATAATAATAATAATAATAATAATAATAATAATAATAATAATAACTGCTTAGAATTGTAGTAGCAAAAAATGTTAATGTTATGCATGGATGTGATTGAACCCTGCCATTTTAATTTTCTATAAGTCCTTCATGAAGATAATGCTAGCAACAGACTTCTGCTTTAGAAACTTAAATAAGGAAGATTTTGAGAGCAAAAGATTTTAGATCAGAAAGAGTTTCAGTAAAAAGTGTGATTAATTTATTAAACACCTAGTATTTAATTATTCAGAAATAGAAATTATGATAAGAGAATTTTGAAATAAGGAAGACAACTCTGGCTGACAAAAGTGTCTGGCTCTTTTACAGCTCCGACTCATGTAGAACTTCAGAATCAGTACAAATTCTGTCTGTTACTAATAGGAAATTTGATTGTTTTTTTTTTAATGAGTAAAAAAACAAAAAAAAAAGTAAAATTATAAAAACAGCAGCAAAAAGAACACCCTACTGCAGTATTTTGACACGTATCTCAGACTAAATCTCAGGCAGGTTTATTTTGTTTAAGTTTTATGAGAAGTGAATACTTACCAACAGAATGTTGGCTAGATGAGCAGCCAGTAAGGCATAGACACCTCCTGAGGCACCGACCAAGAAAGCATTCATGTCAAAGACTGATGTCCCCAATGAGCCTACAAAAGCAAACATCTGCAGTATATGAAATGCTAACATCAACACCACCTGACAGAAGCAATGGCAGCATCAACTTGTGTTTAAAAATGGGATTAGTAACAGTATAAGATTTAATTCCCCCCTATAATTCATGCTTAATACAAATTGCCACTCAACCATATCTGTATAGATATCTTAACCCGAAATTTCTAATTTTTTTAAAATATTTTCTAAGATCACGAACTCCTAGATTTAGATCGTAATCCAATCTGAGTAAATCTATGAATTTAAAGGGCACTTAATTCCATTTGTAGCTGTAAGATAAGGTACCTTTACATTAGATGCAGGCTGTGTATATTTATGGAGACTTTTTAAATAAGAGACATTCTTTGATCATTACAATGAAACAAACCATATGGAGGCAAATACTTTAGTAATGTGAAGAATCATAAATATGTAAATGTTACAACACAACTAATAAATGTAACAACATGCAGACCAATAGAATTTTCACCAGATCCAATAATTCAAAATGCTCCAGAGTACATATCATAGCAAGTTTCAGGCTGGCATGGACAAGAGCACCTTTTATCCTTTAGGAAATGCTCCAGTCAACAAAGGGAGGAGGAACGGAAGGAGATTCCTATAGCACATTGCAAATGACCATAAATCATTTGACCAGATCTCCAATTAACTTACCAGCTAAGACTCCAGCCAGATAAACTGTGCCAAGTCTAAACGATCCATGAACCATTTCTAATGGAATTCCAACAACAATTTGTACCAACATGTTAAAAAATAAATGTACCCACCTGCAAAATGGAAACAAAAGCAAAACTTTATTCACTGAATTCCCGTTTCTTAAACTACATGAAACTAACCATGTACAGGAATAGTTTTAATTCCAAGACAATTGGGAATAAACCAATTTTCTCAAAAAGAAAAAGAGAAATAATTTCTTTATATGGCAAACACAAGGGGGTTAAATTCACAGATTCTCTATGATTTGAACTCATGCTGATGATACTAACACCACCTGGAGATTTTAACTAGACAAGATTTAAAATTCAAAATTTTCTTGTATTAAAACTTTTCTTTCTTTCCCTTGCAGAAAGAGAGAATTCTTTTAAGGACTGTTCCTGTTGAGAATAGTCAGGGCAAATATTTTGAAATTTTGCTTCTTTTTTGATAAAATACATTAATGAATCATTGAATAAAGTTACTTCATTAAATATTATTTCTAAATTAAACAAAAAAAAAAAAAAAACACTTCTTTGTGGCAGCCCAAACATTTATTTTCCATCCAATCAGTTCAGACATGGCTGCCATTTTGTTATTATGTAAAGAATCCAATAACATAAGAATACTTTTTGTTGTTTGCTTGTTTAAGGTTGATCTTTCTGTTCTTTTTGGAGGAGTATCAAATTCTTTAAACTGTATTTCCAAAAATTTCATCTTTACTATAATAATAATAATAATAATAATAATAATAATAATAATAATAATAATAATAATAATAATATTTTTTAAAAAGTTTTTGAAAATGACAAGGAAAAAACCTCCAACTATGAGATTCTATTGGGACAATCAAAATAATTAAAATAATTAAAATTTCAAAAATGTAAGAAAGGTAATCATTGGCACAAAATTGCATGTATTTTGTTAAATATTCCTATTTCCATGGTAACTAGGCAAAAAAAAATTTAGACGACCTTTAATTTTGGTGTGTTATTTGTTTGAATTCAGGTTTAATAGTAGAAGTGAACTTCCTGTATCTGAACCAGAAGCTCCCTTAAGCTAAGTATTGTACAGTGTGTGGAATAGACTTTACTAAATTCCAGAGAAACAAAAAAGTAATGTTACTGAGAGCAAAAGAAGAAAATAAGTATGGATCATTTGAGTTATGCAATAAAAAACAGAAATGCAAATTTTAATAAAGTTTCCAGTACAGATGAACATTCTGCTCTACAGAAACAAAAAATGAATTAATACTGAAGAAAATTACCGATGTTAAGCATGCATCACAAGAGATGCTGATGAGAGAATTTATTTCCTCATCTGTTACAAAATGTTCTGCATCTTTTGCTTTTGGCCTGGCAGTCATAATAGACAAGACTGAATGAATTCCAGCACTCCAAGAAATTTGTAACTCTTGCATTACCATCTATAAAAGGAAATTTTGCTAGTGAGGATAAATTAAATCATCACCAACTACAAGTAACTTCAAATCAATCAGTTACTAAAATGTTTCTGCTTCTTTCATCCAACAGAACAAACTCAAATGAAAATCTAACAAACTGCTTGTGAAATTACAAGACACAAAAATATCCACATACAAAACTGGTAATAATTAAAATCATGTTTCATTAGGCAAGATTTTCTAATATTTTTCCATTTCCACTACTTAAGGTTCCAGCTAAGAGTCTAAAACGTGATTAGTTAATACTCCTCCCAGCAAGATTTGTTGTTTTTTTAAAAGCTATTTAATAGGCTATCTACTTACTACTTGGCAGGAGGAAGAAACAACATTATGGGAAACTAATTAGTACAGTTAATTATAAATTCATTTAATTTGAAAGAAAGCATTTACTGATTATAAATCTTGAACAAAGGTGGGTAATCTAATTTTGGGGTATTTTAAATAAAAGCAAAAGCAAAAAAGACGACATTATACAATATTTCTTTAAAATATCAAAACTATAACTATTTCCTTTAGACTTGTTTCTTTTAAAAAAGTAAGCCCTTGTTTTTTTCCTCCTTTCCACTTACAAATATGGATCAGTAACAAATGAATATTCAGTTCTAATTTAAAATGTCTTTTTCACTAATATCCAAAAACAAATATTAAAAAAAATAATCTGCATACTGACAGTTCCTTACTCTTAAATTTCCTTGTCTGTTTTAAAATGAAAGAACTCCTTGCACACCACAGGGTATACATAAAAAATATTCAAATTTTTGGTGTATGTTTCGTTTGCACTTTTTAATATTTGCATTTTTTCCCATCTAAATATCATCAATAATCATTATATTATTTAAAAAATATAATGATAATTTAAAATATTAGTGCATTCAAAACATCATTTGCCATAAATTCTAAATATTTCTTATTTATGAGGGAGAACTTCAAATTGCAAAAAAAAATATATTACTACATGGATGAAACTCTCAACAGGTTAACTGCCCTGGAGAATTCTAGTAGGAAAGTCACTCGAACATTCATTTCATTCTTGTCTGTTTGCCTATTGTTCTTAAATGAATTCTAAAATGTAACTATTTCTAGGTCCCTGCTAATGTAATATCTTTAACCAAAAGTCAGCAGCTCTCCGGTTAGCTCTCATCATAGATTTTTACAAGTCTGTTTAATTAATTTATACTAATTGCTAATATTTTAATAAAATATACTCAAATAAACGTTTATTATTTTCTATTCTTTGCAATGGATCATTAAATTATAATGTATATAATCACCATAGTGAACGTAATCATAGATGAAGAATTTAGGAATAGCAATAGATACACAACCTTATAAAAAATAAAGAAAGGTATGAGATTTTACAAATCTAATAGGGCATTGCATGCGTTAAACCACACTATAAGTTATAAACTTTAATAGTTTTGTTTAAATTTTCATTTAGACACCCTTTTGGAGTATGAAGACCAGGCATGGAACTCAACGTTAGATAAAGGATAAAAATAACTTGTAAAACTTCCACAGAAGGTAAATTATGATGATTAACAATGTGCACTATATAACCTCAGTTAAGAGGAGAGAAAGGATTCAGTTGAATTGTTTGGGCCAGAAACATTTTAATAATAAATAAATGCATTTAAATTTATTTTCTAAAAAAGGATCGCATAAAACCAGAGAGATTTTGTGATACTTGCTGTGCACCAAAGTACTTTGTTGTTTTCTTAAGTAACTGAGTTGGAATATTTTTTTTCCCAAATAAAGTAGAAACATCACATTCGTTTAGTTAATTAATTTTTAAAAATATATACCAGATGCAGACTCAGCAGCGGGGACTTGGTTTAAGTTTACAAAAAAAATCAACATCCTACCTTTCTGATTTTGTATACCAATCTGTACAGTAGTAGCCAAAATTACTGCATCACCCAAACTAGCTTATTTGTAGCATTTTATTTTATTTCTGATTTGTAATCCACATATTTTGCTTACTAAAATAGTGCTTAGTCATTCCAAAGTGGTCATTTATTAGAGTTTACTGCTTTGTTACCTTGGAAACGATGTATTTACAGAATTACTCTGACGGCATCAGTCCCCTGTAAATAAATGGGCATGCTCCTCAAAGGGTTAACTGACTTCATTATATTAAAAATACATTCTCTCCCTGAAATACAGTGAATGCTCTGAATTTAGAAACGAGTAAATACAATAATTTTTGGCTGCCACAGTATAATTTTCTGTTTGTAGGCACATCCCTGTATCTCCCAACCCTGAAAGTCTGTGGACTACTCACCCGGCATGAATCAGCATATAAAAGAGAAACCGCCAGAGTTCTATCCGTTTGTCTGGTCGGTAGATAAACAAACTCTCCACTGGTACTGGTCCATTGGCACTGATCTTACCAGCATCCACACAGTGGTAGATGAAACACCCAATCTGAAAACAACAGATTGCATAAGGCTGATTTTTCTGACTTATACCGTAGTAAACTAAACATATGCACATGCACGCAGCAGTTTCACTAAAATCTAAAAGATAAACGATTAATAATCAGACAGGAAAAAAAAAATGGGTTAAAATGCATCACATTATTCATATTTGAACATTTATCATTTAAGCAGAAATTTCTAATAGATTTTTTAGAATTAAATCAGATGCACTTTTCTATCACACAGATACTTATCATCTAAAAAAGTACTTATTTAGCTCATAATTTATTTTAACTAGGTTTATTACAAAATGTAGACAAGGTAAATCACCTATTTTAATATTCTTTTCTTTGTTATTTTACAACAATTTAATATTGTTTGTACACTAGTAGAATATCATCCATAACTTGAAAGTATAGATTAAATTTGATTTTAAAGAAATAGAAACTGATTTATTTGTGCATGCATTTGGCTCCATTAACTGTAGCCTAAATGCAACAAGAAAGGCTGGAGGCTATAATATATTGACTGTAATAAAGCAACAATAATAATCATGGGCGAAACTGGTCTAGCTTGAAACTATTGATATCGATAATTTTCAGTGAGCTAAGTCTAATAGCAAAGTCATTTTTAAATGTTCCAAAACAGAATTTAAAAAAAAACAAACTGGATGCTAATTTATTAGAGTT
Organism: Nautilus pompilius; assembly: GCA_018389105.1. Classification (NCBI taxonomy): domain Eukaryota; kingdom Metazoa; phylum Mollusca; class Cephalopoda; order Nautilida; family Nautilidae; genus Nautilus; species Nautilus pompilius. The sequence goes on along the minus strand of JACATO010001142.1, from coordinate 216,729 downwards.
AAAATATAATTATAGTGTGTTAACTTGAATAAGATCTCTGCATGTCGCTATTACTAAAATATCAGCTGATAGTTTTGCTGAATCTGTTTAAAATACTGTCATTCATTAGACAATCTATGCATTGACATTTTTTGAGATGATCCCAATGGTTAACAGTCAGTTAATACTCATGTACCTGGTTTGTTCACATGTGACAACAATAATCACTAATTCCCCACCCCCCCAATTAAGATATCAATCTAAAGTCATAGGAAAATGTGCTAGAAAATGGCAGACATTTCAAATATGACTATAAGGAACAATTGTTAAATTAAGAAAACAACAGAGGTCAAAGATCCAAGAAATCCCATAACAACAGTTTCACCAATTCATGTGCTCAAGTCTTTTGCAATGATTTAATGTGTAAAATTTAGACAAAAAGTCCAAGAGATTCACATCCCATTCTGTGCAAAAGGGTGCATTTACCCATTTATAGTAAGCATGGGTAGACTAGTAAAGGTTAAGGTGCTCCCAGGTTGAATCAACCTGCATTACAAGAGTGATACAGAAATATGGCTAGTCTGCTCAGATTTTAAAATTCAAAGTATTGCTTCCTTTCCTTGTGCAAAATTTGTCATCAGACTTATCAGATGCTCTCTCTCACTCTCTCTCTCATTTAGGCTACACTGAAAAAATAAACACAGAAAGGTGTTCTGCAAATGATGGTGTGTCCATCACTGTGTAAAACCAATGCGACAACAGCTATGGCAACACTTCTACATCTTGAAATATAAAGCCCAATTATTCTGATAAATTCATGGTATGAAACAAATCTAAAAAACCTTTGGCCTTCATAAAAGCTGAGTATTCTGATGAAAAACAAACATTTAAGTCAAAATAAAATGTTTCGACAATTGTTCATACATGTAAAGTGGTTATTCCTGTTAAAATAAACACTAATTGCAAATTTCCAAACTTTGATTTTTCTGTAAATACCTTTGCTTGCTTCCCAAATATGAAAAAAAATGGAGGAAAAAAAAACACACCTGAGCGTTAGCAGCTAAAAATGTTCAAGATGATGACAGCTTTATTTTAGTAGGACAACAGTTTTTGAGCATTTACTGTATTTTGTGAGCAAATAAAATAGGAACTTTTGTTGAAAAAGAGAGTTCACAAACAAAAATATTTGCCAAGCAACCAATTTCAGAACAGCCAGGGGGGGGGGGGGGAAAAGAGACTGAAAAGATTTCTGTCAGCTACACAACATTAATCAGCTAAGTTAGCAAACTGACAGCCTGATCTTAAAAGTGGTTTCTTTCTTGATTAATTGCATCGGTGCAAAAGGGTGAAAACTAGATACCAACATTTAAAAAAAGATCTGAAATATGGTATTGGAATAGCTCAATGTCATCCCTAATAAATACATGTATATTTTTAAATCAGTGCTAGGTGATTTGTTTTTCACTAACAGACTAAACTACAAGCAGTCATTATTGGCTTGGAAGGGAAATAGCATTATTTGTGTAAACAATTTATTACAATAATATCAAAGCTTTTTTTGCTCTTTTGATTTTTCAAACTGATATAATAAAAAAATGTTGTTTTTTGGGGCCTTCTAAGAACTGCCTACAAACAAACAAAATGACTTATATAGTACGATAAGAAAAAGTGTACACTTGTGTTTTCGGTAATGTCCTGATAAGGTAAGAACTGCAGAGTACTGATCACAATGGATTTTTTTTGGTGACTGTCAACCATCTCAATACCACTCCTGGAATCTGTCTAGTTCTACACCTGCGATGACCTCTTGGTTTACAATTAATTAAAGCCCTAGTGGTCTGGTGGATTAGGTTTGCTGAAAAACTGATGAAGATAACTTATGTATGTATACACACACACACACAATTCACACTTATACATGAGAGAGAGAATGGATACTAGTGAACTTACAGTCAGCCAATATGGCATCCAAGGAATAAGTTTGAGAATAGCTCATTTAGAGGAGGGAGGAATCTGATAAAAGACTACCTGCTATCAGGAATTGGCCGGTATTCTAACAAAAGCAGGAAAAAATGCAACCCTTGTAACTGTCTACCAGATAGCTAACAACCACTACTATGTACTGCTCATCCATAAGAATGGATGATATACACCATAGACATTTTAAAATGCAAACAGTAATTACCACTCATCTACTAAGATTAAAGCCGGCTTTGTGACTGAAGGCATTTGATGTCATCTTTGTTTTGCTATCTGTCCTCACCAGATCCCTATAAAATAGCCAATTTAAAAATCCAAGAAATTATATGAAAACACTTCCAACAATGTTTGTCTGTTTGCTTTTTTAAAAATAGTTTCTTGTATGAGTAGAGAAGAACTATTGTTATTGTTTTTTGGGGGAGATTGTGGTAGTTTTCTCCAAAATGATATTTGACTGAGAGTTGAAGGTCTGGAAGCAGTCCCAGTCAAAGGTAGAAAGAAGCAGAACAATAAATGCATAAAAGTAAATTAATAGGTAAAAAAACAAAAACAAAAAAAAAAACTTGCCTTTTCGCACGACCTCTTCTGTCGTGCAAAAAAAAAAAAAAATCTATTTATTGATGAAGAAGCCAAAATTAACTGGAAGATAATTAAGCAGATTTTGAATAAATTAAGGTACTTCTTTAGGTTAGGTTGTCAGGGAATGGAGTGTTTCAAAGGAACACTGAATTACTTTCCATGACAATGCAGATTCTACTTCATCTGAACCCGTTCTTTTACATAAAAATAAAGAGTAACAAATCCAGTAATAAAATTTATAACTATTTACGTTAAGAAAATAACTTTTGCTTTATTCATTCTAAAGAAATTAACTCATTTAATCAGTTGTCTACTGAATTTAGTTAAGGGGCAGTAAGCATTGACAATAGCATGTAACAGATGTAGGATGTAATTAACTGTATTAATTACTTCTCTAATATCATTAATAAGTTAGAAATAGAAAGATTAGAGATTGAAAATATGAAGTGTAAAAACATTCAAATTCCTAACCAGACCAAGATTTTAAATATTAAGCCCACAACTAATTAATACTTTTAGTATGCTAGGAATAAGAGTTCTTTTTAATCATGCACAGCAGATAGATCCATTAGATAAGCCAACAAATTATAGATTAATTTTAACTTCTTTTTTTTTTTACATTAAAACAACAGCTTAAGACACTCATGTATAAGGGCTGCCTACCTATTAAAACAATAGCATAAGATACTCATGTGGTGCACTGTATAAGAGCTGCCTACCTATTAAAACAACAGCTTAAGACACTCATGTATAAGGGCTGCCTACCTATTAAAACAACAGCTTAAGACACTCATGTATAAGGGCTGCCTACCTATTAAAACAATAGCATAAGATACTCATGTGGTGCACTGTATAAGGGCTGCCTACCTATTAAAACAATAGCATAAGATACTCATGTGGTGCACTGTATAAGAGCTGCCTACCTATTAAAACAACAGCTTAAGACACTCATGTAAAGGGCTGCCTACCTATTAAAACAACAGCTTAAGACACTCATGTATAAGGGCTGCCTACCTATTAAAACAACAGCTTAAGACACTCATGTATAAGGCTGCCTACCTATTAAAACAACAGCTTAAGACACTCATGTAAAGGGCTGCCTACCTATAAAACAATAGCATAAGATACTCATGTGGTGCACTGTATAAGGGCTGCCTACCTATTAAAACAACAGCTTAAGACACTCATGTATAAGGCTGCCTACCTATTAAAACAACAGCTTAAGACACTCATGTATAAGGGCTGCCTACCTATTAAAACAACAGCTTAAGACACTCATGTATAAGGGCTGCCTACCTATTAAAACAATAGCATAAGATACTCATGTGGTGCACTGTATAAGGGCTGCCTACCTATTAAAACAACAGCTTAAGACACTCATGTATAAGGGCTGCCTACCTATTAAAACAACAGCTTAAGACACTCATGTATAAGGGCTGCCTACCTATTAAAACAATAGCATAAGATACTCATGTGGTGCACTGTATAAGAGCTGCCTACCTAAAGCAGTAAGGCCATAGAAATTATAAAAACCAAATCAAAATGTGAAATTCTTTTTCCTTTAAGATTTATGATGATTTTCAGTCCCTTAAAGTTTTATTAAAGATGCAAAACAAAGTTACAAACTTAAATACATCTGAAGTTTCCCAATAATGCACAAGTTATCTTTCCAAAAGAACTATTTAATGTCTTCAAGTGTTGGAGAAAAATAGATTTTTTAATAGGAATATTTCTTAGCTTTTAGATGTATAAATGGATATTCAGTTGATAAGTGGAATAGAAACAGAAAAATAAGTGAAGGAAGTTTTCATTCAATGGTATTAAGTCTTTTTTTTTCTTTTATGCCCAAAATATGGTATTTGAAAATATTTACCATTTTCTGGCACCCATAACTTAACTTTCTAGTTTTTCCTCCAAATGTCATTCAAATGTTGAATGCAGTTTGACCGTAGTTTGTCACATGCAATGTTATAGGAATATTTTATCACATTCTTGGTAAATGTCATGTATTGTGATTTGCAAAATTTAAAAAAAACAGAAAGAATATGAACGAAAAGTATAAAACATGGAAAATATGCAAAATATTTGATATTGCATTGAAACAAGTGGCATTCTCAAATAGAAAGAAAAATAGTGGATTCCAATGAATACATTTATGAAGAAGAAAAAAAATGTACCAGAATATGTCTGCATATTCAGTAAGCTTGCAAATTTACCATGGCAACCATACAAATGCTGTTGATCCACACTTTAGGTTGAACATAAAATATATAATAAAACTTTACTTGTAATCTAGCTTTAAAATGCCAGAAGCAGCCAGCCTCTGGAAGATTAGTTCTTGAGAAAACCACCAGGTATGCACAATCAAGGCTTAAAGATAAAAAAAAAATGCAGCAGCTTCATTATGAGATATTCATGGATTGGAGATAAACCCATTTCAAATTTAATGTACTAAACTGTCAACGCATCTAAACTTTCACTGAGTTTTTAGAAACTAATCATTAAGTAGGAACTCACCGACCAGTACGCTTGGAAATAGCCCTGTCAGCAGCAAAACATTTAAGACCTGGGAAAGTCAAACAGACAGAAATGATATTGACTACATTTATTCTGCCTGGCACAGGATCCTGAGATGTTAAAGAGAAACGCAATGGGAGTCAATAAACAAGTTTGATCAGGATTAGATTTGCTTGCAAAAGCAATCCCGGCATCCCATAATCCATATCAAACCAGAAACACCCACGTCCAGGAAAACTGCCTGCCAAATAGCAGCTATTTATTAAAAGATGGGTTTTCTAGTTTTATTTTCTTATTTTTTGCAAACCAAAATAAAATTTAAGAATAAGATAACATTTTTGTTTCGTTCTGCTAAATATCCATCAAAGTTAAAAGAACAGATTTTAACAAATCAGTTTTCAAAGATAGCTCTTTTGACATTTTATGATTCTTGAAATACAGGAATTAAGCTTATATGCAAAACAATTTTCACAAAAGTTTTACAAATAAATGCTGCAGGTCTGCCTAGAAAGAAGAACACTTCTGCTGATTATTCCAAAATTTAATTTACATCTAATTTTGCATTATTTAAATTTCTGGCCTTAGCCTGTATGTAGATGCACCAGTACACCATGTTTTGAGTTGATGCAATATCTACCTGTAATTTTCTGCTAAGATTTTAAACATTCTCCTCCACATCCTTTTCCATTTTCCCCCCCACAGTTTGTTAAAAAGATGAGTACAAAATTAAGAGCAGCAAGGAAAGGTGCAGATTTGAAGTTGGTCTTAGATTGGCCTAGTTGCAATACTTGAAAGTTTGAGTTTCCCAACAATTAAGGAAACTTATTAAAAACAGAAAAAAATTCATGCTGATGAGTGGTCAGTAAACTCACATTCGAGGTAAAGATAAGGTAGAAACATGGCTGGAATAGCAGTGTTATAATGGTATCTGATTTGAACATCCTCAGCACAATAAATTTTTAGTAAAGCTAGGGTTAGTGCTGAGGAATTCCACTCATGTTTTTCACGTGCAATTCACATTACCTACCTTCAAAATGTTGTCTACAAAAACTGACCAGAGATCTCAATGCTTCATCAGTTTCTTGGCATAAAAATTCTGATAAATGGGATGATATGTTTTTCACAAATTCCTTAACTATGCGATTTATATAATTTGATTTGACCATGAAGAAAAATCCATCTTTAATACCAAAATGTTTCAGACTTCTCTGGTACTATCACATAAAGATCTCAATATGTCAGATATACTGCCATGTTACTATGTTTTTACTTTTTAAAAGATAAAAACAGAATAAGGGAAAATACTGTCTAATGCCCAGTGAAATTAAACTTGGCTGTCAGTTGACAGCAAAAATCTTTAATCCCAGGGATAAAGGTGAAAATTAAGTGCAAGGGTTATCAATTATTCATAATAAAAAAACCTGTATTTTACACAAAATTCAAATTGCCTTGTGCAAAAGAATTTCATTGTTACTTACTGCTATATTTATCTAAAGCCCATAAATGAAGGCAAAGTAGATACACTACTAAATAGTGTAAAATCTAGGATCAGAATAACACCCAATTTTAGATGAAGCTACTAAATCAAACTATTTACTGTTTTTTGATTACTTTATGTCAAAACTGCTCAAGGACTTTTTAACGGAAACAGGAATCTGTAGCCTTCAAATAACGAGTTTCTGTCATGAAATTTTGTACCAAGTAAAGAAAAATAGGATGTAACATGGTTTTAAGGAAAGCAACAACTCAAAAACAAATAATAAATACTTTCAACTATGCAATCAATACCAAAAGATTAAAGGAGAAAAATGTCTATTTGGAAAACAAAAAAGTAGAATGCGAAAGATCTAAATAACCCTGAAATACACCACTTAACCTATTTACCAAATAAAACAGATAAGCCATACAAGTCTCTTTTCTTTTTTAGTTACAAAACAATTTGTCATTTTAAAATGGCAGCCAGCCTTCTGATTCAAAAGTTCACAATTTACAACATTTAAAGCAAAATACATTACTTATGTTAAAATCAAAACTACTTGGGTTAAACCTGTAAGACATTATAATTTATTCCTTCTAGTATGGCATAATTGTAATTTGATAAAATGGTGCTGGGCTGGAAACTTGAGTAGAATGAATGACAACAGGTGGTCTTTGATAACAACCAATGTGGCACCCAATGCAGGTAAATAAAAAAAAACAGATAGAAAATTATAAATTCTGGAGAGGACCTGACCGTTAGTAGAGGGCAACAAAGTCCTGACATAATCTTGATGCCTTCATGTCCAGCAGAGGGAAAACAATCAGTGATGAGAAATATTTCAACCTATAGCATTTGTTATTTGCCCAAACTATTAGAGTATAAAAAATACTCATTAATATACACTTTACAACAAATCAAATCACAACATCTAAGAGTTCTATGTCAAATAAGTAGAGAGTATAATTAAAATATTTCAATACAAATCTATCCTAAGCATGCCACCAAGAATACTTTAACAAATAATACCTTTTCAAACAACTTACATCTTGTTCTAATATTTAAATAGTCTTTAATATATTTTTGTACTGCAAAATGCAGCATCCTACCATAATAATGTAACCACCCATTGTTATAACAGTTTTTCTTGGGAAAAATGACAAATAAAAGCAAAATTCTTTGTTAGTATTTGGTGAAGTCACCTTTTCAATAAGAGTGTCTAAAAAATAATGAGATTTTGCATTGTGGTTTGATCCAGATTGCTCCATAAGTATGTAAGAGCTTCATTAGATTCCATCATATTGGTAGGAGATGGATGGGCTATATGCTGATAGTGCACTCTAGCCATCCATATATATATATATAGTTATACCTGAAATATGTAGATTTTGGCCAAATACATTTATTTATGGTGGATTGGCAAATTAATTTAGTAGGCCACTGTATCTTGGATTATTCTCTAGGTATTTGTATAAAAGGAACATTAAAATAAAACCTGCCCAGATTCTGTTATGCTGGTGCTATTTCAGATGGATTTTGAAAGTCCCTAGCACTTTGCAAAATTGAAAAGCATGAAATTACAAAATACACAAAAAATAAGATTTAATTTTTAAATAATGTAAATAAAGATCTTGATTTTAAAAATGTCACTAATAATATTTGCCTAAATTTAGTAAAAGCTTTGACACAGTTCCACATGAATGTATAATTTTAAAAAAATTAAAGGTAGTGATATTAGCAATAATGTATTACTTCTTTTCAGATAGTGGCTTGCATCTCTACTAAAAGATGCTTGCAGTAAACCAAAGCTCAGTGCTTAGTTAAAGTGAATATCCAGCTTACATAAATGTCAAAGATATTGGATTTGAGAATTAACTAAAGTTTGATAGCAGATATAAAGTTATGTAGCAAAGATAATTCTCATCAGGACATGAAAACTCAAGGAAGATTTAAATAGTTTATACAAATAAGCTGCTGAGTGGCAAAGCAGCTTTTATTATTTCAAGCACAAGTGCATTCATATCAGTTATGTTAAACATTAACATCTTTAGTGTTTCGAGAACAGCTTTATTAACAAAAGTGATGATAAACTAGATATAGACATAACCATCAGATATACTGTAAAATTAGATAAGCAGTGCAGTCATGTAGCAGGTAGAGCAAAAGGTCATACACATCTGCAGTGCTCTATCCTGCTAATATGGCTATACCCATGTCCTGCCAATTTGATGGAATTAAATTAAGTTCTCACAGATATGAGGGAATATGGACCAAACTGCAGTAAAGAAAACTCAATGGTTCAGTGTCACACAGGGTTGGGACTCTTCATACTACAAAAGGCATCTGACCAACAGAATTTCACTCTGTTGCTCATCTTCATTTACCCTTTCCCACAGCAAAACTGCCATAATGTAATAATAGCAAGCGGACAAATTATTACAGTTATTCGAAACTTTTGTTAGACATCGAGTAAAGCATGCAGTCCTGGCTCCTTGTCTTTACCTTTACCCTGTTAGTGATGCTGACAGTTTGTAAAGGCATCCCCCCACCAAATGATTTTGAGCTACAAGAGGTGATAAATTAAAAATGTAGACATCATCATGCTGGACTGGATATCCCTAAGTTGGGTTTCCCTTGTTTTTGGCAAATGTATGGAACAGGCTGGCTGCCTAGTACAGCTGTCCAAAACACTGTAATCAATACATTTTAAAATGCTTAGGTTGTTGGTTTAAAAGGATAAGTGGCTTTGTGTGAGCTGAAACAGTTCCTGTTCCTCTCTCTAACTAGAACAGCGTGGCAATCAATAAACAATTGATATGAAATTTTGATCACATAGCTAGTGATATCTTCAGTTTTTCAAGCTAAATTAAGACATCTTTGACTATGAACAATCTATTGGTGGTTGGGCAGCAGGCCAATTGACCAAAAAAACCTCCTTTAGAATGTAAAAGAACAAAAAAAAAAGGCATCATTACACATAATTTACATATTTTCCATCTTTCGTATTTAATATCACCTAAAGATGGCATTTTGGTTATTTGTGTTAGTCATTAGCAATGAAGGGCATGGTGGGATAATTGCAGTTACAGTTGGTCATCATTTGAAGCAGCTTCTGCCAGGCTTTCTCCAGATTCTTGTCTCTAAGCAAAATGGTTTCTAGCAGGTCTTCTTGGGCATCTTAATCTTTCCAAGAATGGCTTCTTTCTCCAACTCTGTAGCCTCTCTCACAGAGCATCCAGGATCCAACGGCCTCAAATCACTCTCTAAGTTTATTGAGAAAATATTTTAACAACTTTCCAGTTTAATGTGAAAGAAAACTGAAACATCTAGTAGTAATTATCCTAACAAAAAGTGAATGTCAAAAGGTTCATTGATGTTTTTACCATTTTTCTACAAAGGACAAGAGTAATAAATTGCTGTCATCATAACCATTTCTTTTTTTGCCAACTAGTAATGATACAAGTGCTAATTGAGATGCCATGAGAAATTTGTTGAATCTTTTTACAAGAGCAAACTTAAAGATAAACAAAGCAAAACTGTAACTCATAACATTAATTAACGTAGGAAGCATATACGGCAAATATTGATTTTGGATCACCACTAATGATGAAAACTGCTGGCTTATGTATGGCACATGATATTAAGATTTGATAAATGGATTTCCGTGTTACACCAAACTGTTTTAAATACTTTCCTAGCTAGATGCACCAGATCACAAAAATCATTTTAAAACTTTTATCAGCTGCTGTATATGCATAGTATTCATGCACTTAAACGCAACCATTAAAAATCAAATATATCAGCCAGTAAGAAGCATTAGTTTTACAAACTGCTACTGGTGCTTCATAATGCGTCAGGCTTTTATCACTACTAAGTGATGGAGGGACCTTTGTCACAAAGTCAAGATTAGATTAAAAGCAACTTCACAAACTTTGTGTCGGAACCATACCGAAGCATGCCAACAAGAAATGTTTTCTGAAATGTCAATAAAGAACTGTTTCCATCTGGTAATAAGCCGAAGAGTATTAACTCCAACATACTAAAATTAATAATACAAATAATATAGTGACAGAAATTCACGCCTTTTTAAATGGAAGACATCAGCCCATTCTATGATAGCGGAACATCAACTATTGATTATCTTAGCATCATCAAGAGAAAAATTCAAATCTGTCTGGCTGAGCACAAAAATGAGAGGATACCTTCACAGCATAATATCTGAAGTGTTGAACAATTCTTTCAGTTGCATTTGTAACTGCTTTGATAAGGCTATAGTGCATAGAATGTAGTGTTTAACATAAAAACTTCAAAACAGTAAAACCAAAATTCACAACAGTACTAATACAGAGAGAAATTAATGAACGATCCACCAGCTATGCTGTCATTTGAACATGTGATTTGATAATCATTATCTAGCAGTTAATGATTAGTCTGTGGTGGTTTTAGATATGCTTCCATTTGTTGCTTTGTGTGGGATTCAAATTACTTCATAATCAATTGGAATGGAAATGTTTTTAGAAAAAGGAAGCCTGAAATATGTGCAGCAATAGCCAAACTGCTTGCATCATCCTAAAAATTTAAGGAAAATCTATCTTCAAATCTATACACATAAAGCTTGACTTTGTACCCATGGCCACTTCTAAATGTCTGCTTTAAACTATTTCTGGTTGAGTCACAACTGTCAACATGATGGAAAATCTTTTCAAAAGTCCACTTCTAAATGTCTGCCTTAAACTATTTCTGATTGAGTCACAACTGTCAACATGATGGAAAATCTTTTCAAAAGTCCACTTCTAAATGTCTGCTTTAAACTATTTCTGGTTGAGTCACAACTGTCAACATGATGGAAAATCTTTTCAGGAATCATGTATTTGCATGTTATATTTAAAATTCTCATATTTTTCAATTTTATTCATTTTCCATTAAGTACGTGGAAAACTACAAAAGTGGTATATACTTTGTGCAAGTTCCGCTGCTTCAATTTGATTTCATCAAATGGAATTAGAAAATTTTAGAGCGATGTGAACCTTTTGGTTGTGGCTATCGAAGCCATCACAGCCTTTTTTCTTCCTGTTCTTTACTTTGAGTGAGTTTGATGAGGTTTGAGCAGAGCCAGATAAACAGAGGCACAACTCGCTTAATATTATTAATCAAGATCAACTTTGTTATTTTCTTTTTGTTTCAAGATATTAGTAGCTGAATAAAATAAAAAATAATTGACAGTTCTCATAGTTCATTTTTAGATTAAGAGACAATAACAGAAATCCATTGTCAATTCTGGTTCAAAGTGCTTGAGTTGTTAATGCACACACAAGATATAAATTAGTAAAATTTCTATTTCTAAATGCATTCATGTATATATTCATTTGTTTAACAACTGAGAGTCATCCTGGAAATTCTCCTATGCTTACCAATTTCAACTTTCATGAGTACAATGCAAAATAAAACAAACTAAACCTTACACATAATTATTACCTGGTCCAAGAAGATTATTTAAAGATACACAGCAATTGTAACAACATTCATAAAAGCTTCTTGGCAACTACAGGATTGTGGCATGAGAAATGGTGTAAATAAAAATTGTGTTCACTTGAATTTATTTTGAGAAAGTAAAATTTTAAAAAGGCAGCTTCCCCTAATATTATAGGAAAACCTAGAGTGCTACCATTGTCACATAGCAGATGCTATGCTAAACAACATTCAATGACGCCTACCATCAGAGACAAAGAATGGACAATACCAGAACTATTGAAATGAAGTGGCTACTAAGAACACAACCAAATGTGGTGCCCTGAAATCATCTCCTCTTAAAACAATAAACATGGCTACATACATTCAGCTACTTTTTTAATGTCTTTCACTGCCGCATATAAAAAGAACTAATTTTATTCCATTTGTTCCAATGGTCAAGAGTAAAGCACCATTTCCTCCAAAGAGGGGATTAGAGTGAAACAACAGCAACTTGTAACATTCTAAACATCTGAAATATTTCTAATAATCTGACATTAAAAGTTTTAATACTACACAATATATGATAACACAAGATGGCTATCCTTGTAGTATCAGTAAAATATCCTAGACACATCCAGAACATGCCCAAGCAACTACACTTCCAATTTTGGCCACCAATCTTGTAATTATGATTTTTGCTGGCTAACTCAAGAGGAAACAGTTAGGTTAAATACCGCTGGTCTACAATTATGTCAGCAGTCTCACACACAGAGAGAAGCTATCAAAAATGTAAATTTTATATTTATTCTAACATGTATTAAATTAAAGAAAAAATTATATACATGAGGTATAGAAGGCTGGTTGATTTTTTCAACTATAAATTTAATATAATCTTAGATTTCATATGCATACATACATAAACTGCAAGACCTGTGTACAAATATTTAATTACCATCTGAGTTTAGTGTGTCAAAGGGTTCATCACAGTGCGGTGGCTAAAAACAGCATGGAATATTATCTCTAATTTCTCAAGTTTTTAATGATATTTTTGCAAATAATCAAGACATCTATTTTTTAATAAATATATCATCTTAGTAATGTGATACAGTGGCACTGTTTTGTATTTGATTCCATTTTTGGGGTTGGATTTGGCTGGATTCTACTTTTTGACCCTTAAGAGAGTTGTTTTTTTTTCTTTACTCACATCCTTCTGCATGTTTGCATCAGATGCTAGTAACCTTATCCCCAAGAATTAGAGTAGCTTTTTGATATATTGATTTCCAGACAAAAGTGGAAAATTTTTGGCAAGCAAAAACTCAACAGCTAACATTATAAATTGTCTGCAAATGATGTGTGATTAGCCAATAGTTGTGGCTCATTAAAGTGAATTCATCATTTTGTTTTAGCTTTCTCCAGCAAGAATATGAACTAATGCAGTAAAAACCTCTCATTCTGCTTGATCACTCTGCCAATATCTAAAATTTTCAGGACTGACTATGACAGGTGCAGACACCAGATTATCTCAATGTATGTTTTAGAATGGAAGTCAAACCACAAAGTTATCAGCTTGCAGAAACTTCTGCCAATTTTAGTTAATTATTCCCATGATCATCTGCTTTTGAGTTAACGGTATTAACTGAAAACTGAAGAAAGCTAAATTTTAACAAAAAAAGGAAAGTAATGAAAAAAAGAATCAAATTTCATATTTTAAAAAGCAGAATTGTCAATCAAAGAATCAAACAAATGTTGTGCATAAAAATAGTAATCTTAAAAAATCTTGATGAATAAGTTTTCAAATATATACTTAAGGTAAACAAAAAAAAACAATATACAAATTTATTGAAAGTCAGTGATGTGGAAGTTTTGTGCCCATATAGAATATAATTTGAAAGAGAAGGAAAAATTTAATTAATAAATAGAGAAACTTCTATATATAGTAAAATAGTTTCTGTTGCTATGGGTCTCAGAAAGTAAAAGGATAAAAAGTAATTTTCTGAGGTTGAACTTGTAATCTCAAGAATTCTGTGGCCTGAACTTCTAATTATGGCTAAAGCAGTCATAATCTCTCAGCCAATCCGCATGTTTACAAATTCTAAATCAAAATGTCTATTTTCATCTATTTTGTTGTGAAAATAAAAATTAAACCTTAAGTAAAAGGATGGCGGATGCTATCAATAATTTACGTATTTATTTAGTTTTCACATACTGCTACATGGAAACAACTCATCATGGCTATTAGTATACTTTAATAATTATAAGGAGACAGAAATTCATCATGACTTATGCAAGGGAGCTGAGGGAAGTAAAACTGCCTTTAATCTGATTCTCTGACTTATTCCACTCATTAGAAATTCTACTATTAATAAAATGACTTCTAATATCTAATTGTGGTGGAATCTTAACTAATTTGCAGTTATGATATGACCTCTAGCATTATATTTAAGAAAAGTAAAAATCTTACTTATAAAAGAAATATTCTTCCTGTAGTTCTGCCAATTTTTTTTTTTTTTGTTTTGCCTGTTGAAGTTTGAAGAATAACTTTAGTATTTTATCTAGAAATTATTGTATAAAAGTTCTGAATACTGATAAGTTTATGTACTGTCAGCGGGAATAAAAGGGTTTAACTAACTTAAAAATAAAACAAATAAATATATAATATGTAACAAAAATGATACTATTACGATAAAGAATCTCACTGCTAGAATTTAAAAAAAAATTTGCACCAGTTTATTAAAGAAATACGCACCTCCATCAGTGTCACTACAGGCACAAACAGTGGTGGGGGCCAGCAGGTGTATCTGTCTGCATAGTATTGCCGGTCAGGTTCATCGGTGAGGAACTCTCTAGCTACTTTGCGCACCATGTTTTTGAAGTGTGTGTCCTGCCGACTGTGCTGTAGGTAGACCAGATTCTCGGTCCAGCCCTCTATCGCCTCTCTACTTTGGACTGCCAGCCTGAAGCTGGTGTTTCTTTTGTTGCTCATCTGAAAGCAAACGGACAGGGTACAGACGGATCAAGGAATTTGTTTACAGAAAATCAACAGTTTGCTCACCTGGAGCCCTGATTCAGCTTCTCTGTCAACCCCCCCCCCACCACACTCACACACACACACACAGCCCTAACGGACAGTGACGCAAAGCCAGAGGTTTGCATGTGCCTGGAATTGGCAAGAAAACAAAACACATGCAGACCCCCGTTCACCAGCCCTGTAACAGATGGAGAAGGCACTCCCTACCAAGGCACCGCCGCTGATGAAGCAATCACACAGTGTGTCAGATTTGTATTTTGCAGTTAATACATTGACCACCTTCTGACAGCAAAACAGTTTCTGCCTGGGATCCTTAAACAATTTAGAAAAGAAAATAATAAATGAACGTTTATTTTTTATTGCCCACATTTAATCAAGTTAAGCAAATTGTGCTACTGGACTCAAGTTCCCTTGTATCTTAATGTTAACAAAGTAATTAACAATAATATTGATAGAGAGAGAGAAACATAAGTTTTAAAATATAGAGCTGGCTCCCTTTATAAAAATGTGTGCACCTGCTCTACTTGGCTCAGTAAACTATCTTTGGCCATTATTTACAAAAAATGAATAATATCCTAATCCCTGATTAACAGTGTCTTGTAAATCCTGTCCATTAGTTCCCAAGAAAGTGTTTTAAAAAT
Source organism: Nautilus pompilius (assembly GCA_018389105.1). NCBI lineage: Eukaryota > Metazoa > Mollusca > Cephalopoda > Nautilida > Nautilidae > Nautilus > Nautilus pompilius. Next base: position 201,077 of record JACATO010001142.1, on the reverse strand, counting down.
GTACAAATGCACATTATATCGCCATGAAAATTCCTGTAGGACAAACTAGGCAATAAAAATCTAGCTTTTCTAACTAATATTATGTATGGTACTAACTATCCTAATCAGTTATCTCTAAACTTTCCTCAAACTTCCAAGATAATTTGCATGTAAGCACTGAGTTTTCACTGATTTATACAGTGGAACAAGAACCATTAAAGTTAGTGGGATTTAGTACAGAGATCTTATTAGCTCACTGTCTCTTACTCACTCAAATTCTGCCTATTTAAGATCAGTCTACTAAATGATGTACCAAGGCCACTGACCGCTGACCTGAGCCCCTATGTAAACCAAAGATGTAGGCCACAACCTTGATCTTTTCATATGCCCCATTCTACTTGTCTTATGCTACATGCTCTACTGAATAGTATCAAAGACAAAAATTACCCATTATCAAAACATTGTTGTGCAGAAAGTAATATAAGTAGCATTTTACAGAAAATTGACGCATTTTACTAAAATCAACACGTGCCAGTTCACTTTCAATACTCATAAAGGACATGATTATTTAATCTGTCATAAGTCTTTAGACTATGCAAGAAGTCTTTGATGAGTTTGCTGAATGACCATTCAACTGATGCAAATAGCAGTGAACAAAAGATTTGAAGTACTGTAAAAACATTGCTGAAAATCTCTTCCAATTTTAAGCAAACAATCTTGTTAAAAAGATGCAATGGGTTAAGATAACTCGCTCCAGAATTGGCAACAAATCATCTTTAAATGGTTTTAATGCTTCCATTAACTCAGATGAAGATACATCCTTCTTGTACTCAGTTGCAAAATTACCTCATGCACTTCCAATCTCTCTGGTTCCTTTGGGTATTTCCAGGGCCCAGAGAAACTGACTCAACTAATCCAATCTCAGCATTACAGTGATATATATCTTGAACATTAACTTAAATTCAGTGCTAACATTAATCCTATTAATCAGACTTTTCCATTTTATTTCTTAACTTTTAATTAGATAGCAATTTTTCTTATGTAGAACTTGTGTAATCAGATGCATACTCTGCCTAAACTCATGACTATCACACTAGGCAACTAAAAACTGATGAAACAGTGACTACAATCTTTCTGCCAATCCAAGATATGGACGTTGATTCTTCATTTGCTAAGTGATGGGCATCACAGATTTAAAACCAATCCTGTGACTCACATGAGTTCTACACAAGAATGAATTCCTAAATTGGTGTTGTACCTAAATGTTTTAAGCTTTTTCCACTTTTCTACATATTAAATATTGCAGTACATCAAGTATTCTTCTATTATTTTCTACAGCATCATAAAACCAACCCAACTAGCCAATATATGTATTATCTAAAATCTGCTGTTCATATGTGAAAATACACTTTTTGTATAAAAGTCATTTCAGCTTGTGTATTTCTATTGTCACCAAAACAATAATCTTGCAATAATACAAAAAATAAATATAATAATTTTAACATATATCTGACTATTACCATCAACAGTATAAAATAGGCCAGAAGGCAGGCAGACTCATATCACAATTAGTATGCGGTAAAAGCATGTGGTAGCCAAGATATTTCCCCATTTAACAGGGATAGAATAAAAGACCAGTCCAAAGCTGACCAATGCATACCCTGCATCTATCATAGCCCAAACAGAAAACAGTCATTTGCCAAATTTGTAGTTACTATCAACAATTCCTTTAAGTTATGGTAGTAAGAGCATCACCTAGTTAACACAATGTGCAATAACTCCGGAATAGATGTGGGCATATTGGATGGCTTGCTTTACAGAAGACACTGGTGAACAATGCAAATAAAGGCCATCACCTTGCCTGGTGCAACATCCATATTGGTAGTTCCTTTGCTGATAAATCAAACTTTCATCAATTCATATCTTCTGGATGCCTGGAGAAAGTCTGGCAAGGCTTTTCATCCTGTATTTACAACTGGAAAGCACAGTGGATTTGGAGCAAATGGTATGAGGGTAAAATAGGTATTTAGTTTTTTAGTAAACATCTAATTTCCATGAGTTACAAGTCCATCTTTCGGAATATCCTCTGCTTATATTTGATCAAAGAATTCTCGGCTGTAACCAACATGCTAAACTTTCAGAACCACTCTATAATGAATTACAGCTACTTCCATACCTAGATCCTAGAGAACCAAAAAAAGACTAGTATGATGGCCATAAATGATGGAATATCTATAAACTTTGTTGGAAAAGCTGGGCCTGGTCACCATATGAAGGATTCCATGCCAAAATGTTTGTAGGTTCTAAACAAATACAAGAGGTGCTCCTACTGGATAAAAAAGTAACTTTTCAAACATTTACAGGGGGGGGGTGTTCATATTATTTTGGCAAAAATACTGTGATAGTAACTATGCTGTGCAATGTTTCTGATGAGAAATAAAATCTACTGAGCTCTATGATTATTTGCAAAATTGAAATATTAAGACCAAGTAATACTGTTGACGAGATAGTGTAGTAGTAATGTGCTATAGTTGTCACAATAATTGCCAACTGCATCATTTTGCTTTGTTTTGCAAAGCCTTCCTCCAGCATTTCTGATTTACTCAGCCCCTAATCAAAAGGGACTCTCGGTAGATTTACTCTTGCAAGGCTCTCTGCCTAGATGTGGCCTTTGGCATCATGTAGTTGATTTTCTCTAGTTGTTGATTGTGCTCCTGGCAGAAGCCATAGCAAGCAATAGTATTATATACACAGTATTAGTCATCCTGTTCAGCATATAAAATCCTGTATGAAGTATCCCACTTACAGGAAATTAGAAAACATTTGAGGTTTTACATGAGTTCTTGAAGAAACTTTGTCATTAGAAATGTTCAGCCTTCAAAAAAGAATGTATGCATGTGCAAACACCCTTTAAATAATTTAATGTGACCTTTTTGTGTGCACAAACTATGTAATTTAGAAAAGTCTAGAAAACAATTTGATTCCCAAGATATTTTGCGGAGAGGAAGCCATAAAAGAAAATTTGAATTTACTGTTCCCCCCTTTCTTTGAGAGATTAATTTTACAACTTACACTACATCACTTCCAGAAATAATCAAATCCATTCAAGACCTTTAGTTAAGGAAAAAATAAAGGAAAAAAAGAAAGTTTTAAAATGAAAGAAAAACAAAATTTGAAGTAAAATGATAAAACTTAATCAATAAACCAGCAAAGAATACTGATTGCCAACAACTTTAGAAATAACCAAGACTGGGGGAAAAAAAAGAGAATGAGGCAATATGTAATAGAAAATCATTCTGACAGCATTTAATAAATGTAAAAACAAAAAAGAAATTGGTTTAGAAGCTTTATACACGTCTTTAAAATTTTTATAAGTTTCATGTTCTTAAAAAAATCTTATTAGTATATCTGCCAAATAGTAAGTATTTAAAATCTGCCTAAGGCCTACTCAGCTCCAGGTCATGTGGTATCTCTGACAATACATAGCAAAGTAATCTCTGATAGAACAAATTCATGTTATCAATAGACCGAATATAAAGCATTTACATTTCATTATAATTTTAAAAGGTTGTAATAAAAAAGAAGGTATGGAAACTGTGAAAGTTTCTTTATTTTTTTTAAACATGATATATGGTTGTATTGCAAAGGTTTTAACTTCCTTAGAAAAACTATCTTTCAGAAATTATAACTAAAAACATTTCAAAATATTTCAGTCATTTACTGAATAATAATAATAATAATAATAATAATAATAATAATAATAATAATAATTCAAAATGGTTGCCAATTAGTGTGTAGCAGATACAAATCACATGGCATGTCATTATCACTGGGGCGCAATAACACTTAGCAGTATATTGTAGATTACAGCAGAGTGCTTGACTAAGATGGATAGGTATACTGATGAAGAATTTCATTTTGAGGAACCTGTGGTGAATAATACACAGTTCCATATTACCATGAACAAAAACAGCAACTCAGGGGAGGAAATTCAATATCAATAGAATGTCAAAGTCCCGCCAGGGGTATACTGACAGAGAATCAACATACTGCATATTATGTTTGTTTGGTAAAACTATTTTAAATACTGTACTCATCCCATTAACGTCATTAATAATTCAGTGTATATCCAATTTATCAAGTTAATTTAGCTCTGACTGCAGAAAATAAACCTGCTGATATTAAGTTCAAAATTAAATTTTAAAACAAAAGTAAACAAATGTACAATTATAATTTTCTTAAATTACACTAAGAGGCTTTCAGAGATAAAACAGTATGGCAGGTAGATTAATAACAAAATAAGCAACAGTTTAAGAAAACAGCTTTCAGTTTCTAGTTTAATGACAAAGTACTCAACTTTGAGATGGATGGAAAAAAATGTATTAATGATAAATTTGATTTTGAAAGACCAATAATAAATATTACTCTTGAAATTGTTGCTTCATATTAGTATGAATCAAAATGGAAATAGAAGGAAAATTTAGTATTAAAAGAAAAAAAAATCTGTGGTTGTTGTCATATTATTGAACAAACCCCTGTCCTGACTTTCAAGGTCTAAGGATGTCTTATAGCTGAGAGCTAGAAGAGGAAAAATGTGGGGTGTTGGCCAAGCATTTACCTGAGTACAGTTACTGATCTTCTAAATAGTGGTCAAAGTGCAAGCTAGTGAAGGGTTATCCACAGAACCTCCACCTATGAAAATGAGGAAATCCAAATCCAATAATTCAGACCAGCTGATCTGATTTGGAACATGAACTTAGACCTTCAATCATGGCAGTGTGGTCTAGCAGCCTACGAAAACTATCAAGATCTGTCATCATATAGGTGAAGTTTGCAACTGGTATTATATTCTACTAGACAAGATGAAAAACTGCATCAGCTGGCTCGTTTTGACTATCAGTTTTAGTAAAAGAACTAATAAATTGGTAATGTTACTTTCTATTTATTTTCAAAATGACTAAGATGTTTCTATAAAGCTGTAGCTTTTTCATCTATACATCAGACTCTGATAAATTTACAGCTATATAATGGAGGAAGATCTAAAAGGATGACTGAAAAGTGTCCAAGATTTTAAAGATATAGAAAAATAAAGAGAAGCCTAGATCTTTTACTTCATCTGTGTATGATAAGAAAAACTTTTGGTCAGAAGCAGCAGTATATGATATGACTGCAATATCTGTGCTACAATAAAGGGAAGGAAAGCAAGTACATTTAATTTGCCACCAGTGCTTCATATAATTGGTACCAATAATAATTTAAAAGATCTTTTTTAATATTATCAAATGGACCACAAATTTTTAAAATATTAAAAGCAAGTTTAGTTCAGGGTTAGCAGCTGTCAAATTTCATGATGAAATAAAGATATTTAAAAATATCTTTTAAAAGTTATTCATTCCTACCCATAAATAATTAGTGTTTTAATCAAAAGGCAAAATAATTTATTTAACAAATGACAAATGATTAAAGAAAAACTGAACGAGCTATTGAGTAGTGGTAAGGACTGAGGAATCACATCCTCGTTTGGGAGCTCTCTGATATGTCAGGGCACTACCAAGAGTAAACCAAGTTGATTTTGCTGTGGTTGGTGATGAGAGTAGCTGGACTACTGTAGTCTTCTAGGCAAAAGAGCTGGGAAATGCTGATTGTTAAACTTAGAAAACATATTACAAGACCTACATCTCCACAAAGTCATGGACCTAGATGCCCCCTCTATAAGATTATATTGCAGAAATACTTCAACTGGACACCACTTCTATGGTGCAATCTTTGGAACAACCCAAAAGAGCTACTGTTGACAACTTTTCTTTTAATGTTCACCTTAAAACTGTCCACCAGATACTCACTATAAGGGAAAATAAATGCAAATGGGAACTGACAGAATTCCTGAAATGGCTTTTTTGCAAAAGGCAGGACAACGCGGTTAACTATGGATTTTTCTAGTGCTCGAAGCAGGAAGGGCTATGGGACCAGGTCTGAGTTTTGGTTCAAGACATAGAGAGTCATCAGCACAGAATTAATCTGAACAGACACACCTTCAGCTTTACCTCTGTGATAATAAAAAGAAGTGCATTTCAAACTTCCTGATTTTAAGGCTTTAAGGGATGGAAAATCCACCACAACAAAAATCAGTTTCTGGAACTATGAAAACAATGTGTTATCAGTAGCTCCAACAAGATGGACAAGAATTTTTCAAACAGCTGGATGATCAGCAACACTCCTGGCCACCAAAAACTGCCATCAATTGATGACCCAACTAGCTGAACATCAAATCTGCCAACAACAACTTTTTTTTTCAGCAGCAGTCTGAAGCTCTCGTGACCTGTCCACTTAAGTAAATCTACAAGCCAAGTCAAATAGCAAACATACATCTACTATTAAAAATTCTTCCTCCAACAAAGGGATGAATGTGGAATATTTGTTGAAAACCCATCAGGCTTTTACTTTTCAGCTGATAGGGACTGTACAGAGAAGACTCAGGCAAGCAATTGGCTAAAACTCATCTCTCTTGTCTTTGGGAAGGAGCTAGGCGGCCAGCTACCTCTTAGCCTCACATTAAACCTTCACAGGTAGAATTAACCTAATATCAACAGCTACTATGGCTAATTGTGAAACCAATCTAGCTACATCTCACATACTTCCTTTATTGCACCACAGTTACAACTTTGTAGTTTTATCTGATAAAGTTAGGTTGCACAAAATAAAATTAAAAAAAAGATCAAGGCAAAATCTTAGTCTGGGATTGGGAAAGATGGCTGATATTGCTGTCAGCCACAATCTAGCGTGGCTCGTGAGTAGTTGCAAGAGCAGTTAATGCCACAACTATCCACCCATGTTCCTCCTGAAGCAAAACATACATATGATAACAGGTCACACTACACGCAGAAACTTATCTGAATATTCTCCAATTTACAATGCAACAGAGTACGCATTCTTAATATCATATCACCATAATGGCACTTCATGAAATATTTCAACAACTTCTCATTTAAACAGACTATCTTAGTTGAAAACAAGAGTTCTAAATTGATTTACTTACAGATCATTTTTGCAACTGGGAATAGCTGAAAACACTTACACCATGGGTTAAAAGTTTGCTAAATCATTATCGTTCTTCACAGTTAGTTACCGTCAAAAACAACTGATATAATACCATCTGTGCAAAAACAAAAAATTCTCAGGTCTAAATGCCTTAATCTACACTTTATTGCTGCTTGGATAATTTCAGGTTAAAATAAACTTTAAATAACACTCGAATGAAAGCAGGCTGATATAGAATTCCATAATCATATGCAACCAGATTTCATTTTTAATGTCTCCAATATGCCCATATAAACTGGGATTACTTTTCATTGGTATAATATTTACAGTATTGAGGTAAAATTGGGTAAATAGGATTTTTAGCCTATTCAGCAAAATTTACTTACTGTAAAAGAAATTAAAAGATCCATTAAGGAGGAAATAAATAAAAATGATTACTAATACAATATAAAACTATCTAAAACATGAATACATTATTTTCTTGTAAATATTGGTTGTACAGGCTAGGATCTGTCATGAACTCTAGCAGATTCTTTTTAGGGAAGACAGTCAACTATTAAATAAGTCTGACTGGAGTGTAGTAGTGCACCAGTACTTTTCTGTCATCATCAGCAGACTCCAGACAGTCAACTATTAACTAAGTCTGACAAGAGTGTAGTAGTGCACCAGTACTTTTCTGTCATCATCAGCAGACTCCAGACAGTCAACTATTAAATAAGTCTGACTAGAGTGTAGTAGTGCACCAGTACTTTTCTGTCATCATCAGCAGACTCCAGACAGTCAACTATTAAATAAGTCTGACTAGAGTGTAGTAGTGCACCAGTACTTTTCTGTCATCATCAGCAGACTCCAGACAGTCAACTATTAACTAAGTCTGACAAGAGTGTAGTAGTGCACCAGTACTCTTTTCTGTCATCATCAGCAGACTCCAGACAGCCAACTATTAAATAAGTCTGACTAGAGTGTAGTAGTGCACCAGTACTATTCTGTCATCATCAGCAGACTCCAGACAGTCAACTATTAAATAAGTCTGACTAGAGTGTAGTAGTGCACCAGTACTATTCTGTCATCATCAGCAGACTCCAGACAGTCAACTATTAAATAAGTCTGACTGGAGTGTAGTAGTGCACCAGTACTCTTTTCTGTCATCATCAGCAGACTCCAGACAGTCAACTGTTAAATAAGTCTGACTGGAGTGTAGTAGTGCACCAGTACTATTCTGTCATCATCAGCAGACTCCAGACAGTCAACTATTAAATAAGTCTGACTAGAGTGTAGTAGTGCACCAGTACTATTCTGTCATCATCAGCAGACTCCAGACAGTCAACTATTAAATAAGTCTGACTGGAGTGTAGTAGTGCACCAGTACTATTCTGTCATCATCAGCAGACTCCAGACAGTCAACTATTAACTAAGTCTGACTGGAGTGTAGTAGTGCACCAGTACTATTCTGTCATCATCAGCAGACTCCAGACAGTCAACTGTTAAATAAGTCTGACTGGAGTGTAGTAGTGCACCAGTACTATTCTGTCATCATCAGCAGACTCCAGACAGTCAACTATTAAATAAGTCTGACTAGAGTGTAGTAGTGCACCAGTACTCTTTTCTGTCATCATCAGCAGACTCCAGACAGTCAACTGTTAACTAAGTCTGACTGGAGTGTAGTAGTGCACCAGTACTATTCTGTCATCATCAGCAGACTCCAGACAGCCAACTATTAAATAAGTCTGACTAGAGTGTAGTAGTGCACCAGTACTATTCTGTCATCATCAGCAGACTCCAGACAGTCAACTATTAAATAAGTCTGACTGGAGTGTAGTAGTGCACCAGTACTCTTTTCTGTCATCATCAGCAGACTCCAGACAGTCAACTATTAAATAAGTCTGACTGGAGTGTAGTAGTGCACCAGTACTCTTTTCTGTCATCATCAGCAGACTCCAGACAGCCAACTATTAAATAAGTCTGACTAGAGTGTAGTAGTGCACCAGTACTATTCTGTCATCATCAGCAGACTCCAGACAGTCAACTATTAAATAAGTCTGACTGGAGTGTAGTAGTGCACCAGTACTATTCTGTCATCATCAGCAGACTCCAGACAGTCAACTATTAACTAAGTCTGACTGGAGTGTAGTAGTGCACCAGTACTATTCTGTCATCATCAGCAGACTCCAGACAGCCAACTATTAAATAAGTCTGACTAGAGTGTAGTAGTGCACCAGTACTATTCTGTCATCATCAGCAGACTCCAGACAGTCAACTATTAAATAAGTCTGACTGGAGTGTAGTAGTGCACCAGTACTCTTTTCTGTCATCATCAGCAGACTCCAGACAGTCAACTATTAAATAAGTCTGACTGGAGTGTAGTAGTGCACCAGTACTCTTTTCTGTCATCATCAGCAGACTCCAGACAGCCAACTATTAAATAAGTCTGACTAGAGTGTAGTAGTGCACCAGTACTATTCTGTCATCATCAGCAGACTCCAGACAGTCAACTATTAAATAAGTCTGACTGGAGTGTAGTAGTGCACCAGTACTCTTTTCTGTCATCATCAGCAGACTCCAGACAGTCAACTGTTAACTAAGTCTGACTGGAGTGTAGTAGTGCACCAGTACTCTTTTCTGTCATCATCAGCAGACTCCAGACAGCCAACTATTAAATAAGTCTGACTAGAGTGTAGTAGTGCACCAGTACTATTCTGTCATCATCAGCAGACTCCAGACAGTCAACTATTAAATAAGTCTGACTGGAGTGTAGTAGTGCACCAGTACTCTTTTCTGTCATCATCAGCAGACTCCAGACAGTCAACTATTAAATAAGTCTGACTGGAGTGTAGTAGTGCACCAGTACTATTCTGTCATCATCAGCAGACTCCAGACAGTCAACTATTAACTAAGTCTGACTGGAGTGTAGTAGTGCACCAGTACTCTTTTCTGTCATCATCAGCAGACTCCAGACAGCCAACTATTAAATAAGTCTGACTAGAGTGTAGTAGTGCACCAGTACTATTCTGTCATCATCAGCAGACTCCAGACAGTCAACTATTAAATAAGTCTGACTGGAGTGTAGTAGTGCACCAGTACTCTTTTCTGTCATCATCAGCAGACTCCAGACAGTCAACTATTAAATAAGTCTGACTGGAGTGTAGTAGTGCACCAGTACTCTTTTCTGTCATCATCAGCAGACTCCAGACAGTCAACTGTTAACTAAGTCCGACTTAGTGATTTTTATTACTTTTTACCTGATAGCACATAACCACCCAACTGCTAAATTAAAGGAAAACAACACTATTATTTCTAAGAGTTGTTACTTATAATAAAGTTCCTAATGGTTTTTAAAACTACTTAGAACAAAATATTTCAGACTGAGATATCACAACAGATTTAAAAGCACTGACAAATTATTTATTCAGAAAACAGCTGCTGCCTTCAATAAAATCTGAAAAGGGAAAGAAAGCTCCAGTTTATGATGCAAATCCTGGCCCCTGCAACTGAAATAGTCACTGAAGCCCTGAAAGGAAAGATCATTTGGTTTCCTCCCACATACATCTAAAAATAAACAGTTCTCTTAGGGATTTTTGGTAGGTTCATTCATTCTTGGGTAGGGAAGGGTTCTGGGAGTGCTCCACATGAGTAACCACCTAACCTGTCTTAGATCATGGATCGGGACTGGTGACTCCCAAATCAAGGTGGTCATGAGTGCAAAGGTTGGCTTTCACAGCACTGCATTGTGGGAATACTGTCTTAGTTATTGGTAGGTAGGGACTTACTAAAAATTTCTCATGCTTTGTACAAATACATTTTGCTGTGTTCTCTTTGCACAAGAACAAGCTACTTTAACTGGACGAGAGGAAATCCTTTATTACTCTATGGCTACATATGGAGTAAATTCAAACTGTATTCAAGATAAAGAATTAGTTATGGTATGAACTGACTCACCTAATACTACATCCACACCTTGTTATCCATGAGAGATCCATTCAAAAATGGTCATGAATAGCAAATTCACAGATAACAAGGGAGGGGTGTATTTACAACTTCAGAATTAGTTATGTTTAATACTACAGATGCTTTCATCTCCTCTACAGAGGCATCCATCCAGGTGTTGTCAGCTGTCTGACTGCTTGTCTTCCTCTGGGACTACATGGCATGATAGCATGTCTCATCTACGTTGGTGGAAGGGAGAGGAGAATCTTATCAGTTCAGGGAAGAAATCCACTGTCCTTGCATCAGCAGAGATATCGATATTCAGGCTGGAAAAGTGTGAAAACACTGGCACATTGATTGACCAAAGATGACTCTACCTTCACCTAACGACCTTGCTCTCCTTGCCACTCTCCACCTGAAGTATTTTGCAATATTTTTCCATTGCTGTCCGACCAGCTAAACGATGAGAGGTCTGGGTTACAAACACTCAAGACCTCCAAATCACCAGAAGAAAAGGATTCATGCACCAAGTAAATAAACTAGTAAAATGTGTGTGATCCAGACTGGTAAAATCATTTTCACAAGAAACAAGGTAATATAAGAAACCAGAGAAACTGATAATGTGGACTGACATCCTTCTGTAGATGAACAATCTATAGTATAGATGGAAGTGGATTTTAAATGACTCATCAGCTGGTTTCGGGAGAGATGAACCTGAAGGAATTAAAGTGGAGTACAGAAGATAAATAAAGCAGCACCGTTTTATAACCATAAAATAGAAGAAAGAAAAAAGACATCAATATATATATATAAATGCAAAAACAACTTTATAATTTACTAGTGGAGGTAAATCCAGGACTTAGAGAAAAACACCAACTTGCTGATGGTCACACGCAGCTTTAAGCGAACATGAGCTGAACTGCAGCCACCATGGCAAGCGATGAGCAGCTACATGACTTTTACTGATTCATGACCCTTCATTTGATTGAAATAGGCCATATTTTTTTATACATAAACGGCTCTAGTAAAAGTTGATGGCCCCAAATTAAAGATGCGCTTTGGTGGCATTAAGTGAATCAAATGTAAGAACAAAGAACTGTCTGGAGAACTGCAGAGAATGGCTGGTAAATATTACTAGAAACACAGAAGAGAGCATTTAGAAAAAAAAAAAAATTAAAGTGTAAATATATATGTATATATATATTTTTTTTTATTATCTCCTATTTCTGTTGTTTGTTTGCTGAAAACATTTTCTTCTGCAAGATCAACCTTTGAACAGGTCATTGAGACTGGGTTAGAAAATATCCCCTTTGGTAGTTTCAGCAAAACTTCTAAAATCCTGCAATGCAGGGAAATTGTCATCTCAATCCAATAAACAAGAACGACGTGAAACAAAGATAAATAACTTAACTTACCCACCATTCTCTGAGTTCCGTCTAAGCCGAATCACATTGATAACTGGCAGGTAAGGTTAGGTTTTATATACCAAAGAGAGTGGAAAGAATAATTCGAAACAATCTAAAATATTAGCTGGTGTAACATAAACAAGACCCAGACAATGCACACATTCACCCCCCCCTTTCTCTCTCTCTCTGTGTGTGTCCAAAAACCACTTAAATCTAAAAAGAAAGAAAGAAAATAAGCTGAATCATGTAGAATTAAACTGCCTCAGCATATGCTTGATTACATGAATATTTAACAGGACAAGAAAGACACTTTGTTATGCTGTACAACCAGAAAGGGGTAATATGCCACATGTGTGCAAGGTACAGCTGTCAGGACATCATTTCTTGGCTCACTAATTTACAGTGAAACAAACTGATCATTGTTTAAATAATAAATAATTCAAGTATTCCAAATAAGAGCATTTTGTCATTCACACCCCCCCTCACCTCATTATAATCTGCAATAACATATTCACTATCAAAAATTAATTAAGAATGCCAGAATTTAAAGTTGGGTAACAGTGAACCCAGGACATCTCTTGATTTGACCAGTTTTGATAGAGAAAAACGTTTTCTTTTTATTTCAGTGCACACTATCATTGCTTGTAAGTTTGTTTTTTGTATTAATCTTTTGAAAAAACAAACAAAACTTTGCTTCAAAGCTACAAATGCCTCTACCGCAAACTGTTTGCATTTACATCAAGATTAGTCTTTTCACTGCCTATGTTGGAAAGCATGCCATTGTCCTGCAGTGCTTTGGGAAACTTAAATTCATAACATCCAAGTTCATTAATCAAAACTTAGTTACCACAGAAATTCCAAGACAAATGAATAACAGGATTTTCTTCTTTTAAACACTAAAGCGTATAGGCCACTGTGCCCTGGATTTATCCTTTCACATAATTTGGTTACAGAGTAAAAAAAAAAATTACATTTTAGAGCTCCAGTAAAAAAAAAAAATGCTAAGCTTTACATTTATTAGCTTGATATTACAACACTTTGTGATTTTCTTGTAGATTATCTAGCATACATTAATTTTCCTGCCTGTCACAGTTTCACTATTACAAGGATGGAGAAAAACTTACTGGTTAAATGTTTATGCTGATGCACATTATTAATGTAAACTGTCAGGAGTTTATTCCATTCACTTGCAATCTGTTACTAAGATTTTCAGTTTACATCAAAATGTAAGTGGAAGGAGGTATCGCTGTTAATTTAATTTTTAAAGCCTCTGCCAGATCTTCTAAATAATTGAATTCCAAACTGGTATAAATATAATAATTTGAATCTTTCTTCCTATTCTAAATGCTTGAATTATACGTAAAAATATTCTTAAAATTTAAGCAGAACCATTTCCAATTCAGTATCCTTTACTTAAAAAATATGAACTCCACTCTTACAACAGCATATTTAAAATACGAGTAAACAAGGATCATATATGGTAAAACTGAAATTTTTCTGGTTATCTTTCATAATTCAGTTAATTTTTCTAGTATTCTATTAACTTCATTAGCATCCAAAATGTACAGTTCTTTGCATTTACTTATTAGTCGCTGCAGCAAATTTGATTAAGGCTACTATTTCTTGCAATGTGAGTAGCACCTGCTCAGTAAATTGATTTTGTGAAGATGGTTTGAGCTGAGTTATCCACCTGCTGTTTCTCAGCCCTCCGAATGTTTGAGACTGTGGCACTTTCCTTGCATTTAAGGTTTATATTAACATCAGCTAAATCTTTTACTGGCTAAATTTTCCAATTCAGTGTATTATATAGAATCATGTTTAATTTACTCCAGTTTCTGCTTCCAATGAGGTCATATTTCTTAGTATCACCGTCTCACACTTAACTGATCAATCTAATAAACTGCTGTGGCTCATCTAAAACATTTCTCTTCTTGTTGGTCCCCAACTCTCTAGATGTAAATTTTAGCATGACAGGCAAACTTTATTTTGTATAAGGTGTGCTTATTAATCTTCTCTACGCCATGCAAGTATTTTTTTTTTTTTACCTCCCTTATACCACTAGTTAGTATGTGTTTAACTGGCTGTATATTTATTAAGTTACTCCTAAGGAAAAAACACATGGGGCTGAAGTAATAAGAGTTTGTCTTTAAAGGGTTACTGTATTAATGAGGAGAGTACTTTGTCACAGCCCCTATATCTCAACCTGTGCTGAGTAATGCAGGTCTGAAAGGCGATGGAATGAAAATATATACAAAGAGTTAAAAAGAAATGTTAGTGTATTTTTTCTTACATATAAGTTAACTTAAAAGACTGACAAACAGCACAATTAATTGACATTCATCTATTATATTAGAAAATTATAATTTCCATAAATGATAGTAATCAGAGTTTCCAATTGCTATAAATGAGCACCAATTCCGGCTATTTTCTGTCTGTTATGTATGACAAATGTAAGAATTCTGTTGACACTAACATGAACAAATAAAAAGCAACTGGAATTTAGAATTACCTGCTTTATTCACCATACATTTCAGCACAGAGAGGGGCAACAAGTTTTATTTTATTAGCAAAATGCATAAAGAGGAGGAAAGCCCAGATTTTTACAAAACTGAAAGATCCTAATTTTGTTTTTGTGTGTGTTATCTCCCCTTGGAAAAAAGTCTGAAAACCATTCAGCTATTCCAGTCTGTTTTTTTTTAACGCCCCCTCCACCACAACCCAGTACTGCAGTAATATATAAATTCATCACAGAGGTAATTGATGTGTAAACCAAACTTATGAGTGTGTAACACACTAGTCGGTGCTGGCTGAGAGCTTGGTTCAAATTCTGTTGGGATCTGAGTTGCTTCGGCAACTTCGCACCCCTGACCCGACTCCCATAGAGAAAAGGCCCTGGGGTGTTGGGGGGGGGGGGTAGCTAGGGTAAACCGCAAATCCTCTTCTGAGATATCGAAATGTTTTCACAATATCTCACTCAAGCAAAAACCCCTTTAAAAATCCTTATAATTAGCTTTAATATAGGTTAATAATTGGTAATAAAGCAATATTATGAATAGATAATAACATTTATCAAATTAGTAAACTAGTAGTCAGAAAATAAATTATAAAATATCAACAACTGAGATGAACAGGCTTTTTACACTGCATAGATATCAGTCAGCAATGTGACAGTACAGTAATAGGTAATAGCAAGACAGGGTACAACTATGCAATGACATATGCACTTTTGATGCATATGGGAGAAATTTTTTGCCTAGGGGACTTCCAAATATAAAGTTACACCATAGCTTCCCACCAGATGGTTTCTTCTCCCTCTTCCCTAACATTCTCTGTGTCATTCTTTTCTCTCTCAAGACACTCCAGTTTCCTCCCATAGCTAAATAGAGGGAGTTCTAGTAGGGCCTTTCCTGTCCCAAGCATGACTTGAAGTTGCATCCTGTGCTTCTCTGCATGACCCATAGCTTCCTAACATCTGAGCCCATGGGTAGTCATGCTTGTGAAGAACTGAGAAATCACAGGTGGATAACAGTTGAAACCATCTTCACTTTGATCAGTTCACTGAGCAGGTACTACTCTTACATTGCAAGAAATAGCCAATTCCCAATATACAGTGCTGGACAAAAGAGTTGGGACACTTGCTGTGAAATAAATATTTGAGTTCTCTCGTTTTAACAAACACATTTGAATACCCATCACATTGTTTACTATATGCACAAAACATGCCTTTACAATGTATAAAAGCAACACGTGCTATATGTTTACATATTTTCTGGAAAAAATATTTGGATCGGCAATGTCTGATTTGTACCGTGACAAAAGAGTTGGGACAATGAGCAAAACCATAAATATTTTTCAACATTCCAAATTACAATCGAACAATTGCATGGAAATGATCAATTGACTAGTAGTGGGTGGCGTATCTGTGATTTCCATCACTTCTTGACAACGATGGGGCATGGATTCGACCAAACAAAGGCAGTTGTAATTGGCCATTTCCTGCCAGCTATTCTCGACAGCCTGGTCTTGTGTTTGGCCACCTTGGCCTTCAGCTGCTTCCAGGCATTTTCGATTGGGTTGAGATCCGGAATTTGGGGCGGCCAGTACATGACATCCATTCCTAGTTGGGTAGTGAGGGAAGTGACGACTCTGGCGGTGTGGAATGGGGCACTGTCGTGTTGGAAGATGGCAATGACTGACATGTTCTCATCGATGTAATCGACGACGACATCGCTCAGTAAATTGCAGTAGGTCTGGGCGGTCGCTCTGCCCCTGATCAACTTGAGAGGGCCCAGTCCTGCCGTGTTCATACACCCCCAGACCATCAACGATCCTCCTCCATCCTGTACCATCAGTCGGGTGCACTTTATATTGTATTTTTCGCCATGGTAACGTCGAACATATACTCGGTCAGCACTGTGAATGTGCATGATCATTGTTTCATCGGAAAAGAGAACTCTAGCCCATTGAACTTTGGTCCAGTTTTTGTGCACTTTAGCCCATGCTATGCGGATGTGCCTGTTCTTGTTGCTGATCAATGGATTTTTCTGGGCGATTCATCCAAAGAGATTCCACTCGCATAGACGATGTTGAATAGTGTGACTGGAGACATTCACTCCACTCAGGGAGGCTCGAATGGCCGTCAATGTCAGGAAACGATTGGCCCTGGATTTGCGACAAATGAGTCGATCCATTTTATGTCACATTTTCGCGGTCTTCCGATTCGCATTTTTGGTTTTGTGTTTCCGGTCTCTTTGTACTGCTTCAGAATGTGGTTTACAGTGCTTTTTGGGCAAATGACTCGATTGGCTATCTCCCGACAAGACAGATTTTCTTGGTGGTGCTGAACTATCAAGTCTCTGATTTCAGACAACGTTGTCTTGCCAGACATGGTGCAAAAGTGATCTTAAATGGTCTTAGATGATGTGATTCTATTCATTTGATCCTTTAAAAATGGATATATTAAGGCGAATAAATGTATGCACAGATTTTGTTCACTGTCCCAACTCTTTTGTCGCAGTACAAATTTGACTATGCTAATTCAAATATTTTTTCCAGAGAATAGATACACATATGACATTCGTTGTTCTTACACATTGTAAATGCATGTTTTATACAACTTATGGACAATAGGATGGCTATCGGTAAGCAAATGTAAAAACAAGAGAACTCAAATAGCAATTTCACAGCAAATGTCCCAACTCTTTTGTCCGGCAATGTATATGAAGTAGCAACTGAGAAGAAACAAAACCCTACTATAGCTACATTGGAAAAACCCATCTTCTTTTCAGAAATAAGTGACATCATGGTGATTTTGTATTTTACTAATTACCTCCTCAGGCTTAAACAAATGTTTGTTTGTTTTTTTTTTTTGTATTCATAATTTTTCATCTCTTGTTCAGTGGAACACCAGCACAGATTAAATCCCAGTCTTGATAACTAAGTGTAAGTAAAAAAAAAACATAATCTGTAATTGTACACTTGATTTTCTGCATTGAGATAGGAGCCAACTTGATAAACTGCCCATAACTTTGTTAATAATTCAGTCTGAGCACAAGTATTCAGGAGAACATAGTATGGTGATTTGTTCTTCTCATACAGCATACCCTGGCAGTTTTCACCAATATTGATTTTCCACCTGCTGTTGCCACTTTGATTCATGTTGATAAAGGGCTGTGATTTTTGTTAAAACATTGATCTTTAGTTCTTCAAAATCAAATTCACCGTCAGTATATCCATTCATCCTGGCCAAGAAGTCTGCCATAATCTACTATGTACAGTATAATATATTAGACTTAGTGTTACTATGCACCAGGGTGATGACATATGTAAATAGGCAAACTCTGAATACTTATCGTTCAGCAAATACAACTAAAAATGTTCTAAGTGTTATTTTAAACATTTTTTAAGGATCTTAAAACCTTTGGTATAAAGCAAATGGCAATCTTTGCATAAATTACAAATCATAGGATAGATTGAGCTTTCTGTGTATAAATATAGCATGTTAAAAAAATGAGTGTCACATACATGCCATACTTTTTATTTATTACGATCTTAAAATTATAATAAAATGAAAATGATTTATATCTTGTCTACTGATGACATGTTTGTTATATCAGGAGAATTCTCTATTTCTTTAAAGAAAACAAATAAATAAAACAAAAGGTCCTATTAGCAACTTACTACCACTTTGGTTAAATTCCTTAAATACTTCCCCCATTCATATATCCATTCCAAGGGTAAATATAACAACAATAAATGAAAATCTTAATAGAACTCCACTAGTAAGAAATTTACAGTAGTCAAACTATATATAATATAAATTAATGTGTTGGTAAGTGAAGTGTATGGTACAGCCATGTAAATTCCAGCTCATGCAATAGTATTTACAATTGACTTGACATCTCACACCTGAACGAATTCAATCAAGGTAACTGGTGGTGAGTTGTTGCTAAGTTCTCCCTGGGGAAATCAGCAGCTAACGTCTTGGCAGACACTGAAGAGATGAATTTTCCTGTCATTAATAAACACATAACCACTTCTGAGAAGTTCAGTATAATATATTAGACTTAGACCACGAATTATTTGTCTTTAAGAAAATCTAATTAAATGCAAGATAAAACATTACTAAATTATTTAATTCTTAAATGTTGCCATTTTTGCAATAAAAATGGCTGACTGACAGTTTAGAGTAAGATATGTCAGAACCAATAATAGAAATAGTACACTCAAAGCAATTTCAGAAACAAAATTTTGTTCATCTCTTGATCAGGAAAATATATTTTAGCAGTATCATAGAATACTTCCTCGTTTTTAACATTGCATTAACTTAATTCATAATGTTTTATTAACTTTTATTAAAATTTGGATTATAAAGAAACTTAAAAGACATTTTCAAAAACAATTTTGAATACTGATAATAATCATGATTAAGAAAAAAAAAATTTTGATTACAAAATATGTTGTTTAAAACAGACTGTGCACACGTTTGGTTAAACAGATTTTCCTAAATTAATATATTGTTCAAATGAGACCTGTCCAGATACAGCGATAGCTATACTATTTCAGCCAGAATATCGTTGATATTTTGATAAACATGGGGTTTTATGTTTATTCCTAAATGTCTGCACCAAAAGAAGACAGATTTTGAAATATATTCTCCATTTACCCAAGGCCATGCTTTAGACCATTTAGAGATCAACACCAACTGATTATCATACATAACAACATTTCTGGACAAAATTATTATGAAGTTCATCTAGGTAAATATCAAATATCGCTGTTGTAGCAAACTGACCTCCTGAAAAGCAGTCAACAGTGGCCTTTGTCTACAATCACTGTTAAGATTCATTTTCTGACATCATCCATGCAACAAAAATTAGCCAAAGTATAGTCCAACATCACCATCACTAACATGGCTAAAGAAGGCATGCAGCCTGTAAGTCACTCCTGTCCAACAAAAGTAAAATGCTTCAAAAGATCAGAGGACCCTTAAGTATTGGCAGCATATACTCTTGACAAAGACCTTCAAGAATGGAACACAAAAGTATCAGGATGTGGGCTACAATTTGGTGTGATAAAAAACAGAATTGGTGTTTGTCAAAAGACATCTCGATTCTATCTGGTGCATCAACATTTTAGAACAACCCTATTACCATGATACCAATAAGACAGGATAATAAGGTGGTGATGCATATATTGTTCAGGAGGAGGGTGCTATATGGTATTCCTCTCATGTTACCACAGTCTGGAAGAGAAATCAATGCATTTAACTTCTTCCCCCAAGGCTCCACTATTAATCCAATTTAGCAGAAAGCTTCTGAGTTGTCAGCTGAGAGAAAACTATTAACACCCCATCAATATGATGGAATTAGACAAAGCCCTCACAAGGTGGGAGAACCTGGGCCACACCATAATATTATAACTCAATGCTCTAGTGCCAAAGAAGGTATAGGTAGGATATTTGAGGTGCAAAAGATGGCTCTCAAAGTATTATCATAAACAATTTCTATATTTCTTGTCTCTATTTGCAATTTTGTGCAACAACTAACCTATAGTTTGGAATTAACCAATTCTTTTGCAACAAATTTTTCTCCAGAGCTTGAAACGAAAGCTACCTCTGTCCATGTCATACCACCAGGTAAAATAAAACCTACAGATTGTAACAACATGTCACCCCCAAACACTGAGAAGAAATATGCTACTATATTGACAACTAATAGATTTATTCTCCTTAACTTACTCAGCATCTTCATCCAGTTTTTTTCTCTTTTTTTTTCATCTGATAACTTTTGGTTGTCACTATTCCACACCAATCTGTTAATTGAATACTGTGCTACCTTATTTTCAGAATATACTAATCAAATGACAGTATTTATTACAAGTACCTCAGCACACTGAGTGATCTTTCCATTACGCATTTCTAACCCCACTCTGACAGGAAAAGTTGCCATGTCTATAAAAATGTCAAATAAACAAATTGTGCATGAAATGTCACATGACAGATGGCCTACAAGTTTATCTTCCAGCTTCAACAGCACCTTTTGTATTTGCACTGTGACTGTCAGCAGCTATTTTGTGGCTTAAAACAGGCTAAAGTTTTTTTCACATCATATAATTAATCCCAAAATTTTTTTTTTTTTTTTAAAAAATGAGCCCTGTTTTATATCTACTCTTATTTAATTATTTTATGAATGCAGTCATGAATTCAAATAAATCAGTTAGATCAAAACTTACTAAAAATATACAGTAAGGTCAAAAAGTCTGAGACTAATTATTAGTTTTATTCACAAACATGTAAATAAAGTAGGGGTTCAGTTATATATTAGCAAATCATCAAAATCAGTAAATACATTTAGATAGGGGTTAGCTAAAGCTAATAACTGACTAGCATTCAAAGTCTGGTTCCATTAATTTACTTTTTTTTTTTTTTCAGATAAAGGAATTAATAAGGGGCAGCTTTATATTTTAATATTTGCTGAATACAACAATGAAACTAAGCAAAGGCATACGGGGTCAGATTTTAGTTCTGATAAAGGGACACAGCATCTCAAATGAATGTTTTCAGGGGTGCAGTTCAAAGAATTTTGAAGCAGTACAAAGAGACCAATCGCTTTAAAATAAACCATGTGACTACTGCAAAAGAAAGACCAGTGTGTTATGCTTATGTACACACACAACAGATAAGCAGCTGCTTCCCAGGTTCAAGAGCAGATGAATTCTGAACTAGTAGTTAGAAAGTCCTCCGTGATGAAGAGGTCTACTTTTCTGAACAATTGAAGCATTCCTGCAGCTAAATACCTTTTAAGAATGGCAACAATGTCAGATGTCTGGTATGAGCTAACAAGTTCTCAAATTATACGATAGAAAATTGGAAAAAAAAATTGCTACACCCAGATGATTTAAAATATCTGGTACTCATAGAAGGCGGTGTAGTAAATCATTTAAAACCTTCAACAAAGAATGCTGGAGGTTGTATCTAAGTCTGAGGCTATTTCAGAGTCAGTGGAGTTAGTGACATTCACAAAATAAACAAAGTACTGGTAGCACTCAGTACTTCAAGTGCCATGCAATACCTAGCGGATTAAAAATAACTGATAATGCTTTCACAGAATAACGATCCCAAACAGGTTTTTAAACAATGTATATACTAATGGCAGGAAAAGCAGCAGTGGCACCAGGGATATTACAAAGTATGGAGTTTCCTCTCTAATCTCCTGATTTAAAAACCCCAGAGACCACATATGGGACAATCTTAAAATGCAAAAAAAACAAAAAGAAAAAAAAAAGAGGCAAAGAACAATCCTGATACCTCCAACATATTTTGGAATGTAATGTATAAGTGTGGAACAAGTTAGAGCAAGGTATTAGAGATAAATTGATTGAATTGATGCTTTAAAAGATTGATGTTTTTTTCCCTTATTTGCTTTCAGAATAGTAAAGTATTAGCTTTAGTTGATAATGCATTTTAATATGACAGTAAATTAACTAATTTTGATACTGTGTTATTGTATCATCTAAAAAAAAATTTAGAAATTTAACGGGTTGGGATTTCCAATCATAAATCTTTCTCTATCAATCAAGAGATTAGTAAAATAATCTTAAAATACCACATGTATTTTAAAACAATTATATAAGCTCCATAACTGTGAAGAAAAGAGCAGAAATACTGATCAACCCAATCTCTCTGTCAGCACTCCAGCATTTCTTTTCAGCAGAGCCATTCTTTTTTGATAACAATACCTGCAAGACATATGCATTTTGTTTAGCTTTGGGTACCCCCTCTCTCTCAAATTTACCCATCCAAAAGCAAGAGAGATATCTAACGAACCAATCTACCTTTAAAGTGGTCCTGCACACTATTTTTCAACCAAACATTTATCAAGGGGAATTCAAACAAAACCCGACCAGATACCAGCCAGGTTTAATTTAAACATTCCCGTATAAATAATTCTGACCACCACCATGACACAGGTCTTTGTTGGCAGTTCTACAGCCACCCTAACCCCTCATCACCAGGCTACATAAAGAATGGCTTGCTTGTTTTAATAAAAGCACCGATTTAAACATGAATAAGCAGCAATTAAAAACAAAACAATCCAAAAGTAGTGTGTAAAACAACTAAGTAAATGTAAATAAATAAAAAGATCTTACCCTGCATTGTGAAAAGTGTTTCGCCTTAGTGATTCAACAGATATATATATACACACAAAAACCACTTTCTATCAGATGACCTAATGTGAATTAGTCATCCACTGTCCATGGAAATGCATATTAACAAGTGGAAGAATGGCATTTAAGCCTCCTTGTTCAGAAATCAGTTGTCAGATAAGAAAAGCTGCAATACAAAGATAACAAACCCATCTCCACAGTTCAGCCTTGGTCACCCGTTGGCCACATGTGAGATCTTCGGTTATGGGCTGCAGTTTCTAAGATCTGAATGATATAATCAGCTTTCTAAGGAAATGAGTAACATCTTTTTAATATTTTCCAAATACCACAATGATTAATATTATTACACATTAGCCAGCTAACTTCCATTTCCAGATGTTACCATGCCTAGCAAATGTGTTGTACTGGATCACACCACAGACACACTTGGTCATAGATTTAAATAATACTGCAACCGCACCGAGATGACTAAGTTATGGTAAGTGGACATTAGCTCAACTGTGACAGAATTTCACAAATGACAATACTTATTTAAACTGTTTTACAAAAAAAAAGAAGAAAAAACTACTGACAAAAATGCAGAATTTCAAATTATGTCATATACTTACTAAAACAAACAAATCATTAAAAATAAAGCTTGTAGGGGGGTCTTCTGATATTTAAAAAAAAAACTGTTTATTTTAATAATTTTAAGTTTCGGAAATTCATTAAACATGTGAAGGAAGGAAGGGATTCTGTGATACCATCTGCCTGTATTTCCTGGTGTACTCCCCCCCCCCCGACAAATATGGCATTCTAAAGTATTAACTTTCTTCAAAATGCCTTCAAATCTGGAACACAATCTGACCATTGTGCATCAAATGCTATATCAAAGGAAAATTTTGTTATCTGTTATTAATTCGTAATTTTTGGATAAATGTGTCAGATTCTGGAATTTACAAATTTTTAAATAAAAATTAAAATATGTAAAGGTGTAAAAGAGGTGAAGAATTTGCAAAATCCCTACAACGCTGTAGTCAAACAGGCTTTATCTTCAAATTGACAACAAAAGAAAAAGGAATAGCTCGATGCCAATGAAAATTTAAGGATAAAACTATGCCAGATTATGTACAAAAGTTTCCATGGCAACCATACAAATACAAAGTTCTGAACCAACACATCATCTTGTATTGAACATCAAGCATGTCATAGAACGTTTCTTTTGAGTTGGCTTCAAATGCCACATCTGTGTGGTCCACAGAAGACCTCCACAGATGCATAATATGAGTGAGGTTCGAATTAAACCTGGCTAAAACAGATTCACTGTAATTGTATCTGGTTTTGTTTCTTAGAAGATCTATCCTTTAAATAATTCAGATTTGGTAAAAAATATATACCCACACATACATTATGAATATAGCAAAAAAATTATTGAATTTAATGTGATATCTGCAGAGAAAATTCAGTTTTAATAATAACAAAACCAAACTTACAAATTATACCTTTTATTAGTATAAGCAAAAAAATGCAAGTTGTAGTATGAAATGGTTCATTACTAAATGCAGGGTAACATCTGAAAGTAATTCAAAGCCCCCCTCGCATTCAAGCTTTCACAATCACCACTGTTTTCCCAGTAGCATCCAGTTTGCATTGGAAACCTACTGAGCAGAAATGCTTTAATGGGACTAGTTTCTTTCTGTTTCAGTATGTCTGCATGCAAGTTCCATCTTAAGTACCATTTTTGCATATCGGGACCAGTCAATGTTTAAATTCATGCCATTAAACTAAATTTTGTGTGCAAGGTACCGCAACAACTTCTAGTTACTTTGCCTAACTGAAGATTCAGCACCGCAAGATTTTTATTGTTCATCCTTGAAACTTTTCAATAATTCCCATGCAGTGCTCTAAATCCAACTGATGCTGAGTGAATTCTTGAGCAGCTTTGGTTATTAGATCATCTAACCAAGAGGTGGATAGGACCAGTATCCTGTGATGTAATTTCATACTTATTTTTAATATGCTTCAGTTGTACAAAATCAAATCTAGCATTGCATTTCTGAGAGGACAAAGTGTATGTATGAGTGAGAAAGAAAGAGAAGGGCATGTATGAATTTAAATCCTCTTACATTAAATTCCGTTTTAATGATCTGAAAATGAAAACTATTTTTAAATCAAAGTTTAATTAGTTAAGTAAAAGCAAACAAAGAAGAGCTAAAACAGCAGTGAACATGCTAGGGACATTCAAATATAATTATGGCAATTCTGGGTTATGCTCAAATAGCCACACCAAATATTTCAAACACAGGCTAATTATGAGTACATTACTTCAAGAATGTTCCACTGGTGGGGGTCTTTTGTTGTTTAAGAACTCCCTTTAGCCCCATTATTCTGTAAATAAAAACAGTGTGTTTCTTTTTAAATGATTTTTAAAAAAGGGGGTACTTATCTTCTATAGCCCTACTATAACACCCCTGGAGTATGTGCTCCAGGTTTACTATGTGAAGCAAGATATACCTACCCACCCAACTACTAATTTTCTAAAGACAGCTATGATGTCCTTTTATTCAGTGGTAACTCCAGTCTAAAAAAGAGAACAGCTGCTAGGAAAGAAAAAAACCTTTCTACATCATGTTTTATACGAAAAACAATTTCAAATGCTCTTGAGGGAAAATTTCTGTGAAACAAGGAAAAATGCTACACCAATAATAAGCATTTAGTGGTAGTATTGGTGATTACTACCATACACAGGAAATCTCATTAGGTTACATATTTAGTACAACATAAAAATTAATTTTAAAAGTTATAAAGCATTAAAATGTTTATGATACTTAACAATAAATTTGAAAGTCTTATGGCAAAATATTTAAAAGAAAAAAAAAATCTTTTTTTTTCTTAAAATGAATAGTCAGGCCTGTTTGTGAAGATTCCCAGAAGAATAATGGTCAGAAATACACGAAGATCTTTCCTTGTGGAAAGATAGCATTCAGTTAACTCTGACTGCAAAATAGCACTAAGGCCGTTCTTATATTCTATTCTACGCATGAGTTATGAGTATGCAGATTTATTTTGTTAAGTTAGTGTGAGAAATCATTCTGATAAGGTTTATCAATGATGACAACATGTAT
The DNA here is from genome assembly GCA_018389105.1 of Nautilus pompilius. Classification (NCBI taxonomy): domain Eukaryota; kingdom Metazoa; phylum Mollusca; class Cephalopoda; order Nautilida; family Nautilidae; genus Nautilus; species Nautilus pompilius. The sequence goes on along the minus strand of JACATO010001142.1, from coordinate 174,958 downwards.
CACCAACATAGCTAAGCCAGCATTCTGGTACAATAGCTCAATGGGATTTAGGGTACAGACTTCTATGAATAAATTAGCCATAAATAAAGAACCTAAACAGCTATTGCAAGATTCTGTCCCTTAATGCAAGATACTGAAAATGATTAAAAACAATTTACATACCAAAGCCACCTAAATGCAAACAACACATTAAAGCCATCTTATTAAAAACTGTTATTAAATAACATAATGTTAGACTTCATACAAGTTTTAAAACATCCTTCAGTTAGTTTTCCTCTCTTTTTTTTGGGGGGGGGTAATGTGTAACTCTGATGAATATTTTAATAATTAAAATTTTATGGATCATTGTCCCACAATAATCCAGAAGTCTAAGCCCCATTCCAAAAAATTATTAGTTTTAAGCATTTCTATTTTAAAACTGAAACTTCTGATATATTTTATGAGACATTATTATGTCTTTGAAGAATTATTTATATTTTTTTGAAAAGAAAGGCGGTATTTGTAATCAATGAGAAAAAATACTGAATACAATGGTTTCTCATCCAGACAGTACAGCATCAAAATGCATGAGTGAATGTGCTGAAAAACCAGGAAGACTAATCCATGGGTTCTATGAATGATGAGCCAAAACCAATTCAAGTATTGCACACAACTGTGAAATCCATCAAAAACACCTTGAGCACATTTGGAAATCATGTAAAACCTGTTTTTGCTGGATTTCAAACCCAAAACACACTCTATGTAAATAATGGCAGAAATCTTATTTACATTGTTACAACATGACAAACACTGCCACTATTTTCTGATCACTGATGTATTGCTTTGGTTAAGCAAAGCAATGTTAAGGCTAATCATATACTAAATACAATACCTACAGATGAAAATTGTATCCCACAGTGCCTTGCTTAAAACTGAGAAAAATTTCAATAAAATACTCAACCTGCCATCCTGATGATGATTTAATTTCAATTTTAAAATTGTGTCCAATTATTCTGCCTGTTGCACACTAAATTCATAAAGAACTAAATTACCTTGGAATTTTGGAAGATGGAATCTAATTTATAGCTCATCTTATGTTGTTGTGTTGCTGCTCTCCAGGGTTGCAATGAGCCAGGAGGCAACTATACAACAGTGAAAGGGTAGGCCAGGCAAGAAGAATGGAGGCAGAAGTTGCTATTCTCCAAGTGACCCTGGGCTATTCAGGTGTCAGCCAGACTATAGTATAACACCATGTATAGTGTGTGAGGTGGAAGAGCAACAAACAAGTGCGGAAGAATGGCACCAGTCCCAACTCTGCAACATCATCCCTGAACCAACTGTCTAAGGGACAAAGCCCACATCCTAACAGCCTCTGCTAAAGGGATCTCTCCCCACCAAGGCTGATGGTATCCATCATCTATCTGCTTCAGCAGCCCATGTACATCCCAAATGTCTTCTCATCATCATTCAGTACCAGCACCCGAGAAAATTAACAGCCTCAAGTTCATTTGATAGATAGTGTAACATTTTATGGAGAACTAATCACGTAAGTTTATTGGGCTGGGTTTCCAAATAATGTGATCTTTTTTAACCCTCTAACAGCATTAAATAATCAGGGAAACTGAAACAGTGTTTAAGGGGGAGAAAGCCAAAATCTATTCATATTAAAACATTTTCAAATTTTCAAAAACTGAACATTGGAGCCCTAAGAAACAAACATTTTAGAAAATATGCTGTTACATATTCATTCCAGCCCCCTAAACCCATCACTGTTAAATACTAAAAACTTACCCTTTGCAACAAAATATTAGAGGGGGAAAAACTTAAGCTCTAAAAAGTTGAAGAACAGCTTGCCTGCTTGTTCCTCACCTTAGAATAATTTGTCTGTCTACATTCATATAAAGTTGTACAAATTTCAATATTCCCAACCTTCAACATTGTCCCTTTATAATGGCTACTACCTCAGTGGAAAGAAAAGCATCACAGAAGCAAAAATGAAAAGTTCCAGGAATGTTGGACAGATAAGTATTTTTATTGAAGACAATTCAAAGATTTTTTGTCTGATTTGTAATACTGATGATGCAGTACTCACTCACTATACTACGAAGCACAAATCCTTTGATGAGTTGAAAGGTGAACAGGGTACAAAAAATCAAATCTTTCATGCATGGCTTTGCTTCAGCAAACTATGTTCACTAAAAGTCATCAATAAGTTGAAATTGAGAGCCCGGTGAGCTACAAAACTGCATGTTTGATAGTAAAAACTTAGGGACCATCTACCAAGGGTAACTTTGTTCAGAAGTGCACAGTTACAGGAGCCCACTCTGTCCTGATGTGGTGAAAAAATGTTAGTGTTAGCCTAAATCACACGACAGTGAATCTCCTAGTTATCGATTTGTCAAGTTACATATTAGGCCAATTAAAAAACAAAAGAAATTTTTTCCTAACAGCAGATAAATCAACTAATGTTTCATCGACAGCTTAGCTATATATGCTTGTGCATGATGCAACGTGAGGTTTTACTATTCGCAAAGAACTTGTTGGCAAGAGTTCACTTAAAGGCCAAACTAAAGAGACTTACTCACTGAGTGGGCTCTTAGAACAGTGAGCCTGACACGACAAAATCAGCAGGCATAACTGACAATGCTCCTGCAATGATTGGTGCATACAATGGAATGGTCCCATTGTCCATCAAGCATCTTGGTGAACAACAAAACCAGCTTGTTCAATTTCACTGCATTATTTATCAACAGAATTCATGAGACAGAGAGTTAGACTAAATATGTTATGGAGATGGTTGTTCCAACAGTTAACTCCATGACATCATGAGAGTTAAACCACTGCCAATTCAAGTTGTTCCTTGAGATGATTGGAGCAGAATATGGGGATCTTGCTTTTTTCACTGAAGTCAGATGGATGAATCAGGAAAATGTGATTTAGTGACTTACTGGTTTATTGGACAAAATTTTTATGTTCTTTAATGAAAAGGGGAGAGCAGAAGTTGAAGATGTGGAATGGCTCTGCAATCTATCATTTCTCGATGACATTACCAGCCATCTAAACGTATTGAATACTAGACTTTGAGGCGAAGATCAGCCTGTTACACAACCTGCAAATCGAGTCACAGCTATTCCAGGGAAGCTCGAACTGTTTCATTCAGTTCCTTGGAGGTGGATCAGGTCATTTCCCAACACACCAAAAATTGCTTCAGAAGCTCAATGAGAGTCATAAAGATAAAAAAATATGCAGAAAAAATTGGAACTATGCAGGAAGATTTTATAAATCGGTTCAAAGACTTCCTGAAGGAAAAGAACGATCTGTGACTCATCAGAAACCCTTTCTCCTTCCCTGGTTATGAACCAGAAGTATAAATGGAACTGATCAATTTGCAAAACTGTGATGTACTTTGCTGCAGGTTATGGAATTTCTACTAGTGCTTGCCACAAGATCAGTGCCCTCGCTCGAAGGAGAAGGCTGCTGCGCCTGCTCACTAGTCTCCACTTACAATTGCAGACAAACATTTACTGCTAAGCCTCAACAAAATGAAGCTTTGAAATTAATTGAATGAAAAGTCTACTGTTCCTTTAGCAATTGGAAACTACAAAATTGGATCTCAATTTCAGAAAAGCAGTGCGAGAAGTCACATTAAGAAGTTATCATCACTATTAACAAATATGTTTAATCTTTCAATTGAGTTTGGAATTTATTGGCAATATATTTTTTTTTCATTGGTCTCATGTTATGTTATTATTTAATATACAATGATTTATCCAAGAAGTGAATAGGTTGGAGTTAAAAGAAATTACTGTTGCTTTAATTGTCTCTTTGCTCACCTAATTATACAAAGTATTATCAAATTATCCCCAAGACAGACAAATGTTGGAGCAGCACTTCTGAAATGCTTTTGAAAAAACATAAACAACAATTCAGCTTCTAAAGTTGAATCAGTCTCTTGGGAGAAACATGACCTACCTCTAACAGTACCTATGGTTTCTCAGGTCAAATTACTGTCTCTTTGGAATCCATAAGTGTGTTAGTTTAAAATACCATGAGACCGAAGACAAGCAATTATGCAATGTAATACTCAAAATTCCTAATTTTTCATTGTTTTTGTATCCATAGTTGCACTATCAAGTAATTTTTCACACTTACTTTCACTGATGACAGTAAATAATATCTGTAAAAATAAAATATTAATAAGTCAAAAAGCCTCCATTGTCTATTGTAAGAACCTGTTTTTTTGCATGAAAATGAAAAAAAAAATAGATGTGCACTTATTTGCTGATTGTATATCTTTGCAATTAAAATAGTGTTAAAAATACTCTCTTTGCCTTCTGCTGTTTATTATTAAAAGTTATAATAAATTTAACATCTGATATAAATTCGTAGTCTTATATACAATGGTTTTCAGTATCCAGCTCGGCGGGCTATAGGCCCAATGAGAGATTTACGAAGGTGGGCCAAACACACAATGCTTGCCCATACTGCCAGGACATAATTGTCTAGACAGTAAGCATCACAAAAGTAAAATCAAATGTGAGAATAATCCAAAGCTATTTACTCAAGGAAATTTAAATTGACAATTTGGATGAAATAAAGTCCATTTGAGGTGTCTTACTGAACAAAACGTTAGCACAAAGCTTTTAGTCCAACCTCAACAAGCATTTGAAAACTGTGTACAGAAATAAAAACAAAAAAATTCCCAGATTTTAACAAAAAATATTTCAAAATTGTTTTATTTTTGCATAGTTTATTACAAGTAGTTGGCTCTGATGCTTTGGAGAAAAAAAATACTTTCACGAGATTTTCCATTCACCTGTTTAAATAAATAGATAGTATAGGAAAATTAACACTATAGTTTAGAAAGACTACTGACTTACTAAGGAAATTAGTTTGAAGAAAACCTATAGCAGACAGTAATTTATGTATGGAACATTAAGGTGATTTGAGGATAAATGCCTATAAATATAAATACAGTGAACTCATTTCTTTAATTCAAAAACACTTTAGGGAAATGTACCTAACCTTCTAATATCATTTTAGTTTTTATTAACCAAATACCAACTGATGGAAAGGAATGCACATTATTTATTTCAGTTAAGAATAAATTCAATGTACAAAGAGAACTTTTCTTATTTTTTCTGAACAAACTGCTGAAGCTGATCCAGAGATTTGAATCAAGAGTAAGTTGGAATTAAATATTTATTAAAAATAATTTTATGATTTAATTTAAAGCTAGCATGTTTTATGCTTTAATACCACATTATATACACACACACACAAACACTAAAGATGTGCGTATGGTTCTATAACCATAATTATATAAAATTCTTAGTATCCCAATAGCTCAACAAAACAAGAGAGAAAGTACTAATACATAATATGCCAGTGAACAATGAATGAAACGATGCCACTCATTTTCCAGCAGAAATAATTTTTACTATCTATGTGCAATGGCACCGCAAGAATTCTGAGATTAAACATTATACAGTTAAACCTGCTCAAGCGGCCACCTGCTTAGAACGGCCACCTGCTCTTAAAGGCCATCTTGAAACAGTCCCGTACCAAATTACATTGACAACGGCCTTGATAGAACGGCCACCTGGTCAACGCGGCCAACGGCCGCTCATTTGAGGCCCCAGACGTCCATATTATACCTGCTAAATAGCGGCCATTATTGGCCCCAGCTCTGCCGTGGCGCCAGCATGCCAATTAACTGCCAGATAAGCGCATGTCATGTGGCATGAATTGTGATAAAGTGCTCAGTGGGAGACGCATTCTCCCAAGAGTACAAACATCAAAGAAAAAAAATAATGTAAACTAAAGACAATGGTTTGCTTTTTTTATTGAAGAATAACAACACACTTTTCATTAATAACACTACGAGTGAACAACAATATTTATGCAGTGAACGAGTCTCCCACTGAACACTTTATCACAATTCATGCCACATGACATGCGCTTATCAACTTCAGACATTCGCCTATTAATTATAATGTTATTTGAATTCTTTGATGACTTTTTCTATTTAATTAGCGAAGCAAGACATTTGTATAAATAGCCTCCGTTTTTCATAGCATTTCATTCTGCATTGAATTTCCACACTGTACACAATGGCTACGCCAAAACGGACGACATTGACACTCGAAGATCGTGTGAAAGTTGTAAACCTCAGTGATAATGGCAAAAGTGCTCGGAAAATAGCAGATGAGTTAGGTGTAGGGCGCACTCAGATTCAAAACATTGTGAAACGCAAAGCAGAAGTGTTAGCCGATTATGAATCAAATGTTTCAAGTGAGCGCAAGCGCAAATCTAGAAAAACTGGCAATGAGGAAATCAATAGAATGTGCTGGGAATGGTTTTGTGATGCATCTTCTCGACGAATCGTGATTACTGGTCCACTATTAAAACAAAAAGCACTTGAGTTCGCAAAACAACTTGACAATGACGAGTTTAAAGGTTCAAATGGTTGGCTAGAGGCCTTCGTAAAGCGCCATAACATTGCATTTGGTACTATCACCGGTGAAAGTGGTGACGTCAGCGAAAAAGTCGTCAGTGATTGGAAAGCAAAGATCCCCAAGCTGTGTGAAGACTACGCACCAGCAGACATCTTTAACATGGACGAGACCGGTCTGATTTACTGTGCAACAACCAATAAAAAAACATTTCACGTGAAAGGCACACAGTGTCGTGGTGGCAAAATGTCGAAAAAAAGATTGACGATAGCACTTTGCGCTAGTATGACAGGCGAAAAGTACACACCATTGGTGATTGGTAAATCTGCTAAGCCTTGCTGCTTCAAGAATCTTGATGTCAAATCCTTGCCGGTTACCTACATGTCCAATAGCAAGGCGTGGATGACCAGCTATGTGTTCGATGATTGGCTAAAATCCTTCAACAATCGCATGCGTCGCCAAAAGAGAAATGTGTTATTGTTCCTAGATAATGCTCCATCACACCCTAATGTAAAACTTTCCAATGTCAAGCTTCAATTCTTGCCCCCCAAACACAACGTCCATGTCACAGCCGATGGATCAAGGAATCCAAGCCTTTAAACTTAAATTCCGCACCCGACAGCTGCAGTTTGTCCTCAATGCCATGGAGGAGGACAAAACAAAATGCGGCAGTCAAATCTTGAAGGAGATATCGGTCTTTGACGCCATTTATTGGATTAATTCTTGTTGGAAAGCGGTCGAGGCTACCACAATTGAAAAATGCTTTAAATCATGTGGCTTTGGTGTGCTAGACACCCCTCTCTCCAATGATAATCCCGAACCGGCGCCTTCCACATCTACAGAGGATGATGACTCAGATTATGTTAATGTTCCCCTTATGGCCCTCAAGCTTTCCACCGATTTGTTTGGCTGTGAATTTAGAGATCTTGTTAAGATAGATAATGAAGTGGCAACAACACAGTTGGACGGCCCTGCAGTTACAGTACCTAGCCACAGCACTTCAGATGTAGAATCTACAGATGATGATATTCCTGAGCCAGAAGCTACCAAAGAAGAAATGATCATCATGTCAAAATGCCAATCCGGACTGAAGGATGTCATCAACTACATGAAACTTGCTGGTCGACATGATGTACTAGAATCACTTTTGGACATCCAGGCAACGATTGAAGCAATGAATATCAGTAAACAAAGGAAACAAATGAAAATTGATGATTTTTTCCAAAAAAAGACATTTATTTGATATAAATATTCGATTAGAAATAGCATTTGATTTTTACAAATATGTATATAATTAATAAAAGTGTTGTTTTAAATACAATGTACTTGCATGTGTTTAATTATTTATAATTTGGCCGGCCATACTACCTAACCTGGATATAAAGGCCACCTGCTCATAAAGGCCATTTTTGGTCAGTCCCCTAAGTGGCTGTTATAGACAGGTTTGACTGTATACTTTTCCTAAATTTCAAATTCTAAGGGATAAAAAATGCTTAGGATAATAGTACACTAAAACAGAGAACAACCCTGACTTCGAAGAACAAAGGACCTATAACACAATTAGTTTATAGTTGTCTGTTATAATGTATTTGTTTTAAATAAATCATCTGAGATGAAAAACTGAGAATAGTTTAATTTAGTGAAGTCAAACTTTCCATATCATGGTTCAATTTACTTTCTATCAATTTTTGCTAATTACTATCAATCAAACAGATCACAATTTTTACATTTATCATAATCTTCTAAGATTTCAGGCATGCCCCACCCACCGGCCCCCCCCCAAAAAACTATTTCTTGATTTTAAAGCAAAATTCATTTCTTTTGGTCAGGGTAATAATTTAATAAATGGAAACTGTAATGGCTTTAAACATAATAACAAACAACAATAAATCATATCACAGTCACAGAAAAGCTTCAATTGTAACTAACATCTAACATTTTTTTTAAAAGTGAGAGATAAAAAAATTAGCACATATTTTAACAAGTCTAGACAATAATAATAATTCTAAAATTCATCTCTACTAATAAAGGATGCTTTTAATACACTTGTTAATAAAACTAATTGTTTTCTTTTTCTCTAGGTTCAAAGTTAATTCAAAATATCCTACATAAAAGAGATTTATCAAAAAGACTACTAACTTGATTGCTGATATTCATAATTCCAAACAACTTTAAGAGCAAACAATTTTTTTTGTTGTCCTTGATTATATATAAAGTTTATTTGGGATTTATATCGAGATATCCTCAGCAAAATAAAATATGATGTTCTTTAATAAGAGATTTTAACATTATTATATATAAAGTTTATTTGGGATTTATATCGAGATATCCTCAGCAAAATAAAATATGATGTTCTTTAATAAGAGATTTTAACATTATTATATATAAAGTTTATTTGGGAATTATATCGAGATATCCTCAGCAAAATAAAATATTATGTTCTTTAATAAGAGATGTTAACAAAATAAAATTAGTTAATGGTAGTCATCAAAAAAAGCAAAGATATTGGCTGATGGTTTGACCCTCTCCCATGTAACAACTCATGCAGATTCCATCTGATGAAGACATCCATCTCCTGGTTCAAATCTTCAAACTCACTCCTCCTCCTCTCTTCCATCCTTGCATTAGACCAGCCTGATTTTTGCCTCCTCTCCTGTCCTCCTGACTTGGCTGGTATGTCTGCTGGTTCTCTTATTAGTGCACCAAAAGCTCAGATGTTGCCTGCTAATTGGTCTGCAGTTTGGTTGTACATTATCAGTGCCATGGGACGTATATCTTTTTGAGTGATTTTATCCACCTCTCTTTCACCATGCCCTGGTCAAGACATTAATCAGTTATCTCCCCCTTTACACTTTAATAAACAGCAGCAGGGAGACGGTAATAACTTGTTTATTGTTTTCTTTTCTTTTGTTGTAGTGTTTTAAAGCAATTATTAACACGTAAAAAAAATTAAGTTTTGTTCCTATTTCCAAGTAACCATCTGCTTTATTGATGCTGTTCTTCTCTTTCATTCAGATTATCCCTCCTCCCTTCAGTTTGTCCGCAACTGTCCTCCTCCCATACTCTGTCTGGCGTAAATCATAAAAGCCTGAATATAACACCAGCCCTTCAGCTGAACACAACCTACTACTGTCACCAGGTACATTCATAAATATGGCTGAGCTTTTGCTTGCTCTCAGTACACCAGCTGCAATGGCAAGAATGAAACTGGCTAACTCGCCATCTTTGTTAGGTATTTCTAAAAAAGAATTGCTTCCCCTGACAATTTTTTTTTTTTTTGTCTTTTTTTATTCACGCTGGCACAGATTAACAATAAGGGGCAGAGCATGATTACAGAGTTTACTCCACATTAGGTAATCCTGCCCCAGTGTTTTTTTTTTTGTTTTTTTTTTTTGGAGGTACTATCTGTCAAAAGAACATTGATAAATAATTAATCACTTTCAGAATTCAGTGTTAAAAAGAGGCTCTTAACGCCATAGCACATAAATCATCCTACAAACGGATCTCTTCTGTTTGTTTGTTTTTTTTTTTAAATTTTAAACAAAAGTCATTTGTCATTCGAGCTAAGAACTGTTATCAACAAATAAAACACAGAAGCATGTGTGTAAACAAGTTTCTTTAGATATGCAGTCATGCGTGCATGATAAGCTTTCTGATCTCTGCAGCCACAGTTCATAATCTGCCGACAGTAGTCATATGTAGTGGTAGCAGCAAAACACATTCGTACAGCATTCCTGCCAAATTCAACATTAGTATCTCGTTACACAATAAATAACCAGTAACCCCTCGGTCCAGCAACCACTTCTCCATCTCTCTCCCTACTTTTTACAACATGACATAATCCTCCGAGAGAGAGAGAGAGAGAGAGAGAGAGAGAGAGAGAGAGAGGAGAGAGAGAGAGAGGAGAGAGAGATGAAGAGAGAAAGAGATGGATGAAGATAGAGATGAGAGAGAGAGAAGAGAGAGAGAGAGAGAGGAGAGAGAGAGAGAGAGAGATGGATGAAGATAGAGATGAGAGAGAGAGAGAGAGAGAGAGAGATGGATGAAGATAGAGATGAGAGAGAGAGAGAGAGAGAGGGAGTTTAAAAAAAAGAATAAGGTATAGTTGACACAATCTTTATCAAAGTTAAGTATCTGTTATTAAGCTGAAAGACCATTTTTTGCCATTCAGCTCAGATAATGAAGTTCCCTCTTTGTTTGGTAACTTGTTGAAAAGCATAGAAAGCGTCCAGATATCAGAACCTTGACCATAGTTAAGTGGGTGCTCATCTCTTCTTTTTTTTTCTCTCTCTCTCTCTCTCTCTCTCTCTCTCTCTCTCTCTTTCTTCTGTAAATAAAGTAAAAGTGTTTGTGGATTGCATAGTAATGCCACAACTTTCAAAACTATGGATAGCAGTGGCAAATTATAGTCTAACAACAGGGGAAAAGTTGGAGATATTTATTTCTATGTTAAAATTTGATTAAATACTGTAGCATCAGAAGTTTAATTTTACACACCCAGCAATTCCACTAATACCACCAATACAGCCCCTCACACCCAACCACATACCCCACTAAAGGAAAGAGATGAAGCAACAACAACAAGTACTCCCCTCTCCTCCCCCTTCTCCCCACACAAACATACTCAGCCAACTCCCTGTGCTGAGCCACCTCAGCCATAATAATTTGAGCATTCCAAAAACATAACACTATACATATCTGACAATCATCCCGTTAGCAAGCCTGATGGTTTCATAGATCTCAAGAAACACTGAAGAAATAATCTGTAATTATTAGATCCAGCTCTATATAACTGAGAATTAAATTCTAGCACACCTGTACTGATGTCAAACCAAAGATGAGTGAAAAGAAAGAAACAAATTATTAAAATTTTGTGTAAAATCTATCAATGCCACTCTGTCAAATACAGGTGAGCTAGAGAGTGGTGCAATATAAACAACTCGTGCCTGGATTCTGCCAATGAAGGAATATAGTCAGCAGCAAAAGACAATGGAAACAAGATATAAAGAATACAAGTGGAGGTCAGCAGAAGACAATTATTTTTGTCAGGGCCCAAGCCATCTCAGTGCCAAAGCTAAAAGTTACAGTGTGAGCACTGCTCATCTTGGCCAAACATTCTGAAGGGTCTTCAGTTACAACAGGCTTGGAAATGCTGCTGATAATAATGCGCACAACAGACCATCTGAACTGGTGCCACAAACCAAAAGTAGGTACATCAGCCTTTCCTGAATGTATACGGAGAAAGGGGGAAAAATAGAGAAACACCACACAATGTGTAGAAAATGTTGACCATACCAAAGCAAAGAATGTTTTTTTTCACTGCTGGAGAAAGGCTATAATTAAACTAGAAGCTTTGTTAAATGCTACATGAATCTACACTGCCACATTTTTCAAAATTAATACCTAGATGTTTGTTAGAATCAGATGTTAGACACCATGCTATCTCTAGCGACATGTCTGAAATAGCAGAATTTTTAAAGTGTGTTAAGGGTTAGTAGCTGATTAAGAAAAAAAAAATTCCTTATAACATTTTAGGAGTCAGAAAAAACACTTCACACACTTCATTTAATAATATTATTATAGTTTTCTTTTCCAATGTATTCATTTTCAAATGACTGGTGGTAAGCCAGAGTAGAGTTGGTGATGGAGGGGTCATGACCAACTAAGGATGATCTCTGATTGTCTATGTTTTTTTAGCATTTTTATTTCTCAATACCAGCTTTACAAAAAAAAAAAACAAAACTAAAGTATTTTAAGAGAGAATTTATTTCCCTTCAAAACATGAAGGGTCCCTTCTCTCCCTAAACTTACCACGTTAATAAATTCCTGATAGGTGATGGTTGGACGCTCCATCGCTGTTACCCTGGACTCCAATGCCTCCAACTTGTGCGAGGGAATCTCCGATCGAAACTGAGGATCTACCAGTATCTTCTGGAAATCTTCCATGCTGATCTCGCCTTTTCCTAATGAATCGTACTAGAAAATTTAAAAATGAAATGTAGCAAGTACAAGCTTAGCACATTAGATGGTGGTGACAATGATAAAAAAAGTACGCAATTTATCTCAGAGAATACCAGTTTCTTTAACAGACATCTGTAAGGTTATCACCTGCGTGCTTATTCAAAATTTTTCTGCGCAATCCATTCACCAGCCAGATTTGTTAAATATTCACAGAATTTGTAAAAAAAATAATTTTCTATCCGCTGCGACACCCTCAAAGAGAGATTCAAATACCCTCATTAAAAAGATGATGGTGATAAACAAAATTACATACAAAAGTCTATTACGCTAAAACTTTTCATTCTGAAAACAAATGAGACACAAAAGGAAAAAACAAGAACCATATGAGGGAGTCCTTACCATTTGTAAGGACCCAAATACGTCTGTACACTGTATACAATACAAAAAATCCCTTTTTCTTCTCATATAGGTCAGATATTTAAGAGAATCTCAAAAGGGAGAGAAACTGCATGTCAACATCTTGGTAAAATTATTAGAGAAATTAAAGTTTGAATAAATACTAGACCACATATTGGTGAGAATTGTTTTCTTTTCCTTCAGAATAGTAGAACAGAAACTATGTGCGCTGTTTTTTCATTTCACACTTCAGCAAAGGAAACAATCACAAATATACTGTACATAAATGGTTTCTTCACATATGCAAAATGTTAATTTTTTCGGTCTCACCAATTGGGATTTTAATCTAAAGTTTATGCCATTTCAAGCATGCATGTGCAAAAGAGATAGAGAGACGTTTGTAGGTTTTCTACAGAAAGAATTCCCCCCCCCAGTTCACACAGGCAGTTGCCAAGCATCACCATGACCACTCGTTTCATGTGTTCAACCTTCTGTCTATGACTAACAAGATGTCCCCCGTGAAATGGCTGACAGTTCTGTAAAACTCTGTTTACAGTTGACCAATGGAACAACCCAATATTGAGGCAAGATTATGAATGCTACAACTATGACAATATTCACAACTAAAAAGCATAGAAAAAGGTTGATCTCGTGTTTTGTATTTATTTGGGGGGGAGGAGTGAGTCAGCTTTCAAAGCATTGCATTGTGGGAATCCTACCCAAAATTATCAATGAGAGAGAGCCGATATTGCTATTTTAACAAGTTATAAAAGGAAGAAAAATCCCTGAAAAACACGAAAACAGAGTCCAGAATCTAGTGTCTTCTATTATTTCAAAAAGCAATAACATAAATCCATAAGTAATCAAGCTTTCTTTGAAGTTACTCCAATAATTATTTTGAAAAAAAAAAAAAAAATTGCCACATTAATTTCGTTACAATGATTCTATTATACCATTAATATTTTTTTGGTGCTTCATCTGAAGCTTCCTTTGTTAATTCTTGTCTCCCCCCCCACACACACACACCCCTTTTCTTGGTCCTTTGTTAGTAAGCAGTTACTTCGAAAATAGTTTTGTCTTTCCTAGATATGACATGAGAGCTGTATTCAGGTTTAAAGTGTTTTTATCTGCTGTGTGAAAAAAACTTTCGGCTTTTTTTTTTTTTTTTTTGGTTATTGCTGGTGGTCAGAGTCATAGATCTAAGCCATCAAAATCATACCAGGCTATAAAAAAACTGCAGATAGTGGCACCATCACAAATGTCGAATGAGACGCATACACATAGGATTTTAATGGAAAGTATAACCAGTTTGTTTCATCCATTTTCTATTAACAACGTTCATAAGACCCTTTTAAAGCCACCTCACACACAGACAGCCCTTGTAAATAACCAAAAAAAAAAAAAAAAAACTTAACGGATTCATTTACTGCATTTGTTTGATGTTTAAATTGTATCACACTCAAAATCCTTAACCAGAGACAACTTCTGTTGTTTCTGCTCAGAAGTTAAAAAGCTAATGTTGCTGAATGCACAGCAACATCAGCATCTCTTACACAGCCAAACCCTCATATCTAAAAATAAAAAGCCCCAGTAGGTCCTTTTATCAAGCACATTCACTGAAGACAATGGAAAACCAACCACAATTATCACTTCCTTCAGGTGGTTCTGAGTGATGGACTTGTGCACAAGTAAACTTCTGATGTTGAACTCTATAGATTATGCTTGCCAGGACAATTTTAAACCACCCAAGTTACAAGCATCTGGTCAGTAGTATCAAAGAAACCTTACCTTAAATGTTTCCAGAAAATATTAAGAATTTCTTAAAAGACTAATTTGCCAAACTTAAATTTACATACACAGCAAAAATGTCAACACAGGATTAATTAGGCTAGACAGATTTAGCCACAAATGTTTCTCAGACAATCATATAATGAGGGGGAGATAAACAAAAAGACTATGCTGGATAATAAGAGAGTCATGATGGGGTTGAAAATCTGTAACTTTTAGAATTTTATACAAGGGGATCCGAAGGATGATGTGAATGGCTATATATATAAAGCACACACAGTATTGAAAATAATTATGGAAACAGGATATGCATACACACATGATCAGTAATTGCAACTGAGACATGTACATAATAAATACACAATTCATTATTACAGAAAATATACAGAAACAAAATGAACATGTTGTATAGCGCATTAGTGTTTGGTATATGAAGCCTACTGCTTTATATAGAACATGACACTTTGTCTTCATGCTCCCATACAGGTAATCAATGTATGACTGTGGAATATTTCAAATATCCTGCACTACTTTCCACAATACATCCAAGATGTTTGGTTGCCATCTGAAATTCTCATTAGCCACATAATCCCATACAGCCTCAATGATGTTCATATCAGGACTTTGTGCAATCCAAGGCATTCTTGTGAGTGTTCCATCAGCCTCTCTATGTTCCAGATAGTTTCTTACCACATTAGCTGTATGGTCTGGATCACTGTCATGTTGTAAAAATGAATCCCTGCCCAAAGAGAAGTCTTTCTGAGAGAATGGCATGACGGATGAGCACCACCTGCTTGTACCAGTCAGCATACCTTTGATTTAATGTAAATCTGATCCCTTGGCTGATTTACAGCCCTAGACTTGTATTGATCTATCTACTGCTTCACTATATCTGTTGTACCCTGACTGTAATACTACTCTTTGTTCCACCTTTGAACAAACTGCTGTTGATTATTGAAAAACAGTCCAAACTTGGACTCACCTGTAAAAAGTACCTTCTTCCATGTTTGGTCATCCTACTATTTCATCTTTTGGGTAGCTATACATCCATTGAAACCTCTTCAAGTTAATGTGCATCCGACTAGTTTTTAATTAACATTAACAACTGTACTTGCAGCTAGGTCAATTATCATCATGTAGAGAACACACTATGAAATACTTAACAGAACCTTTGAAGAGTTTGAGCTTTCTTCCTCAAATACATTTGTTTTCAACAGTACTGGTTTTACATTTCCTCAGAGTCTTGCACACAACTCCTAAATCATGAAGTAGGGCTGCAGATTACTGCATGGAGTAGCCTTCACTAGCCAGACTTTTGATTCCTATATGCTTGACATGTGATATTTCCTTCCCAGTAGCTATAGTATTCTCTACATATTCACCACACCACAATGATATCACTACATACACTTTTATAATTCTTCTGCAGGTGAGCATGACAAGCACTCATTGTACTATATCAGCACATGGTTGTACTATGGAGCTTTTCATTTTTTACACAGGTGATGCATTCCTGTCACGTCATTTGTTTTCCATACCCATTTCCCCCTCAGTTTCCATAATTCATATACAAGGAATGTCTGTGTGGTGTGACCATAATATTTCAGAGCAGTTTGCAGAACAGTTTAGGCAGTTTTACTCAGAAAATTTTTCAACTGATTTGCATTGTTCCAGCTAAACACCCCTTCATCCCAATAACTAACCAATTTGCTTTTGAAGTTTTATCCCTTAACCCATGGCCTGTGTGTAATGAGCTAAGATGAAAAATCTAGATACACCTTTAGTTTAACTTAATTTACCTTTCACCTTTAAAGTTTCTACAGAGCAAACTAGAACATTTTTACTAATTTAAGCAAGTTTTTACAAAACATGATTATTACAAATTATTTAATTTTTACTTTTACACCTCGCCTAGACAGTCTATATCCAGTCTGCGCACCATATTTGGAGGCACTCTGCCTACTGACTTAAAAAGGGGGGGGAGAGGAGGATGTTCAGAGGGTCACAGCTAAAACAACATTTGTTTTTTGTTTTTATACTCACACATTGTGGCTAAAATTTCAATTCCTATAAGCTGTTAGGCTGATTGGTTTCCAACCAGCTGGATCACGTTTTTACTCTTCTTCAATATTGTAGTCATTGTTTTCCCTCCCAACATCTAAAAAAAACTAATTAAATTGTGAAGAACTGGTTCTGCGGTGATCTCTTATTCAAAAAGCAATGCTGAAGTACAAAAAAAAGAAAGAAAAAAGAATGCAACAATTTTAAGGGACCATACCATAGCATAAACTCTGCTTCTGGGGAAAGCAGGCCTCCTGATCCTCTCTGTGGCTGGCTTTCAGGTTGGTTGGTTGGTTGGAGGCCATATACTTTCATACATAACCAATTTTCACTTGAATGATAACAGCTAAACATGCTGCAGCATATATATCCAAGCACAGAACTCCACCTTTTTTTTTTCTTTTAGGGTTAACAGAAAGTGTAGTGACAAAGAGGAAGTTTGAGCAGCAGTTACGATTTTAGTAATCTGTTTCCGTTGCGCAATTCAAGTGAACCATGAATGTAATAACCCACTTCAAAAATGCACCACCACTCTGGATTTAGTGTTAAATCAAAGCCAATATTTTGAATCATGATATTTGTGCGTACCGGTACTCAAGTCATTGAAGCAAACAAACTCATTTCAGTTCTGTTTGAAGTGCATTTCACTGATGTATCTGTTAGAGATAGCATGCTAAAAATCAGAGCCACTGAATAAAGTGGCTACCATTGCACAAACTGTTGTTGTGTGCACTGAATCTGTGCCATGTCCAAAGAATGAGCTGGCATGGGATCACAGTAAGCTTCTGTTGCTGCAAGCATGGCCTTATTGCAGGCCTACAATGAGATTTGCCTAAAATAATAGTATTGTATCTTAAGACATTTCGCGGGCCCTAAAATTTATGGAAGTGAGTACATCCTTTCCGTTTTATCCGAGCTTATTCCATTATGCTGCCACCTCTCCCATGGGGCAGTCAGTATTGTAGAAGATATTTCTTCATATTCATCATCCATGCTGCTAAGCAGGATGATGTAGTCAGGGAGGTTCTGTATAAAAGTATAAGTTCATTCTCAACATGACTTGAATATATCTACATATATACTGTGGGAACAGATACATGAGCTTCTTAGCTCTTGTTGAGTAACATTTGACAGATGAAATGTTGTCAGATCAGTTTAGTATATTAATTCATGATGATTCTGCAGCCTCTAGGCCCTGAATATCGAGGATGTAATTCAGCAATGACCCTTAAGCAAAATTATTCCAGCATTCATTGCACCTATAGCATGTTTTGCATGCTAATCCAATGGATTATGAGAAAACAAAGCAGGTTATCCAATGAGTACAGGGTTATCAACTCCAAGCATCTCTTGTGATAATGACACCGGCTTTAGTTATGAAAAAAACAATCAAAACTGAAATGTTCAACATCAGGCACTAAGCAAATATAAAAATTATTAATATATTTAAATTCAGTTCAAATTCCCTTCTACCGGAATGTTCACATGACAATTGCGTGAAAGATATGGTAGGAACCGCAGGACAGAAAGAAATGTTAAAAAGTCAATATTAATGACCGCCATTCTCACTTTCAATCAATATTCAGCCTAGCTTTAATTTAACTATGAAAACTGATAATCTTTTATACTTGTTAAAACCTATCTATGCAAACAATTAAAATAGAGAAATTCACTAATATATATATATATATATAACGAGCCTTTATGGTCATTTAATACAAAACCAAAAACCTTGTTCCAATGCTTTTCTTGTATATTTAATACTGTCTTTGTCAAAATAAACCCAAAATGAAGCTATTTTCTGACATGCCCAAAGTAAACTTCAGCGTAAATATACTAAATAATCTGTATTTTAATCCTCATTCCAAAAAAACTTAATATATCATTCTAATTAAAAATTAACTTGGTTTATACAAAAGAAAATAGACAAACAAATTCCTTTAGCCTCAATTTCTCTTTGCAAAGCTTCATTCATCATACTGACATCATCGTGAAATCACTAATAAGTCCAATCATATCATTTGTGTAAGTGCAATGGCATTTTAAAATCGTGCAGTGACAATTATCAATTTAAAAATTGAATTTATTCCGCTCCAAAAACAGGATTTTCTTTATTACATTCAGTGTGGAACACATCAAAATATACTGTGACATCAGTTTTCTTCTCTCTGTACACAGAGCGATGACCTAAAACTAAAGGGCAGTTGCAAAAATCACACAAGACTACAGGTTATTGGCAGACTACAAGCACACAACAAGAACGCTAATGACATACTACAAATCAACCCAACACTTTATTAGTGGGAACCACAACAAATCTTTATTACTTTTCGCCACACTAAATCTAAAGCGTATAAAATATTGGCTTCCAGTGTAATTTATGGGGGCATTTTTCAATTAGATTTTTCACTCAGACCAGTTACAGCAACATTCACCATATACTGCCCCCTTCCTGGCACACTTGCCAGGTTTTTATTACAAAGTTAATAAAACTGATTTTTTTTCTTAAAAGGGGTTTATATAAATATAAAGAATCACGATAATAAAAAAGTATTTACAGAAGGTGCTATATTAGTATTTATTTAGACTATATTTACATTCTCACATACGCATGTAGAGTGTATTAAATTGAGGAAAATCAAGAAATCAATATATATATATATATATATTTCAACAAAACACATGTTGATAACACAAACCACCCTGATAATTTTTCCAACTACTGGTAAAAATAAATTGATTTATTTCTTGGTATACTATCTCAGGACATACCAAAACAGATGGGGAAAGCAAATTTTTGTCTTGAAAAGAGGGAAGGAATTATGCATATTGCAAAACAGTAAGCCTTTTTTTCAAGAAGAAAAAACATATATATATATATAGATAGATAGATATAAAGAGAGAGAGAGAGAGAGATGGAGAGATATGCATGTATATTAAATGTTTGCACTTTATTAACTAGATTACCCCCTTTAAAGAAAGCATAAATTACAGTGGTAAGACTGAATAATATCATTCAGTCTCCCTGAACAAACATTTAGCAAAACCACCTATTTTTATACTGGATGCCATTTATATTACAGTGATGCAACATGACAGAATGACCAAGTGAAAAATGGTGCAGCCACACATCCACCACCCATCATCTCATCATCAAGCAATATTAAATTTTGACAGCTTAGATACGGTGGTCTGAATGCTATCGCTCTGCTTCTCAAGCTCACAGTCAGCAGGGTGATAAATACACCCCCATAAAATATGAAGCAATCATTAAGTTTACATTTCAAGCTAGGTAACCAGCCTTTAATTCTTTGTTATATTTTGACAGAGAAAAGCTTAACCGAAGTAAACATAAGTGTATTTGGCAATGATTTATCAAAACTATCCGACAGCTGGAATTACAGTAAATTAAAGAACGAGCTGATCTATGATAGAAAAGAACAATTTAGTACATGCTAATGAGTCAACATCCAACTAAACCAGAGGTCTCCAAACTATGGCCCGCAGCGACTTTCCCCCAACCACGCGGTCAAAAACACAAACATCTAATTTTTATTTGCTCAAAAGGGTTTATAGACATAGATGGCTAGACGCATGCGCCTTACCTTTAGGCCCTTCTTGTCTAGACATGCTTTGTTGAGAATCGATGACCCTTTCATGCACCGATGTAAACTTAACCGCTTTGATGCAGTTAACATTGTCATTATTCAGTGGCTAGTTTATAAACTGCGTCTGCAGCTCAGTCAGTCGTTATCAGCACATTGAGACACTTGCAACATCTGGAAACTAACCGGCAAAAGAAAGCAACTTCTGTTTAATTCTGTGAGTGACTCTATTTTGTCTTTGCACCAATTACTTATTCTATGTTTGAATTAGTTTCAGCTGTGCTATTGCACGTAGTACGATATAGAAATCTTGCTGATTTCTCTGGATGTTACCTACTTAAATATTTAATACAGTTCGCATCCAAAGTCAGTGTGATTTTTAAGACGATATTTTTACCTCAGAAATTGATTAAAGTAGAGCGTCCGGTACGGTTCCCTATGTTGTAGATAGTGTTTTTAATTACAAAACAAAAAGAAAGTGAATATATACTTTTTTTTAATATAACAGAAATTTGATAGTATGTTTATTCGCTCCGAAAGAAAAAAATTGTCTTACTTTACTTTTAATAAACCGTATCTGCCAAAACTACATAAAACTATATTTCAGTACAGTATTTATTATTATTATTAACCAACTTCTTCGAAACTGAAATAGGAAACTTTTACTAAAAAAAATGAATTTGCTTTTGACTCGACTTCACCAATTCCAAGCAGTCATCCTCCACTTATATCTTAACAGCTTAATAAAATTCTAAATAAAATATGGCCTTTTCATGCTTGCTCATAAAATTTCTTTTGGATAACTTAGGAAAAAAACTAATTTTTAAATACTCAGAAAGTTTGAAGTAGTCTTTAATGCATTTTTAAAAAAATGCACTCTAAAAGGCTGAACTAAGAGATTAAGTCAAACATACACTGGTCAAGTCGTATCTAGTAGGGTTACTCAAACAGCGCTTGATTTTAGGACCCTACTTAGTTTTAAGAACCGTACATGTATGAATAATTTATTTGTATGAAATGAACATAATTTAGGATGTACATACATCGGTAAGTAGAAATAAAAGTGTGAATGCATGATTATGAGACTTAAATTAGTCCCGTTCTATTGTCCTTTACCATAGTTGTGTGTAGAATTAGCGTTCGTATCCTGAAACTTGGTGCACTTCTTGAAGAGTACAATAACTGTTGTAAGAATTCAAGCTTTTTTAACTTTTCAGACACATTCTTCAAGTATGGAAGGAACAAAGAAAAGAAAAGTGGACATTGAATGCCGTCTGTTTAATGAAGAATGGGGCATAAAGTACCTCTTTGTGCAAGCAGATAATAAGGCTTTGTGTCTTGTATGCAGAGAAACTGTTGCAGTTTTGAAGGAGTACAATGTGCGTCGGCACTATGAGACCAAGCATGAACAAAGCTATTCCCGATTCACGGATGCACAACGCATAGAAAAATTTGAATCATTGCAACACAGTCTGTTTGGCCAACAAAATTTTTTTATGAAAAAGAAAAATGAAAATGAATCCTTAACCAGAACTAGCTACAAAATAGCTTATGCATTGGCTAAAAGAGGGAAGCCATTCACAGATGGGATTCTTATCAAAGAGTGTTTAGTAGAAGAGTTATGTCCAGAAAAAGCAAATGTGTTCGGAAATATTAGACTTGCTCCAAATACCGTTGTTCATAGAATTGAGGATATAGGAAGGAATATAGTTCATCAAATTGTAGATAAAGCAAGAAATTTTCAGTTTTATTCCATCGCACTTGATGAATCAACTGATGTATGCGACACATCACAACTCTTAGTATTCATTCGCAGCATCAACAGTGAATTTTATGTCACTCAAGAATTGGCGTCAGTCCACAGTATGCACAGCACAGTTTGTGGAGAAGACGTCTTCAATGAATTGCAAAAAACGATGGTAGAATATAATTTGGAGTGGAAGAAACTATACTGTGTAACTGTTGATGCTGGAAGGAACATGTCTGGAATGAAGAAGGGTTTACTTGGAGATATCAAAAATGTATGCGAGGCTGATGGATCCTCGAAGCCCATTTTTCTGCATTGCATTATCCACCAGCAGGCATTGTGCGGAAAGTATGTGGATATGTCCTGAGTTCTAAAGCCAGTCGTATCAACAGTGAATTTCATCCGATCGCATGGACTTAAGCATCACCAATTTCATGATTTTCTAAGAGAAACAGATTCTGATTACATTGATTTGTCTTATTACACAGCAATTCGGTGGCTATGTTGCGGAAAAGTCCTTTCATGTTTTTTTAAACTTAGAAAAAAAATTCACTCATTTCTCATGGAGAAGAAACACCCAGAAACGCTTCTGTCAAATGCAGACTGGCTTGTGAAATTGGCATTCTTTGCAGACCTGTCAGGCCACATGAACCAGTTTAATCTTAAATTGCAAGGTGAAACATATCTGATTTGTGATCTCTTAACGCACGTCCAGGCTTTCTGAAAAAAATTGAAACTCTTTGAAGGACAGCTTCTTGTTAAGAACTTGGCTCATTTTCCATGCTCTGACAAGTTGTGGAACGAAGGAGAGGTGGAATTTCCTTTTGGTTTTGCTATAGAAGTCATTACAGACTTATTAGCACAATTTCTGCAATGATTTTCTGATCTTGATCAGAAAACAGAGGAAATTAAGTTGTTTCAAAAACCATTCTATTGCAATGTTGAAACTCTCCCAAACCGGCTTCAGTTAGAAATAATCAATCTTCAGTCAGATGTAGTGCTCCAAAGCAAGTATAAGGATGGAGATCTTATCAAGTTTTATAAATCATTGCATCCTGAACATTTTCCGAATTTGAGGCAATTCGCCATGGGATTGCTGTCGATCTTTGGTACTACCTATCTCTGCGAACAAACCTTCTCAAAGATGAAGTATATCAAATCGAAATATTGATCAAATTTATCCGATGAACACTTGGCGTCCATCCTAATAATTGGCTCATCAAGCCTAAAACCTAAGTATGGGGACATTTTGAAATCAAAGACTCAGTTACATCATTCCCATTAAACTTGCTCTGATCTTTGTGTTCATTTATGTTAGTGTGTCTCAATATTCTTAATTACTTTGATTAAATTTGTAATCTTAAAGAAAATACAATTGAACAAAAATGGCCTTCTTTTCCTATCTGCAATTGAGTATTTGCTGATTCTGGCAGAACTCTTTCTTTGGTTTGAGATTATTAATCATTCATAAGTTTGATTGACATTTTTTTTCTTTGTAATTATCCAATCCGGCCCACGCAGGTGTGTCAGATATGCCATCCGGCCCACGGTCTGAAAAGTTTGGAGACCTCTGAACTAAACCATGTTATGACTTGGGGTTAACAGTTTGAGAACAAGTTAAGCAATCTTAAGGTGTGCATGATTAGCTACTCTTGTGCATCGAGCTTTTCATCCATATAAGTAAATTATATCAATATTACACTGAAAGGAAGCTTCATAAAAACAGGTAATGATCAAACCAGTGGCAAAATACACAGGCTGTTTAACATACATTTATAAACACCATAATGAACAGATGCACCTTGAGCGATAGCAGTCTGGCCCGATGAGAAATTTCCCAATGCACCTTCTTTCTAGAGCATCTCCTGAGATCCCCAAATAGAGAATAAAATAAACAAATTATATATATTTTGAAATCAAATCAAACAGTCACATAAGAGAAACAGACTAAATTAAAAGCGTCCTGTGAAGGTAAAATCCACAGTTAAAATGTGATTGAATCTACGACTCTCAGGTTTATAGCCAACTTTGGATCAAAGCAAGCACATTTTTAGAATTATTTTTCCTTCACAGTTTTAGGAAATCATGCACCATTTATTAAACTAAAAAAACTAAATTTTACTTTTTTAAAAAATTTTTATTAAGATGAAATTCATTAAATTCCATATTGTTTTTTGGAGGCAGAGGTTGGGTGGTGAGAAATTGCTTCCCACATTTTTCCTCTCTCCTTTAATACTTTTTCCCTATCATAAAAAAAAACATATTTTCTTTCTCCATCTTTCAATTTTAAGCTTCTGATTTCTTAATTTTAGATTATATTTCTGCTATATGAATATTATAATTGGAAATTAAAGTCTTCAGGCGGGTTTATTGATTTCTTTACTCACATGAGAATTCTTTCCTTTCATGTGCATGAAAATCTCAACTAACTCCAATCTTCCAACATCACTAATTCTTAAGAAATTAAGAAACGAACAAGTAATTTATAATCATTTCCATAAACTTTTTAAAAACCCAGCGGTGGGTTCAGAACAGGTCGCATAAATCTTAGAAAGGGAGAAGAAGGATTTAGGAAGTCTGGGCCCCAAAAAACGTGTGTTATAAAAACTGACCAAATTTGTAGGACATCACATGCAAAGTTTTCTGAAATTTTGGTCTGGATCCTCCTCCCTCCCTCCTTACTGCTTCATGTTTCCTCTCATGGAATAAGTAGTAATAGAGCAGCAGCACTGGTTCCTTCCTCATCCACCCCAAGCCATTTCTTAGCCACATATAAATAAAAATTCAAAATATTTGGCTTTTAAAAAGTTCTCAATAATGTTGAGTTCAAACCCAGGATCATATTTAACCCTAACTAACAGTTTCTCCAGAATGACGATGTGCAGAAACAGGACTTTCTCCAAGCAAGCTTTTTAATTATGCAGTTTTTATCATCAGAATAATTTTTCATTTAACTCCATTTATTATTCACTTCAATTAATTGTGATTAAAGAAAAGCTCTAAGAATTCCAGATTGCAAGCACATGTCTGATAAAAGGGTCAAGTGACTTTAATATTGCACTTTTCAATAGCCAGTCTATTATGTGCCAAAATATATATTTTATTGTTCATACAAAGTATGTTTTGGGTAAAATGAAAGATTATTAAATTAATAATGTTTTAAAGGTAGAGTGTGATGAAAAATATACTATTTGTAAGGCAAAATCTATGACGAGATTTGCAAAGGTAACTTGATCAATATTTCTGATCTCATCAAAAGCAGACAGAGTCATCTCTTCTTATGGTATTACATTTATGATAATTCTCATTTCACAGATAGCGCTACATATGAAATTCATGGAACAGGATTTAAATCACAAAAAAATGTCTAAAATCGTAAAAAAAATAATTGCAATTTGTTAAATTTTGAAGGTTTTTTTTAGAGGTCTCAAAGACCATTTTGGTAGAGATAGATAAGCAGGCTTGAAGTTAAAATTAATGAACATGATGAATATTTAAAGTTTACAATTTTTAAGAATCATATGGCCAAACAAATTAACTTCAAAAAAGTGCAATCAACTCAATATCAATTCAGGATTAAAAGTATAACATTTAATTCTATATATTGAATAAAATCAAATGTCACATCTTTTAAAAATTATACTACATTTAAGATTGTGGACCAAAACAAAATTGTTAATTAAATGTACATATATTATCATATAATGATTAAATGCTTTTTGATTTTGTTTTTCATTCATCAGTCAGCCTTTCCACTGCTATCACATTTCAATGGAGAAATATAAGATCAAAATAAGAGTGGACCTAAAAGGTGAGAAAGACAGGTGGAAATGCTTAATGCTGCTGAAAAACCAAAGTGGAGAAAACTGTCCTACACTAAATGTACTGGATACTGGATGAATTTTTTCCCAAGTGGTGGCTCCTACGACTGATGAACATATTGATGGCACAGTTTGAACAGAATTTTCTACTTTTGATGAATCTACTGCTGATTGTGCCCCAATTGGATCCTGTGACATTTTTTCCTATACAAGCACCTGAAAGTCTGGCTGATAATCTTTTGGCTACCTGTGATGGAAATGGCACTGGTGACAATGCAGAGATTAAATGAAAGTGTTCCATTCAGTGAAAGATTAGAAATGGTGAAGTAAAATGTACAATCTAGCTTCAAAGATGTATCTCATTTGTCATTTGATCCTAAACAAGTGTATTAAAAAAAACTTTCAGATTAAATATGCGAGTCAAGAGTGGGTCTTTGTTAAAGTTGAGGATTAAGATCGGGAAGTGCCTGCATCAAATTGCAATGAATGTCTGGCTTTTGAAATATCTGACTCTGCTTTTACTGATAGTTTCACAAATTATTCTCACATTTGCCAAAAATTGATGACCATGAATGAAGCAAATTGCCCAAGGCTGCTGTGATGGTATTTTTTTTAGTTGTGAGGCCGAGGAAGACAATGGTTCTTTGATAAATAAGGAAATGACTAATGTCAAAAAGTGACAGGTTCCTGAAAATACTGAGGTATTGAAAAGGATTTTTGCATTTGTGAAATTTATTGGAAAGCAAGCACTTCCATGTAAGGGACATCAAAACAATGTACTATTCAGTCTAGATGACAAAACTGTTGATTGTGTTAGTTTTTATGGAACACCCCCTCACTTGTCACTGAGTTTGATGTACCACTGAATAAGCATCTTGACAGTAATAGAGGCTAATTTTTCATTATGTAAGAAACGAAGAAGTGAAAGAGAAATGTTTTTCTGTGCGGAAAATCACAGTTGCTTCTGATTTGGGTTTGTATCAAGCATTGAAATCAGCACTTGAAATCGGAGAATATCATTAGTCAGTCTTTTGATGGAGTCCAAGCCATTTAAATCTGGTGCTATGAACAAATTCTGAACCTCTGTGCAGCAGATCCTGTTGAAAACATCCTTACTGCAAAGAATCTCATTAGCCTTCTACAATGAACTAGTCTTCTTCTTGCATTCATGTCAGCATATATCTGAACTAAATTAGCTGTAAAAGATTGTCAGTCAAAGCAAACAGCTCTAGGGAATTTTAAAAAATCTTTGATGAACTGCAGAGAGTTTTCTACAGTCTTATCAAGGTTTTGCTTCATATCAAGGAATCGTCACAATTTGAAGCTAAAACTACTTTTCAGACAAATCCTCTATTAGATAAATGGCGCCATTTTCACACACATCATACATGCTTTTTTTGCTTCTTCACATCCACACTCTCCTATACTGGGCATCTGAATATTTGCTTGAAAAAAGGCAATGATTATCTTGTTGCTTGGAATATGGTAGGCTCTGTGAAAGAAAGATGCAAGATTAACTTTTGATATGTACCAAAAAGGTTTTTCAATTTGAAAATAAACTAGTAAATACGTGTATTTTGATGAGAGCGAACATATTTAAGCAAAGCTGAAATGGGGGAAAGTTTCCAAGAAGAAACAAATGATTGGAGAACTAGCCAAAGACTCTACAGCAGAAGATCCTGTTGTCCTGTTTAGAACTTATGTATTTCAGTGTTACTGATCAAGCCACAACTGGTATTGATGGAAACTTCTCTTCCAACAAACAACTAAATAGAAATAATGCAAGTCTGGATCTACAATGTTTTAAAAAGTTTGCTATTACTGGAATTCTGAAAAAAAACAACTTTCAGAAGATTGCTGTTGTCTTCTAAACTGAGAGCTGGTTTGGCAAGCTTTGCACAGGATATTGAAGAACTTTAAAAAAAAATACTCCAAGAAGAATATCAGTCAGTCTACTCAGAGAAAGTTTGAAAGAATGAACCTGCAAAAGAATTTGATGACAAACATGAAGATAGACCAAATATGAATCAGTTTGAAGAACCATGCAAGTGGTCAAGCAGGAACTAACTGCTTTTCATGCTGTGCTAAAGAATGAGTATAGGTTCTCTTTGAATGCAGCAGGTTATTTAAACCTTTTCCAGGCATACAAATATCTTTCTCACAAGTCTCTTGTAAAAGAGCTTTCACTAAACTGAAACCGGTGAAGACACAACTGAGGTCTTCATTAACTAAGTAACTAGAAACATGGTGTATACAGAAAAGGACAGCCTCAATGTCATTAACGTCAAAGAATTTATTATTTGCATTTCAAAAGATCCATCGATGTATGCTAGAATGTTTCTTTTATAGATATGGTCACATTCTACTATTGAATAAAACTACACAAAATGCAAGTGCAATTTAATAGTTAAATAATTAGTCCTCTCTAGTTCCAATCTTTCATTTTACCACTGGATGAAACCTTTTTTTTTCATATGAAAATATACTTCAATCATATCTCTGAAAATTAAGCTGTGCACGTTTCTGTAAAACATGAATGAATTTTCATTTGTGTAATTTGCATTTTATTATATTTACTTTAAAATTTTCGTTTTTACCTTAATCTTATTACACAGTATGAGTACATTCCTACTAATACCAGTAGATACCTATAATTCAAATTAATATCGCCATTTCTCACCGAAGACTATTTTCTATAGCAAGAAAACATGTTTTTACTTACATTAGGCCTTTGAATGTCAAATACCTTACAAACTCTTTCCCTGTAAAGTTCGATAATCTAGTCTTGCCTGCAAGTGAAGGTTTTATAGGAGTCTGTAAGTCATCTATGTCTTACATTAAGTAGCTCATTTAGAAACCATGAGGAATTAGTGGTGGAAATCACTTTGATTCTGGAAAAATAGGTAAAATAAAATTATCCCTGCACTGAGAATAAATGGAAATTCTATAAGGTTCAGGAGCAACATAGATGCAGACACAAGATCAACATACCAATCTTTAGGGACCTGGTGCAACTTACATCAAGCAATTTTTCTTTTTTCTTTGTATTTATTGTAAGGGTAAAACTTAAAAATTTATGATGTCAACAATCTTAAGAAATACATTTTAGAAGAAACCACTTTCCATTGCAATTAAATGTGATAGTTGATAAATTTGTTGATATCCACTGGCATCACAAACAGATAAAAAGTTTAGTTAAGATAAAAAGTGGGGGGGGGTTAGATCAAGAAGAAACCATTAAAAAAACCACCTACATTTAAGTTTCCATAAGAATCTCCCTTAATGAACTTCTGATAGTAAACAACCCAACCTACTGGAGTTTGGCTGCAACAGTCTTACCAAAAAGTAAAAATTGTTTGTACCTGTTTATACACCTATGCTGAAGTATCTCAACTAAGTCTCAAGACCAGACTTCTAGAAAACTACCAGAAGCAAGATGAGAATTCTGACTAAAGGTTCCAGCAAAGAGACTGCCATTACTAACTTTCCTTTTGCCTGAGGATATTTTCAGAGTAAATCTGGGAAAATTTCTGGATGGCCTCAAGACAGAGCACTTTTTATTCTATAAATGGTATGTTAATTTTTGGAACCCAAAAAGTTAAGGTAGACTAAAAGTAATACCCCCCAGAGAAAGACCAAATATTAAACCAGAAAGAATTTAATTTCCAAGACCTGAAGAGTTTCCTGCTCATGTATTTTCCATGGATGGTATAAAAGCAAAACAGTTTTAATAGCAATAAAAAAAACAAACATGCACAGAGGTTGAAAGGTGCAGCACAGTAAACTAGTCAAATAAATAGACTGGTTGCCAAAAATGTTAAGTAACAAAGAAACAAATGTTTCCAAAATTTTTAAAGTTTTATTCACCAAAAGATCAACACAAAAACTTCTCTTCATGGAACTTAGCTTTTATCGAAGAAATGTGTAAATTACAAATAATTTTTAGAGATACAAATGAAAAAAAAATTGGACCAAATGAAGAAACAAGCAGGAATTTTAACAAAGAATATAAAAAATATGAATGAGGTAGTCAATGGGGGGAAGTGGATACACACCAAGGATCTTTTCCATAGAGCCCTTTCATGCAGCCTCCTGAAGATGGCTAAAGCTGATACTAATCTCCATTTGGCCACAGAAAGATCAAATGCAAGTTCAGTCAAGATTTAAGTTCTGCTACACTGAGGCAACAGCAATTATCTGCTGAGGTTATAACCTATGGCTGCTCTTAAACTGCAGTTCAGACAATATCTCTATGCAGCTGAAATCCTATCTGAGCAGCCCAACCTTCTGATCACATTTAGTCACTTAGGTTAGTGACTGTCCAGTCTCTATCCTACCTACAGCTTTCTACTTTGGAGAATCTTCAAAACAAGTAGATTTACTGATCTGTAATATTGTCCTTTAAAACAAATATCCTTCAAGCCAAAATTCATATGAACAAAAGCCAGTTTTTCACCTGTCTATACCAAAGCTAATTTATATTTCTACTGGAACTCGTTTAAATATCTCTTTGATAAAAGTTGTGCTAAATGAAGAGGATTCCATTGAACATTTGGCAAATAAAACTATTTTGGAAATAAAAAAAATTTTTTGTTTATTTTGTGCTTAACTTTTTAAAACTAATTTAATTACCGGGATTACTTAGCTGGCCTTCCGTATGTTCGTGTGCTAGAAATATCCAAACAATGAAGACTATAGAGCAGCAAAATGCTTCTGTTTAAATTTTAAAATGTAAGTCTTGTCAGAGCATTTTTTATTATTTGTATGGTTATTTTAGAGCAATGTAGTGGCTAGCCTACTGTACTGCCAAGGTCAAGAACTCAAGTTCAAATCCCACAGCACTGACTTGGTTTGGCACATTCCTTGGCATGGTTTATTTTCTCATTTCTTCAGCCATGTGAGTTTTCTCCCTTGTCCAAAAATGAAGATTTCTATAAGGAATTTAAATAGGTTTGATCCTGGTAAGGTGAAAGGATTGTGGAAGGTTTCTATCTTGGGCTGAGATCCATGACTATTGATTCAGCTACATTGGGATGGCCTATTGTCAAGATATTAGTTATTTTGTAGTCTTTGTAATAGATAGTGTTATTGTTGAAAAGCAGATGTGTTTGTCATTGTGATTTGAAGCTAATGTGTATTGGTTTCAGAGATCCCAGAATGTTTTATGTTCATTAAAGCTGGAGCTTTGTAACTGCACACTGATAGCTTCAAAAGTATCGGTGAACCAGCAAAAGATGTGGTGACTGATTTAAATGAAACAATGTGATTTACAACACAGAAAAGAAAATAATATAGTTTAAACATAGAATTACAAACTGTTTTTTTAAATGCTTCAATTAATAGAATAGGTGGGGAATGACCATTCATTCAAAGCTATACCTGGACAGTAGTGGTAATTGGTTGACTATGCTTTACATTCATTATCGTACTTCATAATTTACAATGAGTGATTGCGACAAAATCCTTTTGTTTGTTTTACAGAAATAAAAGCATCCTTGAAGCAAAATATGAATAAAACTGGAAATATATTAACGTGCCATCATTTGAGCAAGCTATAAAAGTACTATCTCCAAACAAGTCACTTTTACTATTAATCTATCATGATATGGATTCTCCTTGTAGCCATTACTTTTTGCCATGCTATACTATTATACAGATCATATATATATATAATAAGCAGACTGAAAAAATACTTTTTCTCAACTAAAAATAAAAATAAAACAAGTATTTAAAAATATTTTTATTTGGAGCATGAATAACAGCAAAAAAAGGGGATTGTAATCAATCAACAGGTGATCAGTATGAACTATCAAAATCATCAAAATTCAATTCATAACCACCCGCTATCACAGTCCAATCAGTAAAAGAAACAATACAAAGATTAGACAAAGATGAAAGATCAGGTGGCCTGTCACATGGTTTTTCAATGCAATGAGCTATCTGTTATCTTCAACAAGAACATTACCTAGTATCACAATAGGGGTTATAATTTGGATTTCATTGAGTTAGTCAGGCTGGTTACCAGGGTACAAAATGGCACACAGATCTGTTGGACAGGTGACGACACTGTTCCCAGCACTACTGAAATGCTTTCAAAAAAACGTTAAGCCAACAATGCAGTTTCTAAGGTTAAATTTCTGTATCTAGGGATTAATATATGAAGTGTTTAGGAACCAGTAAACAAGCAAGCAACAAGAAATATTTCGCTATGAAGATTTGTTAATAGTATAAAAAAAGAGTACATAAAAAACAAAAAGGTGGTACATTATGGAATGTCCGAAAGCCACGCTATTCCATTTGCAAAGCTATATATCATATACAGTAGTGAAGCCAATTATACTATGGTTAATTTAATATTTTTTTGACATTGCTCATTTGAAAATTATAGATTTTGATGATGAAACAAAGCAAACTGCATGCACAAAGCGATCAATTCTTGATTTTGCATCCACACTTTTGTTGATGATAACATATTTATGGTTATCTCATTCACACATACATATGCTATCCTTTGAACTTATTGTAGAGAAATGCTGCAAATTCATTCATATAGTAAAAATGCTCTCTCTCTCTTTTTTGCATCCTTAGATCCATTCTCTTTGTATGAATGTTAGATTCATCAACAAAAAATATATCCTGTATCATTTTGACAAACAAAGTTTACCATTGTGTTCTCCTTACACAGGGAAAGAGTGCTTTAATATTTTAATAGCTGGGTGAAAGGGAAAATCAAACAACTTTCTTCAAAACAATTTAATGATCAATGATAAGAGACTGCTGGTTGTGTGGATATTGGATTCCTCTTTCTTTTGAGAGATATAAAAAAAAATGAACAGTGTTATTAGAAACTGTTTGGTCTGGTAATTCAATATTCGAGAACTCATGCATTACCTAAACAGTCTGTGAAAATGGCTGAATTTGTCAGAAATAGTTTCAGATGCTTTTTAGTTATATCTAATTTCGCATATACAAATAAAGTGGAGTGGGCACAACTGGTCCTGCACAAGCAATGTGATGCATTTCCCAAAGGGTCCAGTGATTCAGCAAAATCTGACAAGCAATGCAATACATCATTTGCTTGGCATTAAAATAAATTGATGAAAGATGTTGTTACGCACTAATGATTTTGGCTTCAGTATACCCAAGCAATCTTGGTCAAGCACCTGACTTTCACTTAACTTTTCACCTTCTTTTCAGTTCCCAAGACTCAGTCCTTAAAAGACAAAAGTAAACTTCCACTTATAAACACATTTTTTAACATTCCAAAAGAAAAAAAACAAACAAACTTTGGCAGTCTTTGCTCTCAAACAATGAAAAAAGGCAAAAGTAAGTGGTTTCATGTCTGCAACCACAACAAAACAGTTCCTAATCTATGAAGGGTATTATGGTTCATGGGAGAGAGGGGAACAAAACCAAATAAAAAACAATCAGCTCCTTAGCTTTCAGCTAGAACTGCTCTCACTTATCTGTCTGTCTGCTATTTACTGTACAGTATTTCAATGTTTATTAAGCAGACAAATCCAGATGCAATCAAAGAACAAACTAGACTAAAAACCAAACATAAATGGATCACATCCTTTAGATATATTAAACAGCAACTCGGATCTTCGACCTTTTGCAGCAATTCCAGGAGTGTGAAATGCAATTTTATTTTTGAAAAGCTGATCTGAATTGGTTCGTTATCAAGCTGCTATGGTATTTCTTTCAGAATCCCCAAGTGATTCTGATCTTGTTTGCAGCAAAACAAACATAAAAACAAAGATAAACAAGTTCATTAGGTCTTGGATGATAGTATGCCTCTAAAACCGTGAATGTGTATAGATTTGTAGCCAGTGTAACTAACAGTTAAATAAACTCCTTGCAAACCAATGCTGTAACACATTTTCACACATGAACGGAGACTGGTAAAAATCTCTATAGTAATAAAAGAATTCAGAAGACCCATTCACATGACATCTAACCTCTGACATTAACAGTAAATACATATTCAAACTGAAAAAAAAAATGTAATCGTAGAATATTAATGTTATAAATGTCCTTTTCCTAAAGAAAAGAAAAAAAAAAACATGCACACACACACACACATGCACTATACGTCTAATCAAGAACTCATGAAACTGCTCAAAGAAACTCTTCCTTTAAATCTTCAAAGTTACATGCATGATTAGTTTCAATGGTTACATTTCTACATTTTTATGTCTCCTATATAGAATAATAAACCTATCGAAATCCTTTATAGTAGGAAGATGAATAATGTTGAGTCCAATTTCATGAAGTGAAATTAAATTGGAAGAAAATAACAAGTGATAAAGTATGAAGCTGGTCTTAATAAAAAAAAATTTACCATTCTCCAAACCAAAGACAAATGAAATATTCCTAAGCAGCAGTAAGCAGAAATAAAAGGTTTTAAATCTCAAATCAATAAGCAAAAACTGCTTGTCCCTTCTTTTTTACTCTTTTTCTTTAGTTATGTAAAATTTTAATAAATTTTCCCCCTTAAACACCTAGTTCTTTTCTAGCCTTGGGTTTCTGCTCTTGCCTGGTTTTTGAAAATTTTATCTTTGATATTTGACATTAGAAGAATGTTCCAGTGTTTTGTTTTGGTTTTTAAATCTGAAAAAAATGCTCACCTTACAATTCAGATGAATTTTCTGGTTCCCTACACAAGCCCAAGGCGTCAGCCAACTTATAACTCTTTCCCCGCTAAAGTGGAAGATCTTTGATCAATGATCACATTCTACTGATTGCCAAAGTTGGAGATCGTTGATCTAATAAAATTTTTGTGACACTTGATAGAGGGCTGGTCAGTAGCACCGGATATCGTTAGTTTAAACATTGGTGAATGCCCTTGATGGAATTCCGAATCATCTGTCAATGGAGGAGTGAATCTGTTAACAAAAATGATGTCATTTCCCGGTTAGAGAAAAGCGACAACCATGAAGAGAAGACATTGATTTTTCTGCACAACAAGTTGCCAAAATTATTACTGATTCAGACTCGGGAAGACACTGCAGGGTATGCAAAAGGTGAGGATTTTGCCGTGATACTCAAGTCTTCTGTAAGCACTGCAGTGTACCTCTCTGTGACATTTACCATTCTGTCAAGACATATTACTGAAATATTTCAAAGTGCAAGATCAAAGATGAATAAAAACTGTTTTGTGTCAATAAAGGTTGTTTATTTCTGCTAATAAAAAGTAAAAATATTGAAAATTTGGCATTTTAGGAGTAGAAACTAAATAAATCTTGGTAGGCAGTCAAACACTATCATTTGACCAAATCGTGGAATAATAAACTGAAGTCAGCATTCCGCTTCACGTTCTCGACTTTGTTATAAAATCTCTTGAAAATAGTTTTACGAGATATTCAATAAATTAATACTCATTTAATACTTAATGAAAAACTTGCCCACCATAACCTTGTCATCATTCTAACTTAAATTTAAGTAGAAACTAAAGCTAAACATGGGAATAAATACAAAAAAAAAGAAAAAAAAAGGCAGAGAATATTTCAAGAAATTAACATAATTAAGATTCAGTTTTATATAAAAACCGTATACCGAGACCGAACATTCTGTAGATCTGAAACTGCACCGCTTGTATACAGCTCTTGGAATGCATGCCATGAATAGTTGCACATTGCACATGGTCCTAGTACTGTTTATATAGCTGGTGTTCTAAAGACCGGTGCCATTTGTAGCTTCAATAGTAAAATCCAAAACGGATGATACACAGTAAAATAAACAGAAGAAACATGTTTTTTTTTTCTTTTCCCAACCTCATGTCTGAAAATAAAACAGACCATTCTAAAATTGTTGTTACACTATGGCGAGCAATTTTCCTGGAACATTATTTTTGAGTATTTCATTAAGAGAAACCAACTCTGATAATTTAATTAATTAATTTTTTTTAAAAATTCAGCATAAAACTGATTCTTGGATTTGTAAAGCGTTAATTAATGTATGTCTAATGACAATGTTTACAGGGACACAATTCGTGTGCTAATATTAGGGGTGGTCAAATGAAACCGGGCTCCGGCTAAGTTTCGTTTTAAATTTCCTAGTACATCACAGTCTACCAACTGTAAGAGCAGCATTCGCAACAATTTAAAAGGATATTAGTTATTACCATTCCATCATTGCTTTTTTAAAAGCTATTAAAACATAGTTATTTTTTTTTATTATTGCATTCTTAAAAGTTGAACTTCAAATAGTCTTATAGCAAATCCTAAAAAAATAAACTTTTGTAGCACTCAATAAACTTGATTATTTCTTTTAATAGGAGGATTTATACAACAGGTCTGAGCCACCTTTGGAAAAATGTGAAGGAACCAAGAATTACTGTCCTTGGTGGTGGTGCTATATCTATCACTCTAAAATGAATAACATAAGCATAAACAAGTGACCAAAAATATTAGGTTTGATGAATTTTCTCATTTTTTAAAAATATTTTGAATTTACATCTCTGATGAGGATACTTAATAAAATCTCAAATTTTCTTTTGGCTAAATGCAGTTTGGATTATTTAATGAATAAATGTGTTGTAAATAACCTTTTCACTTAACATTATATTCTAATAGAAATTAAGGTTTTAAAGGATAATGCATGAAAATGAAAAGTTTAGAAGAATTTAAAAGATGCGAAACACTGAAAAAATATACATTCAAGAACTATGTATCTATGGCAACAAAAAAATCATTCTTTCAAAGCTCATCAGCTTTCTTTTTCCTTATTTTGTCACTCTCTCCTTAAAGTTTTGGTGGACATAAGCTTCCACATGTAGAAATTTTAAGAATTTAGGGTAACTTTTTAAATGTAATATTTCAAATGGAACAGAACTAAAGAAAGAGAATGCATGCACTATCTATACAGTTGTTTGCTTAAGTTACTATAAATCCCATTTTAAATGACATCAAATCAAATTCCTCTAAGACAAAAGGAAGCATGCATGAATAAAGAATAAGGGTTTTCCACACATTTAGCTGTTAATTATACTAAAGATCAGGTTTTATTGTTCTTGCTGAATTATTATTACTACTTCATCAAATGATTTTTATTGTAGCTGTAATGAGATTTGTTTAAGTATTACTATCTTTGTGAAGCTTTAAGTCAGATATACAAAGTTGGAGTAAAATTTATGAATATAAACCATCATTCACACCTGGTATTAAATTTCAATAATATCCCATATCTTGAGAGATTAATATCTTGCACTGACAGCTCATCCTACTTATGAATCAAGAAGAGAAAAAATTAATTTCACATTTTAATTTATTGATTTATCATCACTAAATAAAATAATTTAAAAAAAAAAACAAACAGAAAAATGACTTTTGCTATTTGTAAAATGTCTGCCAGTCTTCAGATCCAAGATTAATCCTTTTGCTGTCATACTTTTTTTGCTGTTGAGAATTTTGCTTTGTCTACCAGAAGGATTTGATAGCTAGATTTCTGGAAACAATTAGCAATGATCAAGTCCTAATGAGACCCCCCCTTTTTTTTGCAGCTTTTCGCTGTGGGGGGGAAAGATCTAATTTATTGCCAGATAAAACAGTTGGGCCACATAAACAGAAAAGATAAGCACACCAATGACA
Organism: Nautilus pompilius; assembly: GCA_018389105.1. Lineage (NCBI taxonomy): Eukaryota > Metazoa > Mollusca > Cephalopoda > Nautilida > Nautilidae > Nautilus > Nautilus pompilius. The sequence continues at coordinate 137,554 of JACATO010001142.1, read as the reverse complement.
TTCCAAGTTATAGCTCAATGTTAATGGAATAACGCAACTTATAAAAATACATGCTTAGTCTATGCATGCTGGCAAGTATCAGAATATTTAGAAACTCAATAAAATTTAGCCTTTCCCAAGGTTTTGTCTTCATGTAATGACTGCCATTTTGACAGATGGCATCTAGTTGAAACATCCAAGGTAAATGGGAATATTCCTTTGTTGCTATCATATACACGTTCTAGCCAGTATCAGTTTGTGTTGTGCTAAATAAATGGACTTTTTTAAATTTTACAAACAATATCAGGCTATATAAAAGAAAAATGTAGTAAACTATTTAAGTTTTATTTATTTATTTTAGGCTTTGTAGGGAAAAAAAAATTGGTTAGTGAATGTAAAATTACATAACAATATTAAAAAAAGGAAACACGAGAATACTAATAAGCAAAGGAATGAGAAATTATAAGCCTATCTATGCCAGTAATTAAAAATGTTTTTCCAAAAGTTTTATGAAAGATGGCACATTAAAGCAAATCCTCTGATTTTTTTAAAGCTGAAAATATCATTGCAACTGTCATGTCTAGCAGCATCAATGTTAACATGATCTTCAGCAATCAGAGTTCTACTAGGGCAGAGAAATATTTTGGCTTGGGAATGTTTCCTTAATTATCGACAACTAGACACATTTCACATCCCTATTTAGTTTTACTTAGGATATTTTTTTACCTACTGCAGTATTAAATATATACAGGTACTCCCCGACTTACAACTGGGTTCCGTTCCAACCAACTGGTCGTAAGTCGATATGGATGTAACTTGAAGACCTATACTTATTTGACCTTTTCTGGGGTATTTTATATGCATTACTAGTATGTACTGTACTACATAATACATTTTATTTTATCTTCTGTTACTTGGACATTATGCAGATTGTATCTTTTTTTGAAGCGACTGAACCATCCATTGCTTGCTTGAAAGTTTTCCTTGTAGACATCTCCTATTCGTTCCTTCAAAGTCTCGAAAATACTCCTATCCTTAGCTTAAATTGTTAATAGACTTATGGGTACATGTTTTTGTATCTGATCTTCCATCCAGAGCATCAACAATTTCTCCATTTTGTGGATAGATCCTTGTCGCTTCTTTGTTATTATCATCGATTGCATGGAAGCTGAACCTTTTACTGCCTCCAAGATTCTTTCCTTGCCCTTCAGAATAGTGAACATTGTTGAATGGGACAACTGTAGATCACATACGATAGCGTTTACTTTTTTCCCCTCCATTTTGGATAATTATTTTCAGTTTAACTTCCAAATCAAGTGACTTCCTCTGTTTCTTGCCTGGTAGATGGAGAAATCTTCCTTTTGCACAACACCTTTGGGGTGGTATATCTGTAGAAGAAGCTAAGCGAGATACTTGCGATATGACTGCTGAAGTATAACTGATGCTGAGAGAAAACGTGATGCTGCTGCTGGGAGATACCTGTTGCCATACTGAATATTGTATGGCGTATGGGAATATTTGAATTTTTTTTTACACATTTGTCATAACTGGTCGGTCGTAACTATGGGTGGTTGTAAGTCGCATAGGTCATAAGTCGTGGGGAGAGAGAGAGAGAGAACTTCATTATATGAATACTATGATAAAGGGAGGTTCCACAAAAATACAAATATAATGAGAAAAAAATAACGTTCTATTTTGTTGCTGTGTGTGAAAAAAATTGGGTCTATTTAAAAATTTTTTAAGAGTGCATGCATGCACATACACACAAACAAACATACAAACAAAAACAAAACTTTGGGCTCACTAACAAAATATAGCCCAAAGGATGTTTCAAAGAATATGTTATTTTTAATCCAAATTTCAACTTACTGCATAACATTCTGTCATGAATATATTTTCTAGCAGTCATATATATATGTTAATACATTTGCGAATAATGTACAACTAACTGATGAGATATTTCGCTGATAAGTCCAGTTATGGGTACCAGTTTGTGGGCAAAGATCATGCCCACAAATGTAAAATAAACAAACACAAAAGATACAATTATTCCTCAGAAGTTTGAAATCTTTGGAGACTTTTCCACATCATGAAAGTTCCAAGAAATAAAAAAAAAAAAAAAAGGATTTTCAGATCATGTGTGGCCTTGAAATGATTGACACTGTAAAATTAACACATGATGTACTTTGCTTGAATTAACAAAATTTCACACATTTGTAAGTGATGGTCCCAGGGGAAGTAACATGTAAGAAAATAATATAAACAACATGGTTATGGACAATGTTAGACATGATGATGTCATGGCAGCTCAGGAAATCATAAATATGAATGCACATGTGGTAATTGAGTAAAGAGCAGCCAACCCAAGACAAAAGCTGATTTTCAAATTTTAATGTTCAATATATCAGATACCAAGCAAAGGCTTTACCATGCCTACCAGGCACTGAGTCAAATCTAGAAAACCAAAAATGCTATCAGCCCCTCTGGTAGCTTTTCTCATCCGATTAATGGTAAATCAAAATGTCATGGTTGAGAGAATCTATCCCAGCTTACCCCAGACTGGTACCCCCCCCATCTTGTTAACATCCAGATGAACTTCATATCTCACAAGATATCCAATATGATCAAATAAGACAGGAGTTTGGCATTTCAAAACATGTAAGGTGAAAAGAATCCTCACATCATACTGGTTCTGTCACAAAAATCAATGGGCAAAAGAACCAGATTTAATTTGGCATGCTCCCTTTCGTTAGCAATCAACCCAAACACTAAGACTTTATTAAATATCTGCTGCAAGTGGTAATCAACTCATTTCTGTTGACAGAAATGGCCTGATAAAATGAATGCTGTATACACCATTCAGACACCTTTCGCTTTCAGGATATTGCTGGTTGTCACAGCTGCATTACATCAGCACCACTTTCAAGCAGATACTCTAAGGACACTATATTTCTGATGAACTAAAATCTAAAGGATTTTATTGCAAGAAATAAGTCAAACATGCTTAACAAACCTAAGTACTTAGTAATGCCATATTATATACAATAAATGGTGGCCTATAATTTGACCTGGCGTCTAGATTTTTAGCTCAAAATTCTGGTTTAGGACTATACTCACCGTATAAGTTGACCCCCAAACAAACGGTAGGCTAGAACTTAAATTCAAGCCAAAATCAACACCTCCAATAAAATATTAATAGTTTACACAGCATGGTACCATGATAATACCGCTACAAAGGTATATTGTAGTAGAACACTGTAGTATGCCTTTGCTTACATTCCGCCATTTGTATGTGATGTAAACAAACAGCCAGTAGCACCACCAACACCACGTGGCCAGCTGCGAAACTATGGGTCTGCTACATGATTATCCACACATGAACCTAACAACAATGTAGGTGGAGCTACAGAGCCCAGTGTGTCGTCTTGTCCAATTGTAGCTGTTCAACACTCACGGTATTCAGTTTTTAAATACTGCAGCTGAAAATATTTTATCTCCATGGCTTCACCAGCAAAAAGGATGAAATACGATGCTAGTTTCAAGCTGAAAGTTGTTGCGTTTGCAAACTCTTCAAACAACAGTGAGGAAGTGTGGAGTAAATGAAAAACTGGTGCGTGATTGAAAGAAAAGTGAAGCCTTCCTGAATAAGATGCCGAAGAAGAAATGTGCTTTAAGAACTGGCCTGAACTGGAAAATTACTTAGAAGGTTTGATCCACAAAAACCATCAAAATGGCTACACAGTTACCCGAACTAGCATACGTACTCAAGCACTTAAGTGGGAAAAAACACATCCAGATGAAAGCAAAGATTTTAAAGCAACTGTGAACTGGTGTACTTGCTTTATGAAGTGGAAAGATTTGGTGTTGTGACAGAAAACTAAAATTGCACATAAACTCCCTGAAGACATCGAAGACAAAATTACAAATCTCCATAGATATGTTATTGGAGTGAGGAAGCAACACAACTATCCAGAGTGTCAGATTGGTAATATAGATGAAACACTTTGCTTTTTCAATATGCTTAGCAATAAAACTGTTGACTCCAAAGGCACAAACACTATTCTGATAAAATGTACAGGTCACAAAAAGATGAAGTTCACTATTGTATTAAACTGCCTCACAGACAGAACTAAATTAAAACCAATGGTTATATTTAAATGAAAAGCAATGCCAAATATCAAGTTCCTTCCAGGTATTTTTGTCCATGTTCATAAGAAGGGGTGGATGGATGAAGGTGAAGTACATTTATGGATTGACAGTGGGAAGTAGGCAGGCTGGTGGATTACACAAGGAAAGGAGCTTGTTGATTTTAGACATGTTCAGATCCCACTTAACAGATAATGTCCAGAAGCATCTACGACGAAACAATACTGTTACTGCTGTAATACCAGGGTGGTTAACATCTGTACTTCAGCATCTCAATATAAGCCTAAATAAGCCATTTAAGGACAATGTTCGTTTGGGGTGGAATAAATGGATGGTTAACAGAGAAAAGTCATTCACAAAGGGTGGTAATATGCATGCTCCACCACTGGATGTGTTGTGCGATTTCATGGTAAAGTCTTGGGAAACTGTTCGTGTAGGAAATGTCGTAAAATCGTTAAAAAAATGTGGGATTTCAAATGAAATGGATGAGGAAGAAGATGAATTGTTGTGGTGAGACAGTGATGAGGAGGAGGGTGACAGCGAAAATACCAAAGACGAAGTTGGAACTTCCAGTGATTTGGACTCATATACAGACCTTTTTACGTCAGATGATGAACAGCATTTACAGCAGGACTTTGAAGGATTTTAAAATGTGATCATACATGCTTCCATTGTCAATAATATATAACTTTGGTATAGTGAATTTCTATTATTTTATTATATTAATTTCTGTGTTAAATAAGTTCACCAAACACAAGTTTTAGTTGGAAATATTTGTGGTGGCCTGCTGGAGTTGCGGTAAGTGATGCATAGACGATTGTTAGGTGCGCTGTTCCCCTTGTTTACCAATCTGTGGTAAAGGCTCGCATTCTGTACTCGCTGTATAAGTCAACCCCTAGTTTTGGAGAGAGTTTTTCAGGCTTAAAAGGTCGACTTATAGGCTACAATTTATGGTAAGTAACATTGTATAGTTATATAGCATGGCACACATTTTAGAAAAAATAAATAATTAAAAGTTAACTGATATAACCATTAAAAATACACTTCCATTGTCTGTCCACTCCTACTTTTCATTAACTTTTTTTAATTTTTTTTACCTCTTTTACATTACATATAGTGAAATGGCTAAGACTAATATACAAGAAAGGAAATTCCTCTTTCAATCAAATGCTCAATAATGTTTAAAAACATCTGATAAAATAATAAATGGGGTCTCAACTATAATAAAACTACAGAGCACTGTTTGCTATCTGGAACATTTTAGAAGCATTTGTTTACAAATCCAAAATGGCAAAAGCCTTCTGAAATGAGAAGCTGGAAGTATTTGTGAAAGTGCATGCTACAATCCTTGAACAAATACAGCTTCACTTCTTGGCTAGACAAAACAGTCCGCCAACTGATGCTGATGCTCCCAGAGAAAGTACAGCCATTTCTACTCAACAATGTTCTAAACTGATGTATATTTACAAAAGAAACCTACGGAAGGGAACTAACCAGCAGCAATGGTTCATTGAGCTAAGAGAAATTTTTAAAAAATTTATTTACTCTTTGGAGATTGCGACAACTGTTTAAATATTTTTTTCTTTCATGTCAATTGTCCAACAAAGATGCTACTTTTTAATAAGCTGTCCACAATACAATCCCATCTTACACAACCTGGAAATATATCAAATTCTACCATGTGCTGTTCCCTAACTACAAGCAGTGTCCTTAAATGCAAATTAAGTAGTCTAATGGAACTTTCTTCTAGCAAGTTGGCAGCTTCTACAGCTTACATCTGTGTTAACATAAAAAAAAAATTGTAAATAGGTAGCTACAGGTATCCCCCTGGCAACAAAACCTCTGATAACATAGCTTCTTTATTACGAAGTTCATTTCTCCCAGTCTTTTTTTCTTTGCTTAAAATGTAAAAAAAAAATAAACTAATGGAATCCAACAAGAACGCATCACCATAGTCTTTTGTTTTGATTTCAGCCAATCAAAACAAAGTGCACCATTCAAAAATATCACCATTAGTTCAAACTTAAAACCCAGCATATACATACAGATTGTATCTCACCATTTCCCTTTTTTATTGAAAATGTTCATTATTAACTACCTCTATGCCAGCCAAGCAGCCATCAAGTGGTAATAATGTGTGTGTATGCCTAAAAAGAAGCGGCAGTCTGTCTCGCAGGCCGTACGACGAGTTGAGACAAGGGAGAAAAGGTGCGATGTGGCTCACTCGCTGGGTATGGCTCAGTCCACATTGAAAACAATCCTAAACCAAGCAGGCAGTATAAAAGCTTCAGGTAAAACGGCAGATGAATCAGCTGCTAAGAAATTAACTCTCATGAGGAACAGCAAAATGGAGAATTAATGATTTTTGGAATCTTATAACATAATGAAAGCAATTGATAACATCAGAGACGCCTGGCAAGAGGTGACAAGCAAGTGCGTGAACGGAGTGTGGGGTGGGCTGTGGGCAGATGTTGCCGATGACTTTGCTGGCTTTGAGACCAAGATGGCAGTGATTAAAAATGACCTCGTTAAGCTAACAAAGGAAGTGGGATTCAATGAAGTAGATGTTGATAATGTGCAAGAGCTTCTCCATCCACTGTCATGAGGAGTTAGTTACCAATGACAGTTTGAAAGAACTAATACAACAGGAATAGCTGATGAGAGATTAACAAGACCCAGTTGCTGATGAGATGCTAGAACTATGAAATTCTTATCTGGAAATACTGCAAAGATTATGGGTGCAATGGAGGCTGCCTCGGATAATGACCCTGGCTGGAAATGCAGCACAGTGGTGTCAAAAAAGCAATGTTGAGAGAAATCTCCTGCTATCAAGAGATTTTAAAAGAGAGGAGGAAGGTGGCGAGACAGTCAATGCTTGATGCATTAATCATAAAGAAGTCCTCTGTTCAGCAACTACAAGAACCCTAGCCAGGCTCATTAAACTGGAATCCTGGCAGCTCACCACACAATTAATAACACTCATCCATCGTTGGTTGCCAAGTCAGAGCAAAGGTTGGCAACGATGGTAGACAAAGTGATGCAAGCTCTGGAAAGTCACCGGTGAGTGTCTTTTTTTTAAGGTGTATCTACTATAATGCTTTATAATGCTATATTTATTGGGCCTATACATCTTGTACAGTATGCAGAGGACTGGAACCTATTCCCATTTACCTCATGTTGGAAATACTACCACTGACAATGAAGTTTCTGACAACGAAGTGGATTTTGTGAACATATCCACTTTGTTGCCAGAGGTATATATATATACCTGAAGTATTTCAGAGATGTTATGCTAAATAAAACATCAAGAAAATATTGCAAGTTTCAGCTATGAAAAGAAAAAAAACAAAATTTTTCAAAAGCACAATCTCTCCAAAATGTTCTTGAAAGAGCAACCAACCATAGAATTTAGACAAGGTATCGTGCTAATGTTATGGGTCCAGAATATCACTCCTTGGAGACATGCTAAGGAATGATTTGCTAACTCTGCCATTACCTAGCATGGTCAATTTGGTTGGAGCAGCCCAATGATATGGGTCAGTATTGACTGAAGAACTGATCTTTACAAAATACCTAAAGTTGACCCTCAGGCCCAACAGTATAGTCCTACCTTCATTGTTATGGATGGTAACACCCATTCATGCCATGCACATATTGTCAATGCTACAGTTTAGCTCCACAACATCACTCGCATAGTGTAGCCCACATGATCTCTAGACTTAAGTCCAATCAAATACAAGGTCTCGTAAAGGTGAGTGTTTGTGGTCACCTGGTCTATCCATAGTCTCTTGGTCAGCTAGAAGTGATCCTGGTTGAAGAATAATGCAACATTTCCAAAAAAAAGCTGGATAGTCTGATTTGATCAATACCAAGACATGTGCAACTTTGTATTTGGGGGCTGATGGCAGTCACATGATACTGAAGTCTTTTCTGCCAATATTAGTCAGACTGAGATCATTTTTAGACTGGCGTCATTGCCATTTTGTATGCTCATTTCATACAACCACTTTGTTTTTTTCCCAGCAATTTAACTTGACTTTACAAGAAAAAGACTAAACTTTTCAGTGCTAAATGATATTTCTGATAGTAAATTAATATAAGTCTATGCTTGCTTTGTATATGGCATCTTTTGGGAATCACCATATAATTCAAGCAGTGGCTTTATTAATGATAACAATAAGATAAGCTTTAGTAATGTGGTAATTAGGTTACCGGTGTACAAATTTTAAAAATTACGTACCCTGTTGACGGTACTATAAACAAGGCTTATTAGGCATGACACACCAACAGCTACCATCACCAGCTTTAGCTACAGCATAAGCACAAAAATTATTTATACCCTCAGTTGCCACATTGCTGGAGAGATTAACCATACTGGAAGTTCATTATTTTGATGTTTTGGTTAGCTAATCATCAGTGAAATGGAATGAAGCTAAGTGCTAATGAAAGAGGCATCCCAGCTGATCAATGATGCAATCAAAGGGATTTAAATCCAAAGATATGGAGAGAAAAACAACAATCATATATGTAAATATTATTCTATCCTGGGAAGACCAGTATCTTTGACACAGCTTCCAATGATGCCTTATCCTGTTGGAGCAACGGAAAAAATCAACACTTAAAAAATAAAAACAAACAAGCAAAAGGTTTTACCACCTGTCTTTGGAAATAGACATGCAAAACTTCTCAGACCCTTACCAGTGACTGACTAGTTTTTGGATTATAAGCAGTAACCTGTAAAAAAGGAGCAATGATAAAAAAAGACTGAGAATCATCAACTCAAAAATAGAAAGAAAGAAACAAACAAATGCCTGACTCATCAGAAATTACACATGAGCAAAAATGTAGTTCAGGTCAAAAGTAATCATTGTGACTGACACCGCTGCAACAGAATGGTGCAGGTATGTGTTTATCCTTGGTTTCTGAATGATGGACTAAAATTCTCATAGGCAGAGCATATCTTTCTTCTTGGTTGAGTTGGCACCTTTCCTGGTAGTCAGACAAGATTCCTTATGTGGATATTTGCTGAAATGATGATGAGATATCATTCACTAGGTTAGTGCATAAGACGACGACTCTGGGTGCATACATACTATATCCTTTTGTCTTTTAGTCTTCACTCAGCAGACACCTTCCACTGGTTTGATCACAATGTTAAAATTCAAATCATTAACATATGACACATTAATAAACCCTACAAGCAGAGTTCAGAGGACTAGCTAGCTGGAAAAGGATGGAATAAAGAATGGCTGACTGGAACAAAAGGAACCTAGATGCATGCCATGCTGGAAAGGGAAAGGGGGTAACTCCCGGAAACATTGGCCAGCACGAAAGTGCTTTAGTAAGACAAAAATTATTGTCTAGCACACGCCATGCCAAATTTGAAGATTAGTAATATATATTATTTTAAAAACTAGCGTTCACTGTAGAAAGTCTACTTTATTTCAATGGACCCTGAACTTTTGTTCATAGTACGTGGTGTATCAGTCAGTGGTGGGGTTAGGGTGATGCTTACAGCAATTGGTCTACACTCTGAAATTCAAGCCATACATAAGCCCCAAAGTCATGCTGGCATCATGGCATAGCATATTTCAGGTGATGGGTTTGATCGATCAACTAAACTTTTTTTAGGTATCCAATCTCTGATCTATGGTTGGCCAAAGACTGCTTTGATGGAATCGGCAGATAAAACTTCTTCTGAATTCCAGCAGAAATGATAGTAAAGGCGTAATATTGTGTGCAAACATCACAGTGCTCATCTTAAGGCCAAGGATTCCATCACCAACTGTAGCACTGGCACCGCTGATTGTCATGGTAACTGACATCATCAAGCAAAGGTAGAAAAACCAAGAGTGTGCTGCTGTCCCTGTGCAATAACACTATCATAACAAAAAAAATTTTTAGTGCAATTTCTGCTGTGTGAAGTCGTGTTGCAATGGAAGAGTTAATGAATGGTAACCACTAGCCTCAAACCTGCGCACAGGCAATCCTGATGTAATGGTCAAGTTATCTTCAACCCAGGAACAGAGCTGATGACCCAGCTGCCCTATTTAAGGGGTAGCAAAGCTGACTGGTTAACTGGAGGAGCCTGGAAAAGGTGACTTATGAAGTCTATTCCTACTCAAACCCATCCAGATGTCCACCAAACAAACCCTGAAATGCAAAACTTGTTTAATGGAAGAAAGAAAAAAAATGGTGAGCAACTTACAACTAACCTAGCTGTATTGGTACAAAAGGCCATACCAACATGAGAGCCAAAATTCAAAAAAGATTTTCAAGTACTGAAGGAGAGAATAGTGAGATTTAAAAGCCAATGAGATTAAATCCTTGTACAACCAGCACAAAAATAAGGAAATTTATGATGCATGTAAGGCCCTTTATAACCCAAAGTTTACATGATATGGAAAGAATGCTTTTATGAACTATTAAACAGACTTTCAACCATAAATCTTTGGCTAAGATTCATGACACTCCTCCAAAAGAATAAATGGCTCCACCACCATCTTCTGATGAAATTAGTAAAACAATCAATCATATGAAAGTTGGAGATAACCAAGTGAAAATGGTACACTATATGGTAGTGTTGAGCTTTGTAACAGCCTCAAAGGACTATTTGTTCATATCTGGACATGTGAGAAAATTCTGCATCCTATAATTGTCACTATTCACAAAGAAAGGAGTTCAAAATGTGACTGCAATAACTGTCTGGTTATATCACTATCATCAACTGCTAGTAAAATCTTAAGAGTTGAGCTAACTGATATCATCAATATTGGGTATCATCTCATCTGAATTGGAATGTGGATTTTTGTACCTACTGGAATAGTCTACACAAAATATAAAGAACTAAATCCTGACTTACAATTTTCATCAATCATACAAAAGCGCTTGATATACTATCAGCAGAGATGGGCTTGGGCACACCTCTTGCAGAAATTTGGTGGTCTAAGTAAATATACTAATATCCTGAGTCAACTACATAATAGTATGGATAGTAAGATTCATGTTGATTGTAAAATATCAGAAATGTTTCAAATTAGTGAAGGAGTCAAACAAGTTTGTGCCACTGTGCATTCGTTATTTGGTTTAATTTTTGCTACCATGCTACAAGAACAGGGCATTCCTCTGATTAGAATACATTTCAGAAAGGGACAGCTCTTCAAATTATTTTCCTTAAAATCTTCTCCATTGCACTGACCAGAAAACGTTTAGAAGATGACTGTACAATTGTAGTACAGAGTAAACATAACCTCCAACCCTAGAATTATGCATTGTCTATTAAAAAAGACTGAAGTTATGTAGCAGTCACCTTCTAGACATGCACACATCAAACCTAATATATGTGCGCCAATAATAGCCATCTGAACCCTGAGAAACAGTTTAAATATCTTGGTGGCAAACTAATAAATGATAGTCTGATTAATGAAGATATTTCATCACGACTGAAAAACCGCCAATGCCAAATGTGATCAACTGAACTGTATACAAGAGTTTGAAATCAACATGGCATAAAACTAACAAAAGAAAACAAAACTATAAAACTATGGTTGGCTCAACTGTACTGTATGGCTCCAGAACATGAACTTTGCTGTAGACATCACATCAAGAAAGTTGATCAGTTCCACTGCAAAAATCTTTGTTCTTTTTTTTTTTAAGTTGTATTATTTTTCAGTATCTATCCATTCTTTTTTAATGTATTTACATTTTAAAATTAAAAACATGGTTGATTAGAGTTTTCAGTCAGGAAATAATAAATCTAGAGGTCCAATTATACACATGAATGATTCACTTAAACAGCTACATCAAGGAAGCTACAGTTAAAATCACAGTGCAGTCAAGAGGTCTAAAAGTACAGGTTGCTGTACATATCAATGATGTGCATCTAGATCTAACCAAGTCAAGCTAGGGGTTTAGCTTTGTGGATCAGTGTGAAAAACAGCATGTACTACATGCGGGCAGGTATGTCAGTCAGTTCAAACACTGGCAGTGCACTGCGACCTGACCACATCGTGAAATTACATCAACCCCTGGGCAGTTTCTTTACCACATGAACCTTCCATTGTCAATGGTAAGCTCCAAGCAAATGTTGTTCAAATGATTCCTCTTGATTTAAAAAATAGAACCCAACCAAACCAGCATGTATCACGCTATTGTTCTTAGTCACTAGAAATCCAAGTCTGCAAAAGTCAACGCTAAAGTAAGACTTCTTACCTGGAAGCAAAGTTTCCTCTAATTTGTAATGGTCAATGTGCGCCAAAATCTTATGCTGTGCAAATTTTTCCCAGTGACAAAAATGTGCGTGCATTGACGTAAATCTGAAATTGTTTCACGATAATTTTGGCGTATATCTCATGGCTACCAAAACTGAACTGGCATGTTATAACGACTGCATTCTATGAAGTACCTTATTGTTTTAAGATTGTATTCTAGACATTGAACTACTTTGTTCAGTTTGTTGTTCCATATAAATAAATAATCAATGAGTAATATTTGAATTTATTTCTTATTTGTTATGTGGTGCAACATGCAAATAAATTAATAACACCAATCACTTCACGGGTTATTAAAGTTGCTGGAAATGGCCAAACAAAGCTCATACAATTCCAAGACTAGTTGACAAAATATCCAAATGTTTAATTTGAAAATCTTCACATACATCACAGTTTATGTAGGTCTACCACATATTTGACATAAAACTGCAAAGCTGAACAACAGCATAATACACATATTTAAGTCATTCAGTTATTTTTTCTCCTACCTTTGGAATTTACCCATTCTTTGTAAACTCTATCAAGACTAACAAAAACTCCATCCAATTGATAGCTTTTAATTCTCATTAGCATATCCAAATGACATTCATCTAAATCAGTGGTTCCCAACCAGTGGGTCACGATCCCTAAGGGAGTCACAAAGTGTTTTCTGGGGGATCACAGAACCCTGGAAGTTTCAATTTTTGTCATATGACTGAGTCAAGAAACTGTTCATGAGTATGTATTTGTTTCGTGTATATGTACCATATTTGCCAGCTTATAAGAGGCACTTTTTTCCAGAAAAAAGTATACAAAAGTTACCCTGCGTCCAATATGCCAAAATCACCGATGGGAGGCCAAGCGCCAAAGGTATAAGGCTTGTCTCCCATGGTAGGCACTCCCGGTCGTATCACAGGCCTCTGCGGTAACACACTTGCATCACCAACCCCTCCACAGCTTAATGTCGCTCTGCCACCCTCAAAGAAACACAGACAATACACGCTGGCAACAAAGGCCAGAACTCGAACTGTTACCACAGTAGGACTGACACAATCGAGCCGCACTCCCATTGGCTAATGCCACTGGGGCCTGCAGCTAAAAGACTTGGACCATGACGCCTGGGGCAAAGCCCGCTACAAGGACTGGACTGTGACTTCAGCCAGACACACACTAGCCAGCTCCATTTTAGGCAAACTTGGACACCAAACTGTCAATATATTCAAATAAAACTCTTATTTATGTGATTTTTTTTTGCTAAATTTATTCTTTGATTTTTTTTTCAATTATGGGAGTGTAGCAGGGGGTCGCAGGTCTTCTGAGTATTAGAAAAAGGTCCACGAGTCCAAAAAGGTTTGGAACCAATGATCTAAATGGTTCCTCAGCTTGCTTTTAAGTTGATTCGTTTGGCTAAAACCTCGTTCACAAGTAACACTAGGTGCAAGAAAGTTTCCCCCAATGTCTATCAACTTTGCATGGTCACAAAACTGTTTATTTTGAAGCACAAATGTCACCGTTTGAGCAAAGTTTGAAATCAGTTTGGATTTAATTTTTTCTTGTACAGAAAATTTGAAATCATTATACTGCATAACTATTACATTATTTTCAGCTATAAAACCAGAATATTTTAGACGTAAGGCATTGACTTGTTCAGTGTCAAACATGAAGTCACAATCTGCAATTGCAGAAAAATCAAAAGCTGACCATTCTTGTACCTCATCTTCAGGGAACCTTTCTTCGAAATGAACACAAAGAAGATTTATAAAAGTCAATATAATAGAACTTGTATCTACTGCAATGTTTTCTTCATGTCTTTGGCTTAACAAAACTTTAACCTTGTCATTCCAAAAAGCATTGTCTCCAAGATACTGCTTTCTTATCTTGTTAATTTTGCCTCTTGCAAAATGAAGTGAATCAATTGGTGTTAGGCCACTCTTTTGCAGAATCTTACACAGTGCAGCCAGTTATTCAGAGATATCACTTAAAACCACTAAGGCTATTTTGTATTCAATAGTATTCAGCCACAGGGTCATCTGACTTATATTCTTCAAAGTATGTAATCAATGCCTCATAATTTTTTTATTATTGCCTGCAATGCAAAGCCTGTAGATAGCCACCTCACTTCACACAGTGGTCTGAAAGCAACAGCTTCATTCTCAGAGGCCTCTACAATTTATTTAAATTTGCATCTTTTAGTTGAAGATCAAGAAAACACTGTATAGATTGTTCTCATCAAAGTTTCAATATCTCGTATTAATGACTTCTTTCCATGCACTGCAAATTTCTAGATCTTCACAGTGTGCTACACAGTGTTGTTGAACTAAGTGTAGAATGTCCCATTCCAGTTGTGCTGCAACACCATAAACTTTGCCCAACATCACAGATGCTCCATTAGATGTAAGCATCACCATTTTATGGAGGCCAAGTTTCTTCTCTTCATAAAACTGTTAGATTGCTAAAACAACAAGAAGCATCACAAACCTGCAGGTGAACTATTCCACCAAAAAAAAATTTTGTTTGTTTCCTTTTTTAGCATATATTTATGAAACAAAATTAGCTAAGTCTTAGGGGAAATAGTTTGCTATAAAATCTTCCAATTTTTTAAAATATAGTTCTTTTAAAGCTGAACAGTTGCTGTTGTCATACCCAATGCTTACATGGAAGATAACCCTGATGAAGGAGCACAGTTTTGTGGTTGTCCACTAAAAATTGTCATCAGTCTTGAACTACATGGGGTATGATTCTCAAAATGGTGTTAGATAGTTCCCAATAATACTAACATCTTTGAATGACCAGAACATAGAATCTAGACATAAAGCATCCTGCAAAAAAGAAATAGTGACAGATATATTTCATATTTTGTTTGATTAGTAATAAATGATGGATCTGACACAAGACACACACCAAAAAACCCACCTTTTAACTTTTTCTGCAAATTTACTCTTATCAATACTGACCAACTGGTTAACTGTGCTTTCTTGTCTTGCCCTCTTTGTCAGGTAAAAGTGTAGATGTTTTGCATTCAGTCTTCACTTATTACTGCTGGCATACCTGAATATATTACACTTTCCACTTTCCTAATTCCCTGTGGCATGAGGCAATAAATAACATCTGGCATTCCATTTGGTTATACCAGCAAGTCATCAATTAAAAATGTAGCAATTGTATCAAAAAGGAGCCACCTCTCTTCCCAGGTTGATTACTGCTCCTCTACTGATCTGAGCAATGCCCAGGGTTGATTAATCAGCCTGCTCTTTCAGCAATAACATCAAACAAGTTCTAACCATATGAACATTTTCATCAAAGCTTCAAATGCTCAATGTTATAGCAAAATTAATGAAAACAGTTATGAAAATGTTTTCAAGTTACATACTTGTAGACATAAAATGTCATGAAATAGAGGTCAAAAGAAATAAAAGTACACGCACAAAGCCTTAGAAAGATGGAAATACAAACATAAAACGATGAAAGAAAATGAGCATTTTTCTTACTAGCCTAAAAATGCAAACAGATGCTCATAGAGTAAGGGTTGTTTCTTTTATGTGCTGCTCAGTTACTTTTTTGAACTATAAACTTACTAAAGTTAAAAACTACAAGCCATCACAATGCCTGTCAGTAATCATATACTGTTGCCAAATTTCTAAAAGACAATAAATCAAGCACAACCCCCCTGTTACCCGTAAAAACATGGCCCTTTGGGCTACAGATAGCCATGGCTTAACTGGACTTCTGCACATAGCCAGGCACCGGCTCTAGTCGTTGTGCAAGGTAGAATTGCCATACTTCACCTTACTGAAGCATCCTTGAGACTTTTCCATCCATGTTAATTCTCCGATAGTGGAGTCTTCCAGAAAGATCTTATGCATTGCTTCCCCATTTAACATTCTGCCATCACCACCACCTTCCCACCCACACTCTAAATTTACTTACACTGTTCTGATGCTTTGAGGAATCATGAGAGAACATGTTACCACTAACTAGGATTCTTTGTGACTTAGATGCCTATTTCCATTTTATTTAAGGGAACTTGACAAAAATACACAAACCTGCTGTTGGAATGCATTATTAGATTTGGTGTTGGAAGCAGCGATCTCACATCTCAATATGCATACATGGCCATTCTAACTGCCTGAGAGATAACATATGTATATATATCCAATAAAAATGCATTAGAAATTGGTATGTAAGTGAAATACTAATTAATATTGTACTTATAGCAGTACAAATAAACTACATAAAAAACCCAAATATGATAGTCATAATAATTTCTATCTTTGTTTTTCATAATTTCTTAAATATTAACACACATTTCCCTTTATTTTTGACATAGAATTTTTAGCTTGGATTAAAAAGCAGACTACCGAAGAGAGCAATGAAATTTAGAGAGAGAGAGAGAGAGAGAGAGAGAGAGAGAGAGAGAGAGAGAGAGAGAGATGACGTTATTACAGAAAGAGAGAGAGAGAGATGACAGTCAAAGACAAGGAAAGCCAAAGTCTCAAGCAGCTGAATAGGCTAAACATGAAAAGAAAAAAAAAAAGAAAAGAAAGAGATTTAGATTCTAATAACAGAAGCAGCAAGCCAGCCATCAAAGAAAGGATAGCTACTATGAATTCTTAATTTCCTCCAAGCAAAGGCATTAACCAGACACCACATATTACCTCAAGTAACTGCCAATAACCATTTTATATCTGGCCACAAAAGTAGTGGATAACGTAATATTTATATTTTTAAAAAATCAGCTCTTTTCATTTCAAATTAAAATTATGGAAATATAGGGCCACTAAAAAAAAGGCATTTAAATAGTTTGGGTTAAATAAATGGCCACTTTATAATTGCCTAAGCAAGATTTTAAACTGTAATCGTTTTGGTCATGCTTTCATGTTTGATTAAATTTCATTGATTACACTGCTCTAACAAAGGTTACCAAGTTATCCAACCTCTAAGAAGCAATTTAACCAAAGCCATGCTATACTTGACAACTGAAAAAAATTATTTAGAGTGCTTTTGTTGAGATGCAATTATTTTGTAACCAAAGATGAAGGTAAAAGCACAAACAAACTAAAGTTTTAATGCTTATTAACAATATATAGCAACAAATTCCAGACAGCCAGTTTCAAGGTCCACTGAAGTCTGCTGTTTTCATCTTTCCGCTATTATCCATGACTCTATTTCAAAGCTAAATTCATTGATTTTGACATTCTTATATCAAAACTGAGATCCATTTTTCTTTTGCTTTTTATGGAAGTGTGAATAGATGGAATAGTGACATCATCATCCTGCGTCAACACTGCAGAAAACTGGCTTTCGCAAGACTGTGATGCGTGACTTTAACACCTTCTACATGGCTTTGGAATTGTTTGAGATTTTCTCAATAGGCAAGGGAGACTACCAGTAACCATGCACGATACAAAGTGTCGAGAGTTTAAACAAAATGAAATCAGCGATGTGTTTACAACACTGCAAAGTGTCATGGAGTAAATCAAGTCTGTTTAATAACCATTGATCCTTTAGGGCAGGGGTGCCCATTACATCGATCGCGATCTACCAGTCGATCGCAAAGATAGTGTGGGTAGATCGCATGGCATTAAAAGATATAGATTATCATCATCAAAATGTAGCATAACATCTATCCTCACTATGACATTTGTCACTTGATTGACATACAGGACCAGCCAATCGCATGCGCGTTCAACAGCGCCAAGCAACTGCTGCAAAAGTCAAGCAAGCTAGCAAGTTAGCCTGTAATTTATTTCTACTAATCTTAAGAAAGGGTATAAAAATGAGTGGGGGAGCTGGACCAAGTAAGAAGCCAAAAACCTACCACTTCCATACAGAATGGGAGGGCAACTTTTTTTTTCACAATATCATATTCGAAGTGCGTTTGCCTCATCTGTAAGTCTACCATTGCTATTCCGAAGAAGGGAAATGTGGAGCGCCATTTTCGGACTGTTCATAAAAGCTACAACACTGACTTCCCTCCAAAAAGCGAGCTGAGAAAGAGAAAGGTGAAAGAACTAAAGTCCCAGTTGTCCAGACAGCAGACCTTTTTCTCACAGCTTACCACAAAAGCGAAGGCAGCCACCAAAGCATTGTTCCGGATGAGTCACTTCATCATTAAACACAAGAAATTCTTCCAAGACAGAGAGATGATAAAAGAGGCATTCGTTGAAGCGGCTGACTCATTGTTTCGAGACTTTAAAAACAAACCAGAAATATTATCTTCAATCAAAGCTCTCCAGCTATCAAGAAGTACAGTTACATGGTGCTGTGAAACATTGGCCGAGGATCTGACCCAGAAACTTTGGAGGGATATCGTGGACTGCGAGTGTTTCTCACTGCAATTGGACGAATCTACAGACGTGAGTGACATAGACCAGTTGTGCATTTTTATTCGTATGGTGTTTACGGATGTGACTGCAAAAGAGGAGCTATTAACAGTATTGCCCATGAAAGAACATACGCAGGGAGAGGACATTTTTCAATCTTTCAGAAACTTTATTGAGAAAACAACTCCCACTGTGCAAATTGGTGTCCATCACCACGGACGGTGCGCCCGCGATGGTTGGCTGCTCGAATGGATTTATTGCCAAGTGCAAGGAGGATGATGTCTTCCCCGACTTCCTCAATTACCACTGCATAATACACCAACAAGCTTTATGCGCAAAAATGCTCAACATGAAAGAGATAATGGATGTGACAACGAAGATCGCCTGTTCTATTCATGCCAGATCTCTTCAAAGGTGGCTGTTCCATGCGCATCTGGAGAAGGCGGAAAGCAACCACACCGAATTGTTGCTACACACTGACGTAAGATGGCTTAGTCGAGGGAAATTCCTGCAAAGATTTCGAGACCTCTGTCCCGAGATTAAGGAGTTTTTCCTTGTATCTAAACATGCAGAATACAACAAACTAAATGACGATCAGTGGCTACTGGATTTGGCATTTTTAACTGATCCGATCAACATGTTAAATGACCTTAATATTGAGCTACAAGGAAAAGACAAAACAGTGGTCAATATGATCAGCGCAGTTAATGCGTTCAAACGAAAATTGCAACATCTGTGCTCAAAGCTCCAGCGCCATGATTTGTCAAACTTCCAGAACCTCGTGTCAGAGGTGGAGATGCAAGGGAAGGCGTGTGCGCAACTTGACATTGGATGCTACACACGCAGTTAATGCGTTTAAACGAAAATTGCAACATCTGTGCTCAAAGCTCCAGCGCCATGATTTGTCAAACTTCCAGAACCTCGTGTCAGAGGTGGAGATGCAAGGGAAGGCGTGTGCGCAACTTGACATTGGATGCTACACAGAGCAGGTTGAAAACTGTCTGTCAGACTTTAACAAACGGTTTCAAGATTTTGTTTTATTGGAGCCAATTGCTACATTCATGTGCTACCCGTTTCAGCAGGATGCTGAGGTTGATTTACTCGCATCAAAAATTGCAACACTTTTTCACCTGAACTCGTCTGGAGTGGAGGATGAGATTTTCAGACTACAAGCTGACATTGAGCTGAAGTCCAGGGCTCATGGACAGTTTTGGAACTTACTCACAGAGGAAAAGTACCCCAACATGAGGAAATGTGCTACCTCCTTGACTGCATTATTAGGCTCCACTTATTTATGTGAGTCAGCCTTTTCCCACATGAAGATTACTAAGTCCAAATACCGTTCCACCATGACTGATGATCATTTGGAAGTGTGCTTGAGGCTGGCTATCAGCAGCTACTGTCCGGACCATGCATCCCTGGCTGATTCCATCCAGTGCAAGTCATCAGAGTAAGGTAATGACAAAAAAAAATGTACAGATACATTCAATAAATATACAAACTCAATATATTCAAAAATAAATATATGTTTTGCACTTTTATAGTAGGTAGATCATTTTGACTTGGGGTCATTTTATAAGTAGCTCGCAAGCCGAAAAAGTGTGGTCACCCCTGCTTTAAAGAATAGAAAAATAGCAACTGGACAAAAATTCTAGAGTTATCTGCCTAATGAATAAATAAAGAAAAAAGATAAGCACCTTTAATTTCACATGTACAATCCATGGACAATACATATTTTGAAGGGAAAAAATCGTCTTATGCAATATTTTAGTAATATAATGAAGTGAAATTTTCTCCTTTATCCTGTAAGTTTTTAGTCTATTCAGAATAAAGCCAAATGATTTAGCTTAACTTTTAACATTTCTGGTTTTAGATTCAGATATTTACTTACAGTTACTGACAAAACAAAAAACAAACAAACATTGTGAAATCATCATCATCATCATAATAATACATTTAGTCCATTTGATATCTTAGGGATTTAGTATTTCAAAATTTAATGTGTTTAGGAATACCTAATCTTTTGGTTGGCCTGCCTGCTACACTATTAGAGAGAGATGCCTCTTTGTTCAGTTCGTTAGGTAAACAGTCCAAATTTCAAACTATCTTGTACATCTACCTATTTACCGATCATTGGAACCAAAATTACACAAGTTAATTCAAATAAAGTGTTTTGCAAAACAACATGTCCATCTCATGATATGCACTTTTTCTGTTGTGTATAAACTACTCTCATCCAAAAATCCTTGCACATTCTATTATACTTGGGAAAACTATAACTTTTAAAACAAATATAAATATATATTTCACGCTTTTACATCAATAATTCAAAATGATTTACTATTAGTAATTTAAAAATATTAATAATTTTGTGCATTAATCTACCAAGTAGTAGTTTGTGTATTATTTTTAAAAAATAATTTTCATAAAGAAATGTAAAATCCCAGCAATAACAATATAATTTCCTAACAATGTGTATTTTATTGGTTCTAAATAATAAAATAACTCATTTAACATGCATTTTGTCACAAGATCAATATATTTTTATTGCTTTATAGCTAATAAAATTCCATTACTAGCTTTTGTTGTTTTCTTTAACAAAATAAAATTTAACATCATATACAAAGTTTAATTAGATGGCAATTATTTGTTCACAAACACATTCATCTCTTTATTTATTATCTCCCTTAGACCATTCCTATTCCATGATTTTTAAAGCAGCAGAGGAAATGTTTTAGCAAGAAAGGTAACCCAGTGCCAGACAAAAGCCATAAATTATGATGGGTTATGCTGAACAGTCAACATCTAGATTCTGGAATTTGCTCAAACAAAATGGCTTATCTGCACGTTTGGTTTGCTAACAAATTGTATTTGTTTTATTATTTTTCTACATGGTGCCCTTTGTAGATTCACATAGATGAATGGAACATTATCTAAGCCCAACAATGTTCAATTCTGACAGAAATTTGCTGTGCAAGAAATCATATATACAACGAGTACAGGACATAGAAACAGACAGAAATTCCTAATTTTGTTAGGATATCAATAATTACAACTATTTACATAGATATTTACTTATTAAATCAAAAATTAACAACAAGTATTGCATAGCACTTCTCTTTCTTGCTCTGTAAGAATTCCAAGTTTCTTATCTCAATTCAATTAGAAACATTGGTTGTGTTACCCATGAAAGCAGTTTGTATATCTTGTATATCTGACCAAATGATGAATTCTAATTTAACTCTAGATAGTGATACAGGAAATAGCACTCCATGTCTCTTGAAGTTTAATCCCTTTTTCAGTTCCTCCAGCTACCTTAAAGAGCTTTGAAGAAACAACCGGTGAATATTATTTTAAATAAATTACTCTACATCAACAACCAGATAAAGCCAACATAAAATTTTTTTCTCCCACCAAAATTTGTTTTTTACATGCAAAATTATACTAAATATTTGAATAGTATTAAACAGATTTTTTCTCCAAGACAGAAACCCAAAAATTTGATTGATCCTGTATGTTAACAAAGTCAGATATCAGTGGTTCATTTTCATTCTTTTATTATATTTCTATTTAAATATTTAAGTAGATTAGCATATGGAAATCAGTTTTTCTATAGAGCTCATAGGTAATCCTTGATTATCTGAGAATATTAATTCCAACCAATTTGGTCATAAGTTTTTGTTTTGTTTGTTTTTTTACTTTATCTGAAAAGCTTAAAAGTAAAAGTAAATATCTAAATGAAAAAAAAAACAAAACAAAATATTTAAACCAAGTAAAATTAATAATAAATAAAAACTGAAGTAAATAAAATTAATCGAAAAGAAGCAATTTAAAAATAATGAAATAGATCAAGAGCAATACTATTAATACTAACAACTCAAGAACAAAAAGGTATCCTTATGTTTGAAAGCGTGCTTACTTTCACAGATACACCGGGTCTTCATCCAGTCTAAATGTTACAGGCAGCAACAGGATAACTTTGCGTAAGGGCCAGTTGAGAGAGAGAGATCTGGCTACTGGTCTCTGCTGACTAGCCACACAAAAAAGGCCATTAAACTGGTGTAGATAAAACCTGTGAGAAAACCAATGCAGCCAGCAGATGGGAAATCTTGTGGAGAGAGAAAATCAAAATAGTCATGATTAACTGGCTTTCAGTCAGTCAACCAGTCTCTTTCTTTCTCTCTCACACACACACACATACTACTCACAGTCAAGCACGCGCACACACAGAAAATGCATAATTGATGCTGGAGCCTGCACAAAATAAATGCTATAATGTGTGTTTGTTTTTTAACATCCTATCTTTTGTATCACTATTATTGTTCTCCAGACAAATTTAGGCTTATGCAAGAGCACACAAAATTTTTCCATTACATTGGGTTTAGAAACAAATGATGAATTAGCACTGGGAAATTGATTTTACAAAACATTCATCTGTTGTGAAACTCACAGATTTCAATGATTGCAATAATGAAAATTACTTTTATGACACAAATGATCTATTTATGCAGATTATATACTGCCATAGTAGGCAAATCATTACTAGTGTTGATATTCCCAAAAAGCCTTTAGTTATTCATAAAAAATAAAAATAAAGGAGTTCCACTGACATATTTGTATAGACTAACTTTTTGATTTCATATTTGCACCCTTTAAATGACTAAAACATACCATAATAATTCATTTTCATGCTTAAAGGGCAAATTAATACCAGCACTTTTCCCAGTTTTATTGTGTTTAATTTTGGATGGTTTGTCTGTGTTTCTTTTATGTACAACTACTGACGTTTCTTGCCATGGACGGCATGCGGGTTCCTCTTTTTCCACAGTCTTGGATATTCAACAGTATTAAATCACTTAGGTAAATGTATAAAACATTACTGAATTTAAATAAATTATTGTACTTTGCAGACTCAATCTATGCCATGGATTTGTAATGTAACCTGTAACCAAAATCAGAAAACCACCGGTCCAATGTGTGAACATGCTGTATCCTTGTCATAAGCTACCTGAAATATTGCATCCTGTATCATTTCAAAATATCTTTGTAAACAAACCTTATTTTCATTTGCAAGGTATTCCCAAACTGAATGTTCAAAATCAAGTTTGTCATACATGTTTACAGAAGTGTGCATACACAGGGATCATTTGGAATGCATTACCAGAGTTTGCCACTAAAGAGAAACACACTGTGATATTACCTCTCATGCCTGTTTCCATCTATATATAAGCTTACATGGTAGTCATATGTGGTTTGTTTGTTTGTTTGCAGAGATTCCTGTGAACTGGGTTTCTTTCCAAGATTGTATAGCACTTGTACAGTTTTTCTATAGAAAAGAAGGTAATGTAGGGGGAGCTTCATTGAGGCCAATGTAGCCCAAAGCCTTGCATAATCTCATCCATAAATTTTAGATGACAAGATTTTGGGTCAATGCAGCAATTACACCTGTAGAAAAGATAATACCCATTGAAAATGCACCACCCAACAAGTTGCCAGGTCTACTGGTTTACTCCATCAAACTGCAGAGAAGTACATAATGACAAAGAAAGCACTCTGGTAGCTGAGTTGAGTATTTAATGGAAGTATAATCAGCTTTTCTGTTTGAAAGCTATTTTGATTAGATCCATAACCTTTACAAATGGGCAAACAGATTTAAATTCATTTTATTATGGTTCTTATTATATTCTTTGTACCTGTCTCACAATGAAGCATGTTGCATTCAGAAGCTTACCAATGAAAAACAGTCACATATATTTGCATACTGTTCAATAGTGAGAAGAAGTGAAAGAACAAAGATTTGTCAGCCTAAGTTTTTGATGAGACAAGTAAAACATTTCTTTTAAAACAAATCCTAATAGTAGTAAAACATTCAATTTTTTTTAATACTTCACAAATTATAAATTTTAGTGAAGCAAAAAAAAAGTCAAACATCTATCCACCTGATTCTGTTTAATGAAATAACATCTCATTTCCAAGTGGAATTGTTTCTCTGTACATTATAATCAGACCAAACAAAAAAGTCCACAAGCTCTTTTTTTGTTTTTAAAAACTATGTAATCTAAATGAATTAAACTTATCTCATCAAGAGAGATTTTTTCCTGTTTAATTTCCAGAGAGAGATTCCATTGCCTAGACGTTTCAACTTGACTACATCTATTGATTAATCAATAGCTCCATATCAGGAAAATGACCAAATTATTTATCTTCCCATTCTGTGTTGTTTCTACATAAACTAACATCATTTAGCTGGCAGCAACATAAGGCAGAGATCAACGAGAGAGAGAGAGACAAAATCAAAAAGAGCCTTCATCTAGAATCCGGCAATCTTCTAAGGTACCATATCAAGTAGTTCCCAACAGATGCTTTCAACTGTACAAAATTCTCATCAGATGGCTCCTAGTTATGTGCAGGGCAGAAGTCAGTTACTCTATGGTATCTGCTACAGTTAAGGTATCCCTGTCTTTACAGACAATAAGCATAAATTAATATAGTGATTACATTCTTAAGTTAAAATTTTAGCATATTGTAGGGAAGTTTGATATTTTTTTAAGGACAAAAACAAGATTAAATAAATAATGGGTAGGGAATAAGAGAACAGCGTTCAGAGAATTTCCTTGTCAGAAAGCTATATGCTGAATGGAAGACCAGAGAGATTGCAGTTCAATAGAGAATAGCGTTTAGAATATTCATGTAAGTGATAAACAGATCAAATAAATACATTTTAAAATTCTGTCTGTTGTTAAAAAAAACAAACAGATAGATTAAAAAAATGAAAGCTGAGACAACAAGTCTCTTCTTTGACATTAAAGCAGAATCAGCCAGAAGAGAGCCCGGACGCACACCATGGCAGCAGAAAATGACGATGCTGCTCACTGTTCAGCCATCATAAAATTTACATGAAAGAAGAACACAAACGAAAAAAAAAAGACAATAGGGCTGGAGATGATAGTGGAAAAAAGGACTTTGTTTTACCATTGCTGGAATTATCACCACTAAGATGCTGTCTAAAGTCTGCCTTGGTTATTAGATTTAGTGTTTTAGAAAGAAAAAACAGCCACAATTGGATGGTTTCCTTTGTTTTTTTTTAAAAATTATTTTACAAATCTGCGAATTATAATTTTAACCTAAAATAAATAAATGCGATGGTTATTCATTGGAGAACTTAGAAAGAAAAACTACAAAACGCAAACAAAGCCACCTGCTTTTAAGATGAACGCGTATACTGAGTAATTTTGGTCAGCAGGTTATTGCTATTTCTATATCCATAAAGTGTTTCCAAAGTCTGCTGTATGGGCACAGAGAAACCTTGGAAATGATCTGATGCCTCTAATCAATAACCACTGAATTACCAGAAAAATTTCACGTGTCCATATCACAAACTAAAGCAGGTAGCACACCAGGATTCTCCGTGGCACACCTGTTGAAGTTGTCAGCGTTAATGTTTGGAATTTCCTGTGGAACAACAACTAACCCAGGCAGATTGAAAGAAAAAACCTGAAAATAGCTGAAAGTGCTTTCAATATTCTTATTAAAGCACAGTGACAACAGACTGCCAACAACACAGTAGTAGTCTCAGTTATGTTTAGGAAAAAATGGCAACCGATCATTATTTGCAAATAAATACAGTACTGTGGAAAAGGCCTTAGCTACCCTAAGACATTGGACTTTGTTTTGCACTTCACATGTATATACTTAATTAAAATATTACATCATGAAATCAAACAATTTTAAGTGATGAAATAAAATTGCATACATTTTGATAATAACTCTGCACTTCCATGATAAGATATATTATATTGTTAATACACATAATAACCTATCATTTTATTAAGAGATTATTAATTGTTATTTTTCAGAAAAATTAGAATTCAAAATAAACAAAATTTCAACTGGTAATAAACAAGATAACGTTTCTTCATTGAAAAAGTTGAACAATATAATACTTAAAGATCACATCATCAAGGGACAGAAAATAATCCAGTCGAAGTTAACTAAAGATCTGGAAGGATTTTCAGGTGTAAAGGTGCACCCGTTAAATGTATGGAATTTCTGGCTAAGTAGTGGACTAAACAAAAAGTGGCAATTAGGAAGTCATTTACATGTAAAGTAAATAAGGCTAATTATACTAAGGAACATAACCTGAAGTCAGGCCCTTTGGTCTGGTAAATCAAAATTTGAAATCTTCAGGTTTGAGAGATAGATGCATATTGGAAGGGCTGAAGTATATAAAGATATAGAAATATTAATGCTGCAAAGTACATGATACTAATACACCGTACTATTCCCTACGGGAGACCAAGATTATTTCCCTTTCAAACATGACAATGACCCTAAACATACAACTAACTAATGTAGTCAAGATGTATTTTTAGAGACAGACAGAGTTATAGAACGTGATTTGTGTGTCTTAGAAATGACAGACTGGCCAGCTCAGTGTCCACAGCTGAACATTATTGAAGATCTATGCAATTAAAAGTGAAACTGCAACTGCTGCCAATCCCTGATAAAGGTATCCATCCAGGTGACAAAAAAACAAAACAAGCTGTTTGAAAACTAAGAAAACCACAGCGGAACAAGCTGTTTAAAGAAACATATGCAAATAAAAATAAGCTGCCACTGAAGTGAAGCCAGTGGTAAAAGCTCTCAAGTTTGATTATTAATGCACTTTGATAATGTTCTCAATTTCTGGAGAAAAAAGAAATATGTCAATTGCTTTCAATTATAGTTATAACAGTTATAAGTCAGAAATCATAGACAAGAGTGGCCTTAAATCACCTTGCTCACATGGCTGTCTGTGACTGGGTCTGCTAAGCTGCGCCAATATGGCCACAGCGTCTTTGCTGATTTCACATGGCTGCTTAGCCAATGTGAGTGACCCTGTACGCCTTGCTGATTTCTTCTACTACAGACAAGCAGAGCATCATATCAGGGTTGTCAGTGTGTCACAATAGTGGGAATCATCACTTAGTTAAGCAGAGCAGAGAGGATATATATCCAGTGGTGGATAAATCATTTGGAATTTCCACTGGCCCACAAATATTCAAATCAACATGCCTCTTACACAACACACCCAGCATGGGAAAGAGCACCCCTTAAAACCTCAACCACAACCAGTGAGCACCATGTGCCCACTCGTCAGCTGCTGAGGCAAACAGAGCCAAAATGAGTAGTAGAGTTACATTATTTATATTTGTACAGAAACTTTGAAGATGTTATTCTCTACTGATTCCTGATAGGAAGTGAGAGGAAAGAAAATAAATGTTGCACCCACTTATTCGTTTATCCCTCTTATATTAAAAAAAAAGTTTTTTTTACCTATCGCTTTGTTTGTGTCTGTAGTCCCCATAAACTATGAGATATGTCAACAGATCCAGACTAAATGTTCCCTCTAGTAGCTTGATAGCTGAAAAAAGAGATTTTCCATTGGCTACCTAGTGCTCTGATATGACACCAGTGATAGAAGAAAAACATTTAACTAAAGCAGTATGTGATCAACATTTCAGAATCCATAGCAGCTGTCACGCTCCACATTCTCCACATGAATAAAGTGAGGAGTCGTGTGTAAATCCTCAATTATACCCAGTGCCGGATTAAGGCATGGGCTTTAGGGGCTGCAGCCCAGGAGCCTTCTGCCAGCTGGGGGGGGGGGGTTCCAGAGATGAAGTGAAAAGTTATTTCATTTGTGAAATCAGAATCAAAGTATAAGTATTCTAAATTATCTCTTTAAAAAGAACTCAATTAATATACTGTATATTTGTAGTAAGCATAATACGGCAGAAATAAACACTGTGCAGTAGCTCTCAAAGCGTGGGTCGCGATAAATTGTAACACACCACGTGACAATAGGGCTGAGCAGAGGGAGCTGGGCCACGATTTTGAGGGGCTTACTCCCCTCGTTAGAGCCAAACGGGAAAACCTTTTGTAAAGAATTATAAATAAATTTTATGCTCCTCTGAATTGGAAGAATTCAAATTGCTGCCTTAAATATTTTGGTTTACAGGGAAACAGGCCCTTTTGTTGTTTCTGTTCTCATCCGTTAATTGACACGGGCAAAGTACTCGAAAACGATGCAAAAATGAACTGGCGTCAGAGAGAGGCGGTCTCAGTGCAGGAAGAGTATAATTAAAATAAACAGAGCAAACTTTTGCGTTACGATATTTTTTTTCTTTTTTAGCCGATAAGGACAGACACTACCCATTGATCTTTTCTCCTATTGTCAGACATGTTTAAGTCGGGGCTGCTGTTACTAAATTGTGTTGTGA
Organism: Nautilus pompilius; assembly: GCA_018389105.1. Classification (NCBI taxonomy): domain Eukaryota; kingdom Metazoa; phylum Mollusca; class Cephalopoda; order Nautilida; family Nautilidae; genus Nautilus; species Nautilus pompilius. The sequence goes on along the minus strand of JACATO010001142.1, from coordinate 108,595 downwards.
TCTTTTTCTTTCTTTCTTTTTACCGCTCCCACCACGTGGCTGGCTGGCCGGTCATGTGACCCTGTTGCCTTCGTTATGGCTGATAAAGGAAACAAAATTGAGTTACAAACTTTTTGAGAGTTGCGGAAAGTCAGACATCGTTAGTCACAAAACGTTTAAAGGGGGAGAATGAACTTATGTCAATTTTATCTGGTGTAAAGTATGCGAAAGAAATAAGGAAATTATTCTCAATGATCCATCTATCAAGAGAAGATTGTAAAACCTCGGCAAGGGTGCAAAATAACGTCACCAAGTCAGGGTTAGTATGAATTTTTTATATTATTTTATTTATTTTTAATCTTCTATATTTTTGGGTTAGAATCTATTATACCCATAGCTATTTTGTCATTCCCTTCGATATAATCGATATATAATTATAGATAAACAGATGCTATATCTTCTATTTTGATATCATGAGAAATATTGTCTTCAAATAGTCAGCCACCCTGCAGGCATTTCTCCTGGTTATGTCACAGACCTCTGTGGTAACTCACAGTTGCATCACTGGCCCAAGCAACTTCTTGTAAATCCGCCACCCTGCGAGAAAGATGAACAGTACAGGCTGCTGACAGGGGCGGGTCCTCAAACTGTTACAGCAGTAGGACTGACATAACAGGGAGTGCCTGCCTGCCACCGAACTCGAACTGTTACCGAAGTAGGGGGATGCAATTGAACCGTGCTGTCATTGGCTGGCACCATTGAGATCTGCAGGTAAAAAGACTGGGATCACGACGTCTGAGGCAGAGATCGCTACAAGGACTGGACAGTGACTTCGACCGGACACTCACTCACCAGCTCGGCTTTTTGCATCAGTTCTCAAAATCATCTTATCGGATGAATGAGCTGACACCTTTTGTTCTCTTGTTGGTTAATGGAAAGCCTTGAAAAAATCTTACATGAAAAGTTAAAAATATTTACTTTGGTGAAACAGTGTAATATCACTGTCTGTCTGTCTGTCTGTCTGTGTCTGTGTGTGTGTGTGTGTGTGTGTGTTGTAAGAAGTGAAGAATTGGATCAAACTGAGTGGTCGCATTTCAGCGTTTCCTATTATTTGGTGTCTTGTGTAAATTAGTGTTTATCTTTATTTTTCTCAAGTTTATTGCAAGAATGCATAAGTGGTTAAAAATAGATTCACCAAAAATGCATGTTGATGAAACAGAAAAACAAAAGGAAGGGTCTGCTGCAGTCAAATCAGACAATCGAAGGAGAATTGGAAATCCTTCAGCAATTTCGCAATTAACAAAACGACGAAAAGTAGCGAGAAAGTATGATTCCAACTACTTACAGTTTGATTTACGTGGAATGGTGACAAAGGAGATCCACGTTCTCAATGCGTTATTTGCTGTGAAATTCAAGTGATACATGCAAATAATTAAATTCTCCTTCATTAGACATTATGGCCAAAAGTATGTGTTTTATATATGTTATATATATGTCGCCTTTTCCACAATGAGACCCCCCCTTTAAATCGGTATTTAGCAATTTTTTCAACCTTTCAGTTTAATCATGTTGGAGAAAAAGAGGTTTGAGAGTGGAGCAAGCAAAAGAAGATGCAGAAGCATGAAGAACTGCTCTGTAAATGTCCAAAATTATTTGATTTTGGGTTCAAACACAAGGCAGCAGTAGAACAGCAAACAAAGCAGACAACAAACGCATATAAAATCCAATGATTATGATGGCAACATGAAAGAGGCACTAGAAGTTTAAGTTGTCTCTGATGATACCAATGTCATAGGAATTAATGCTCAGCAGCCTGAGCTTGTCCACCAGAAGAAAGATGACCTGGGATCTGAGTATCAAGATGACACTGGTTTGTGGACAAACTCAAATACAACAGAGGTGGTACGTGACTTTTGGTGTAAACAAGGTCCCATGAAATGCCAGCACCATGATGATGACTTTTCTTTATCCGAAAGACAATAACCTGATCAGAAAAGAAAATTTTCTCCTTCATTGATATTCCGAAAACATAACTGATGAGAATATTAAAAGGGAATGGTTAATGTATTTTCCCTCAACAGGAAACGTATATTGTTGTTTTGCTTGCATCCTCTTTGAGGGGATACATGGATCAACAACTCAGTTTTCCATTAATGGATTTTCGGACTGGAAACATGCCTCTACACGAATTACAGAACATAAGAACAGTTTTGGACATCGGACCTGTATGATGACATGGATTTCTAGACAAAATGCACTTGGATGAATTGATTTACTATTGGAAATCCAATTTACAAAGGATAAAGAATACTGGGGAAAAGTAATGCAAAGAGTAGTTTCAGCTGTAAGGTTTCTCTCATCTTGTGGATTAGCCTTTTGTGGCGATACAGAAGTACTTAATTTTCAACAGAATGACAACTACATTGGGATACTTGAATTACTTGCTGAGTATGATCCTTTCTTAGTTCTCATATAGCAAAATATGGTAATCAAGGATGAAGAAAAGCTTCATATCTATCTTCAACAATATGCGAGTAAGCCATAGAGATTATGGGAAACAGAGTATTGAAAACCATTGTAGAATAAATCAAGGAAGCCAAATACTTTTCTCTAAGTGTTGATTCAACACCAGATATATCTCACACTGATCAGCTGACTGTAGTTATTCGCTATGTTAGAAAATGAGATCATAGGGTTGTTTAACGTTATTTTCATTCCCATTGCAAGTCACACTGGAGAAGCTCTTGCCAACATTGTCTTGAAATTCTTTGAACAAATTTGAATAATTTAAGACAGTCTTATGACAAAGCATCAAATGTCAGGATGCTACAAAGGGCTTCAAGCACATATTCTCAGTATCAATCAACTTGCCCATTACATTCCATGTGCTGCAGACTCCCTTAATTTGGTAGGTGTATTTGCTGTGGAAAGCTGCACTGGAATAGTTTCATTCTTTGGTCTTATACAAAAACTTTACAATTTTTTTTCTGGTTCAGCTCAACATTGGTCAGTAATTCTTCAGTGCCTTAAAGCTGAAAGTGGAAGTGAATCTACATTGGTAGTTAAAAGAGCATCAGATGCTAGATGGTATGCAAGGGTCGATGCCACAGAAGCCTTGTCTAAAGGGTACAGCTATTTTCAAGAAGCTTTGAAGTTAATCTCAGAAGATGTAAATCAGAAGGCTGACACACATTGTGAAGCTAACACTATACTCAAGCAGCTATCAAAATTGGAAACAGTTCTCTTGGTAGACTTCTGGACTGTCATATTAGAGAGGTTCAATCAAGTCAGCAAATCACTTCAACATGAAACATTGGATCTCCAATTAGCTATTAAACTTCTTAAATCTCTACTGGATTTTTTGATGTTGCAGCAGGTTCAGTTTGAAATGTTTGAAAATAAAGCAAAAGACAAAGCAGAAAATATGGAATACTGTGATGAACAAAAAACAAAAGCATAGGAAAAGAAAACTAATCAATGATGGTAATGCTGAAGATGTTGCTTTGCGAGGAAGACAGAAGTTCAAGGTGGGAACATATCTACCCATCATAGACAAGTTAGGCTCAGCTCTTTCTCATTGCATTGAAGCATATAAAAATGTTCATCCATTATTTGGTTTCCTGGTCGAACTTTCAACAATCAATGATGAAGACATTTCAACAGCTACAGCCAAGTTTCAAAAGATTTACTCAAATGATATCGAACCTGAATTTGTGCCAGAAATTCTTCACTTTAAAAACTTTGTTGGGCAATTTGATGAAGTCAGGTATAAGCATGAAACACTGCAAGCTTCTGATATCTACACTCTTGTAGTAAACAATGGATTAACTTCTTCATTCCTTAATGTTGAAATAGCACTACAGATTTACTTGTGTTTAATGATAACTAATGCGACTGGAGAGAGGAGTTTATCCAAGATGAAACACCTAAAGAACATACACAGATCGACAATGGCACAAGAACGACTAAACAGGCTAGCTCTCATGGCAATTGAAAATAATGTTCTCAACAGTTTACAATTTACTGATGTTTTGGAGAAATTTGTTTCCAAGAAATTACGCAAAGCAAATGTTTGAATTTTAATTGTGATTAGCCTTGTATAAATAAATTTAATATTTATTTACCTGTTTTTCCTTTTGAACATATCCTATCTGATTATACACTAAGTCATTAAATTAAATATCAATGTGTAGTATCATCCAGTGTATGCATTCAATGAATTATATATGTTAACTATAAAATACTAATGAATCAGTGGCTTATCTGCGAAAAATGTACAACCATAGAAAAATTGCTTATAATAAAAGATTGCTTAAAATAAAAAGAACACAAGGAAAAAAATATATAATGTTTTACTTGCATTTCATCATTTATTTTTTTTCTTTTTGGCCATAGATGATATCATTAAAAATTCAAAACTCAGTTTGTCTGTAGCATTCCACTTATCCTTATTTATTTTGAGATTATTCTTTAATAACAGATAAACAAAATATACTAAATACTGCATGGTAGTACTTGGCAATATACAGTGGGTCCAATGCATTACTGACTTTTGGCAATGATACATACTAGAGCATCCCATGATAATAGTGATTTATTGTAATAATACATGCATCCAAGCATACATTGCTTAAGAAAATAACCAGAAGCACATTGACTTTGAGTGGACTACTAATGTTAAGTTTTTAATTCAAATTAGCAAACTACATGTTAACAAGTTTAACTTTCAGATGATACATATTCTAGCTTGTCAATAAAATAGTGGAATAGCCCCAAGTATCCATCATGCATTGCAATCTCAGCAATAAAAAGTAAACCAGAGATAGAAATAGTCGATGCAGGCAACAAGAACAAGTTGATGTACAAAACATCTTGCTATTTACATGTAGTTTGTGTAGTTGGTCATTCACAGGCTGATTACAGTATAGTGGGACATATTGCAGAAGAATTGCGACTGTCAAATGAGAACGTTCATTTTATTATATCAGAGTTCCATTAAATCAATATTATCGAATCTGGAATAACATCATCAGTCACAGCATATATGTTTGTACCAGCCAAAGAGAAATGCTGGCAGGTCTTGCTAAAGTATACAAGTGAGCCAATAAATTACTCAAGTGTTCTCCATAAACTTGGTTATCATTGTTGATTTGCTCAGAGAAAATCCTTGCTCAATTTCCACAATGCCTGCATTTGTGCATGGACACACTACATGGTAAACCAACCAAACGGTTCTGAACATCAGCAGCATTTATTGATGAGACAAAATTTCCAAATTACACATCAGATTGACAGACAGAGGTGGGAAAAGCAAGAAGCCCTTCAGTTTGATTGTCTGTGATTGATGCTCAAATATGGTAACATCATGAGATGGGTTAGCATGAACTACATACAGTAAAACTGAAATAGGCCATTAAAGGTTTACTTAACACAGCATGCAACACAGATATTCATCTAATCTCCTATCTAGAGCTGCCTTCGATGTGTGATACACATCGTCAGAATGGAGCAATATCTCACACTGCTTGAATAATGACAGGGCCTTTAATTTCTCTTTTGGGTTTTACAAAACACAGATATGAATCTTATCACGCTACTTTGGAATCACTCTGACAAGAAGCTGACCAACCTATTCTATGTTATAAAAATTGTGTGATTAGTTTCTGATATTTTCCACAACCTTGTTATTAAGAATTAACTAAAGAACCTGCTTTTCAGAAATAGGGGACTGTTTTAATGTGCACTGATGTTAATTTACAGATGTTTGCAATAGGTGATTCTATCACCCCCAACCATAGTACAAATAGATAGAGTTGGTTTTGAACTCCACATATGAAACAATCTGGATTCAGTTTATGATAAATAGCCTGATCAATTACATCATCTCTTTACTTTCATGTATTACATTAGTTTAAAACAAATGGAAAATCCCTTGAAATAGGTATTTACCATACTTTTTTAAAGTTTCTATCACTGCCTCCACTGTGAAAATATTGGTGTTTTTGGTAAACTTATTTTGTTGCTTTTCTCAGGATAATTCTGGTTATGAATGTTGGATTTTGTGGGATTAACTTTCATTAGCTTTGACTTTGAAGACAATGGTGATTCAGATGTTAGTTAGAGAGCTTGGTATATTAGAGTGTGTGCATCTATGTATCTGTGTGTGGTTTAAGCCCATGAATTCCTGGTTCTTTAATCAAATACTTTTTCCACCAGGCTAATAAGCATTTGATCAGTAACTAGGAGTTGTGCCTTTGCAAAATCAAATCATGAACCTTACTATCAATGTAATTAAATTTATGAGTTATTTTTTTCAAAAACCCAGTTCTTATAGCTATTGTGTGGATAGAAATAGCTATAAGAACTGGGTTTTTGAAAAAATAATTCATAACTTTAATTACATTGATAGTAAGGGTGTAATAACATTTGAAGTGCCTCAGCTATGCTGCCAACATTTCAAAAAATACCCCTGAAATAGATTTGCTCATTATTCTAATAATGGAAACATGAATGGTGAGAAAACATGTTCTGTGCTTTACCTGTTACCTGAGCAGGGAAAGAAATGTGTTTCTGACATTGAGAGAGGCATTAGAGTATGGGTACAATTGGCAAGATCCTCTATAGTAAAGACAATAGAAATCACTAAGAAACCAAAGGCTATTAGCATGTCACTGCAAAAAACAAAAATAAAATCAAGCAGGATGGTAGAAACTGCTACAAAGAAAAGGATAGGTGGTGCTTAGTAAAGATTGTGTGATCAGCATTCAACATATTCAGGTTTCCAATAAGATTTGGATAGCCCAGTAAAAACAGTTCAACATTATTAATATATTCAGAGAGTTTAATATGAAATTCGAAAACTCCAAGGTCAGACAGATGTAGGCATTATAACATGTTCTGAGAAGCTATAGAGCAGTTATTAATCTTCTACCAGTTTTTTTTTTACAATCAGCCAAAATTAACTCAAAAGAAATTGCATTAGCCAGATGGAGATACTGGATATTGCAATAAGTAACACCATATCTGGTTGCATTCAATAAAGTATAATCACAAACTATGACGTATTTAGCACAAACAGTAATGATGACAATTCCACTAATCCTCCGAAGCAGAAATTTGCTTGGAGGAGATGTAAAACTGGAAATATTAATGCGGGGATTTTGGCAGTCACCCAAAATTTTAGAAGCAGATACTGAGGAGTACATACATTTAAGAATAAATGGTGTATTCATTTATACACAGGGTTAAATATCTGTTTCATAAATGTGGACACACACACACACACACAAAAGTAACTTAGGTTAGATGGCTTTCTTTGTGCTGCACAAGCTGGGCGCCCACATTAACTGTAATACTGTCCCCCATGAAAAAAACAGTCTGACGAGAAATTCATGAAAACAAACAAACATAAATTAACGAATATTATTTCTCCAAGCTGAAACAAACCAATGCTCGGTTTCCTGACGAACACAGAAACTTCACACAAGGTCTAAAGTGTTTTCCACAACAAAAGTTGTCTAATCGCAAACATGCTTTCACTTGTGTTTAACATTACATTCAAGCGACATTATCCATTGCCAGCTTCATCTAAAACCGATCAACGTTTTTCATTCACCTCTTTAAAAAGCTTTCACACATTTTTTTTCCATTACTCTTATAGGGGCTGAACGTAATTTCAATAAAACTTCAGTTTGTTTGTTGTCTCCCCCCCACCACAATCATCCTCCTCTATCTCCTCCCATCAAAATCCCCTGATGCCATTTAAAATTTTTTTCCAAAGTTATTAGAGACTAGAACTCGTGCTAAATTTTAAAAACTTTCCTCTATTTATCTGTGGGGGGGAGAGAGAAAAAAAAGAGAGAAAAGATTATTAGTCATCTTGCCATCATCCATGAAACTGAAGTACTTTGCTAACACTTCGTCCTAAGTTGCATAATGTCTTCTTTTGAAGTCGTCTGCTGCTTACAATGAGATAAAGCAGCAGCAGCTCATTGGGTAAAACCTTAAGGAAAAACACATTAGAGATTTTAACAAAATGATCTGTAAGTTTCAAATAAATTGAAAATTTTCGAGTGCATTTGTTTTTCGTTTAAAAATTTTAAAGAATCTTTTGTATTTAATGTCCTCTAAATATGAAATACTCAAGGTCGTTTGGGCAGTGCAGTGTACCCATCATCTTTAATATGTAAGCAAGATTTGGATGATGTCACAGACAGCCCCAACAAGTTCTAAGCTATTCACCACGGTGACTGAAAAAGAAAGTAGGGATGTTGGGCTGCTCTAAAGCATTGATCCTCTAAGATTGGCTTGACTCAGCAAGTTGATTATTGTAGAATCTAGATGAGAGGGAGCCAGAAGAGAGGATCTGGTTCTGGTAAAAACTACGAAAGAAGAAAATGATAAAAACTTATGCTCATCATCAAAAAAAAAAAATTTTTTTTCCTAAATGTAATGGTGATGGGTTTTAACTTACCTTTGAGTAAACTTGTTCAGTAGAATGTATCCAAACCTGGATGCTGCAGAGAAAGTCTGTATAATGGGTTTTTCTCCTACTTTTGTATTTGCCCTCAATTCTTGATGCCACCTGCCTCCTCAAGACCCTTATCACAGACACATCAATCATTTATTTTCAAAGCAAAACCATTTGAAAAAATAAAGATTAGCTATGAATTTCTTTTAACTTGCCTTCAGGTTGCATGTAGTTTTTTTTTTAATTATGTTACAAGCTCTTCATCTACATAAAAGACGACCTGAGAAATTTACTCTTAGTTTTTATTCTACATATTGTATGGTCCATTTCAATGGCTGAATAAAGAAAAATCGCTTCTTAGAATTTAGTGCCTTTATTAGATTTTAGGAGTTCACGTCTTCGAGAGAGAGAAAAAAGGTTTTAATCTGCAAAGCAAATTCTAAAATTTGAAGCCTTAGACTAATTTGAGCATCTAAATGCAAGCCCATGAATTAATAAAACTACAGAATTAAAAAAAGAATAATAAGATGTCTCTGTGCTGCTATTTTAGCATAATTCAATTATAAACATAGCAAGATGGTTTAATATCAATCAAATGAGCAAACAGGTTTGGAGATTTAAATTTCACAAGTGACAGAACAATTAGAATTTAAAGAATCTGTTCATGATTTCTTCTCTCTTTTTTAAACAAATAACAAATTTGATTGTACAATTTACATTTAAAAATGTCAGGTGTATTTTAACAACGGGCTTATTTATTAGCTGGTTTTAGAAAGGTGTGCAACAAAAATACCTTCTGTCATCATGTATATAATTTTTTAAAATATTTATTAACTGGGTAATTGCATTTAACACAATAATAATGCTTACTATAGTTAGATTTTCTTTAGAAACACTATTGCTTAACCGACCCTTTTAATCCTACTCAGCAACACAGGGCAATTTTGTACTTGCAATTAGCCAAATAAGCAAATTTTTTAGGAAAAAATGAAAATAAAAATTTCTCGGATTATATGGATGGTACATTCAACTTTCAGATTCTCCAAAACCAGTCAAGGTAATTTCAAGAACTTAGCTTATGCTGTCAACAAAATAATGTATTGGCATACCAGAATGCTGTCAAATGTTAACAAATATATGAAGTTGTATTTTAAACTAGACTTATGATTTTGTTTATTTTTTTTATATTATTGCTAAATTCTGTTCGGAGATTATCATATCTTAAAATAATCACTGAATCTGTATGTGTTTTGAGTCATCACATATCCTTTATAAAGTTAGCAGTTTGCAATGTAAATACTTAACCTGTGTCTATCAGTGGTTCCAGAAAGTAACAACATCTAGGAAATAAGAGTGAGTGGAAAGCAGATGGATGGACAGACATTCAGATAAAGATCAACCTGCTTAATAGGGAAATGGCAGCTGGTAATTGAACAAACCACCACCAAGGAAGGAAAGTGATGAGAGTTCACCAAGGCAAAGTTTGATCAATAGGAAAACCTAATTAGTACTGGTAGCAGGTGGACAGAAACCAATGCTATAGCATATTAACACCAACATCAGTCCCCACCTCCTGTCCTAGTTACCAAATTTTCCTTTCAGATAGCATCACCAATACTATAAAATAATTAAAGGTATAAATTTAAATAAACGCTTTTAACAAAGGCATATAATTAAACTGTCAAACAAGGTTTTAATAAACTGTTTTTAAAGATTCATGTCTTCCAAATTTTAAGTTTTCTAAACCACAACCTTAGAACAACAGGAAAAGTTTCAGGTATTTTGGAAATTCAGAGCTATTTAACGGTGACTATTCAAAACAAATCACATCTCATGAGGGTACAGACAGAGTCAAATTCAAAAATACGAACAATATCCAGCAAGATGTTCTATTCAAATATCTACAACTATTACAAACTGATATCTGATCCGAATTTATATGGTATAAGAAAAAAATAATAAAAGCAGCAAATATGAAGTTCTACTACAGGCTTCTCATACCTAGAACATTAAAAAAAAAAAGATATTCTGCTAAAGATGCAAATGAGAAAAATTTAGCTGTCTCAAGTGGAAGAGAAGCAGCACTCAGTTTGTCAGAGAGCAAATTGGAAGGACAAAAGAAGAGTCAACATAAATTGTGATGGGTATCTGCAAAGAACAGATAGATCAGAATAGAGAGATGTTGACAAAAACAAATGGGATGAAGGACAAAAATTTTAAAAAGCTCTGCTTGGGTTTCCCAATTCCCCAATTATGATGTTAGTTATATAACTTGCAAACTCACATTTTTATGCAATAGAGATGGAAAATATAATCAACAAATACTGTTCTCCTCTATACTTGAGAAATTTTAAGTTACACCTAAATTGGCAATAGGTAGAGCCAAGGAACCTAAGTTTTCAAGCCAGTCCAATTTTCTTTGTACAACTCCATTCCTAGGCAGTATGTTCTAGCACTCGATTTATTTAAATGATTTTCATAGACCATCTGTTAATTACAACAAAACACATGATTGTTTCAGATGTCCAGCTTTGCTTTCCTTGCAGCCTTCATCCCATAAATGATACTAGTGAATTAGTTGTGAGACATAATTTCCAGCATCATAGTAAACAATAAAGCAAAAAATATATAATTGGTTAAAGGCAACACTCATAAAAATAACTCCAGAATAACAAAATATTTAAGAATGCATCTCATATAAAATCATGGTAAGCACTAGGAAGAGATAAAGGTAACCATTTCTTTTAGGCAGTCACCAGTATCACTGTTTCTTATACTTGCAAACAAATGCTAGTTTTTTTATTCCCCATTAGCTATTCTCCAGCTGATATTACACTAAATATAGCAGTTATTTGAGTGCTGTTATGAGCTGCTATAAAAGGAATTACCACTGTGGAGAATGTATCACTAGATAAACCCTAAATATAAATTTCAAAACTGTGACTCTTTTACACTTTTTTTAAAAAAAAAAAAAAAAAAAAAACAAAAAACAAAATTGTCTGCAAATATAAATAATTCTTTTGACAAATCCACATATATTGAAAATACATCTGTCATCTAACAATTGGTGACACAAAAGTCTGGTGACTATAAGATGGGAAACTGGCCTAGGAACAGGGGGGGGGTGTATTTGTATCTCTCCTTTGCACTTAATGCAAGAACTGTAAAGTACAATTTCACAACCCGCAACACATTTTGCTACTTTCAACTTAATGTTCACGCCTTCTTTAACCAAATTTATTATTTCACAGGTTGCTTAATGGTATCATCCATGAAACATAAATAGAGCTGGTTAAGGTAGGTATGGACATGGATTCTTTCTTTGATCTGATGCGCACTAGGGCAGTTATTTTTGTAGTTGTTGATGTGCAGAGTGCGGTCGCCAGTGGTCCAGACATATATGTTGCAGATGACTAAAAAGTGGCACTGACCAATCCAGCAAGTGCACGTCAATGTCTCGCTAATCTGGTCAAAATAAAATGTACCCTGTTCCAGGGGACCTGTGGGTTTATACCATATTTCTATAGGAGATGTTAATAATCCTGTAAATCAACATCTATCCAAGACATTGCTCAATCATGCCAAAGGAATACAGGTGTGTAGCTTGTCACCTAGAGCATGGACGAAAGGAGGGAGAAGTCTGTACTAAACAACAATAAACTGATTTTGCATTTACAAAAAAAAAAAAAAAAGGGCCCTGAAGCACATACCTGTTACTAATTCTTTTATTTATAATAAGAGCTACCAGTAGTAGCTATTACATTGGTCAACACAATTTTTGCTGACTTATATCTGAGACTTGTTTCTGACTAATTTGGGGGGGGCTGAACTCAAATATCACATTGCATTTTGCCTAGCACGTGGTTTTTCCTCTAAGCACCCCCCCATTTTCGATCAATCGCCATTAAAAAGTAACCGATTACAATGATTTCCACAATCACCTCAATCCTGTTATTATCATTTTATTTAGAATACCATTCCAACAAACAATACCATGAATCAATTTTGAGATTAACAAATATATTGGTTAACTATGACATATCAGGTCAAAATACTGAAATAGAAAAATATAAATTGATGCTAGAATTGATTTAATTTTAGTAAAAAATGGGCACAAATCAATCCAGAATATTCTTATCATTTCATTTAGAATACCGTACAAACAAAACAATGACAGACATGGGTTTATTTACATTAACTGATATCAGTAAATGACACATTCTTCCTTCATGGATTAAATTTTCGTTTGTAGGTATTTCTGGAGTGCTTCATTCCCAGACAGTCTCTTTTAATACTCCAACAGTAGTTGGCCATCATGTGAGTATCCCACCTTCCTTGGTATTGCTCCTCCATAGCTTGTATATCTTGATGGAACCTTTCATCTTGCTCATCACTAACGTCACCTAGATTTTCAGGAAATTTATCAAGATGACTGTTGAGGAAATGAACCTTTATGCTCATGTTGCAACCCAGACGATGAGAATTCTTAAGCAATGTTTGAATAAGATCTTTGTAATTTTCAGCTTTTTTGTTTCCCAGGAAATTTTTCACAACAGCCAGGAAAGAATTCCATGCTCTTTTCTCCATATCATTCATGGAGCTTGTGAAATGTTGATCTCTCATCAGTTTTCTGATTTGTGGCCCGTCAAACACACCAGCTTTTATTTTTTAATAACTGAGGCTAGGAAATGTTGTGCATATGTACTTAAAACAGTCACCTTCTATGCTCAGAGCTTTAACATCTGCTGCATTAGACCCAGCTTGATGCGGAGAGGAGGAAAGATGATTTTTACCCGATCTACTAGTGGTTGGTTTTTGATATTTGGTTCTCCGACATTTAAGCATGTGCTCACCGGCCAGTTCTTCTGAGTCCAGTGCTTGTCCTTAGCTCTACTATCCCACAGGCACAAGAAACATGGACATTCCCTATATCCTCCATGTTGACCAAGTAAAAAGTTAACCATTTTAAGATCACATAGAACAAAAACTTGAACAAATGCAAAATGCTGTAGAACAAAAAGTTGACATGATAGGCAAAAACCGTTTTTATTTTTGAAATCAGCGCAAAACTAATGAAAATGTTCTCTGCCATGTATCTCAGCAAGGTATATCAGACGCTGTTTCTCGGCAATCCTAGTTTCTGCTTCAAGCATTTGGATTTAAAGATTAGGCAGCAATCAGTCATGCGATGTTTTGTGTGCTCAAAACATAAACAACTGACTATTGAGCCGACTGAAGCAGAAACCCAACTATTTATTTCTTATGGTACATTTATATAACACGGATTGATCCATCAACTCTTGGCTGGTATTGCCAGTGGGGGTGAGAGTTGTGGTACTGTAACTACATAGCTTCTGTTTTCACGTTCCTTAAATACAAACACCACAAAACAAAAGCTGGTATCTAAAGCCAAAGGTGAAAAGGATGCACTGATGTTGCGGATGCAGGTAAGATAAATTGAATGAAGACCGGAAGTAATGTTGATAATTATGGTAACAACAGACTGTATTCGTATGCCTCATTTTCAACATTTTAATTTTTCTGAAAAAATTAAGATTTTGAAGCAAAAATGCAACTTATGCTATTTTTAAAATGCATTTACTAAACAGAATGAGGACCAATAAGGTGGAAGAGCAGTCACCAATCCTTTGCAGCACTCAGGAATAAGTGAAAAGCCATTTATTGTGGCAAATGAGGATGGAACAATTTTTTTAGCCTTATTTTGGTCATTCCATCCCCCCCAACCACCAACACACACCTGATGCCTAAACGTCCTTTTTGCTTATGACTGAGCTTAATGATCCTACCAGATTATTTCTGTTTGAAGAGTATGAAAAACAGGAAAGCCTCTATTTACAAAAAAAGAAATAAAAACTAGCTAGAGAGAGAAAGCTGAGAAGAAATTTTACTGTCAGAGGCACTCCGATAGATCAACAAGCTTCCATTTAATTAATCAGCTGGGATAAGCCATACAGGGCAATATTTCAAAGTCTCAGCCACTTTCATAACTGAAATGTTCATTAAAGGGGGAGTTACGCTAAAGCCTCCAGTCAATTAATTCAAAATTTAACTTGTACACACCCACATATTACTCAGCTTTAAAAACCGATCTACTTCTAGTCAACGATGTAAACTTTTCTACTTAAGTAAAACAAGAAATTTAATAAGTAGAGATAGTTAAAGACAAATATTTTTATTAGATTTTAAGAACCTACTTCAACCAGCCACTGTACCAGGCCAAGCACTCATCACATAATTACCCAGTAATGTTTCATTAAATATTATACTATGTACGATAGTAGTGAAACATCATCATTAAGCACAGCAAAACGTAGTGTATACGCTTACTTTCCTCCCGATAGAGTTTACCCACAAACGCCTTGGGGAAGTGCAGTTTGAATCTACTTGTAAATTTGTTTCTTCACACAAAACACCAGCTCAGCCTTACATGTGGAACTAACAAAATCAATGCAACTTTATCAGATAACATTTTTCTCTCACCTTTATTACATTACTCAGACATTCTAACCTAAAACAGCTGGATGAATCCTGTGTGTAAAAATATTTTAAAATTGGTTCTCTAAAAAAAACAATTTATATTTTATGAATACTGTCTGGTTTCCTTTTAATTCATTTTGTGTATCTTCTTGCCAGCTTTTATCATCTGACCCGCTCTTAAGTGTTTTAACTCTTTCCATCCCTAGATACTGAAACTGTCTACTACAAATCTCCTTGGATGTTCTAGTACCCAGTGCACTGTGGTCTGACAAATTACAAGCAAGAGAGGATCTGTCAAGCTAATCCACTATTTCCAGAACAGTAGACTGCCATAAGCTGTGTTCATTCGATTACTACAAGAAAAGTTAACCAGACAATTTTTTTTCACGAAGTTACCATCATCAGGTGCCTGATTTCAAGCAAAAAATAAATGTAATTATTGTTCATTAACAAATAAGTATATCAATTAGATAACCACTGATGCCAGAAATCAAAGATGAAAAACTCTACATACAAGTTTCCCCCCCGGTCAACTTTCATAGCCCCTTAACCTCTATATTTCCTAAAATATATTTAAAAGAATAAAACATATATATATATATATACATAATGTAAAATCAAGAAGAAAATGGCAGGAAGGAACATAACCTCCAGCAACAACAAAAACAAAGAAATCCAGTGAATAGTTCATTTAATAAAATTTTTTTTTTTTTTTTTTTGTCATGTTGAAAAGAAAAATTTAAACCAGACTGACTTCCTAGAGACCGTCAGGCTGTTACTGTAATTCACACCTGCTCCATGCCGCCGTTATCAATTCTGTCTTCACACTAAACTAAGTGCTACCATCCATTACCGCAGTTAGCAATTTTCAAACAGCACAAGATCCATTTATATGGCTTTGTTATGAGGCCCCTTAAGCCAATGAAAAATAGAAGCTCTCCAGCTTTTTGACCATAACAAATTTTTTCGGTCTATTTAGAAAATCCTGGAATATTTTATATTTTATTTTTCATTTCCCCCCCCCCAGTTTTACAACAAAAATCCATGGCGTTTCGAATATCTCCTAAACTCCCTAAGCCATCCAGGGTATTTTGCATTTCATCAGGGAACAAAACTAAACAAACATGTAGATTTGAAAACTGCTGTCTTTTGACAGGTAAATTAAGGTTTCACATATTCTATGCATCTACAAAACAGCAGGGAATGGGAGTGTTACCCATAAAATAGTAGTCAAGCAAATGATGCATGTCTGCAACCTCCTTGATACGTGTGTTCAACACTGTTCTTAGATTTAAAAAAAAATAAAAATAAATAAGAAAACTAATCTACAAAAAAAGAAACGCAGAGTTAAGTAAAATGGTGATTAATTGTTTCCAACAGTTTTATAATGAACCACTTGATCCCAGCAGCAAAACTAAAACAGATTTAGTTAAAGAATCCCACAAACTGGAGCAAAAAAATCTGGAATCCGGTTAAAACAGCTCCGTGTCAGAGAGGTTAGGCAAAAATGAGCCTGTCCACACCAGAATCTAGCCACTGGAATACAGTGAAAGTAGTGCTAGGGTGACTAAAGGGCTGTGACAATGCTGCTTGCAAGGAAATGAAATGTAAAATCTCTCGCAGCAGCAGTGGAAGGTAACAGAAAAACAGCTTCCTGAATGCATGACTTCAAATTCACTTTCATCCAAAAGAATAGTAAAAATAAACTAACTTCTTGAAAGACTTTTATCTGGTCAAACAGATCAAGCCAGTCAGAACAGGTTCTGTGCACTTGTGCCAGTCAACATTATGATAAACTCAATGTCAGAATCTGTAATTTTTATAGAAGAAAGTGTTAACATTCATAACAAAAGAGTAGTTTTAGAATGTGAGTAAAGTAATTTCAATATCTCATAACAGAAAACAAAAAAAAATGTAGGCAAAAAACTGTGATCTAAGAGAATGGAAAGCTGATGATAAAATTTGTCTTTCTATCTTCAAAAACATAACTGTGTGAAAGCTGTGCAGTGTAGAGCCAAGTGCTCTGCTTTGGTGGTATATCTAATATTAAAATTACTTTGGAAGAAACTGTCACAGCTGACAGTAAGATGATTCTTGCTTTCACATGAAGATGAAGACAAGCTGCCACAGTTAATCACATTATCAACAATGCTTTCAAATTGATCATGGACTCAATTTTTTTTCTTTGTCTAACAAAATTTTTATCCTGTTTTTTTCAGTGCCAGCTAAATGAAAGAAAAAAACAAGTCTAAAGTAAAAATGAAGTAATAGGATACTACACAGCAAAAGTTGAGAACACAGCACCATCTATTTTTTATAGCAATAATGACTTTTTAAAAAATGTATACATGTCTGGAGTCTATTCACAAACTTACAGAATGGTATTTTAGAGATTTTATTTAAGCTTGCTTACAGGATATAAATTATGTGCATCTACAGTAAACTCTGGATATAGCGGCACTCTATCTGACAACAATATCTATCTAACGGCATATGTCAAAGCTCTGCTGGCTGACACGGCAACCATTTTAAGTTTGTTTACAGTCACCATCTTGGAAGTGTGCATAGCTCATTTCTCTCGTCTTTTATCATACGATAACTTTTGCACCCTTCAACAATGGCTCCTAAATTTGGCAAAGCAAGTAATGGAGAAAAACAAAAGAGGAGTACACTTAACACTGCTGATGAAACTGAAATAGTCAAAAAATTAGGAAAAGGTGTAAACAGGAATGTGAGTACAATGTTTTTTATGCATATGTAACATGTTGTGCATACATTTTAAAAATATAATTGTTTTATGCATGCGTATGTTCTGTATATAATTTTCATGCATATTATTAAGTGGATTGTTTTATTTACACATATTTTCCATTTGCAACTTGATGTAAATGCGTTTTTTGAATATTTTGATTAAATTGGCAGCACACAGATGTCTGTTTTATATTCTAATTATTTACACCTCCCTTATACCTTACTAATATGGACGCTCCACATAACAGAATATTCAATATAACGGCATCTCTGGTCCCCCGAGGGTGCCATTATTTAGATAGTTTACTGTATTTCCTTAGCATATATTTGCAAATTTTCTCTTTATTATAATTTCATTTATTCCAGAAAGTAGATATAATTGCATGCCTTGCTAGTAAATGTCATAATTTATTTTGTTGATTAAATTTTGAATTTACCAGCTCTGTGACCTTCATCACTGTAAAATCAGTGGGCAAATTGTATCTAGATAAGAAAATTACAGGATTTTCTGTACATTCAAATCTTTACACTGGTTTGGCTTTCTTCTTGTAGCTAATGCAATGTTAGGGGATCTGTCATCAACTTTTAAAAGTATTTTATATTAAAAAAAGAAATGTATTTTTTAGTTTTTTTGTATTCCTCCATTCCTATCAGTTAAAACAGCAATTATAAGTGGAAAGTTATGCAACTATCTGATTTTAAAAAATAACAGATGCATTGAATTTCATATGGTGTTTCCACACAACCATATCAAAGCAAGAAAGCAAAGAATTTCATTAAAAAGAAATACAAATTATCATCCTAACAGGCATCAACATTCTCCTTTTCACTAAGAAATTCCACTAAAACACTTTTAATTATACACTTGCAGATGTGATGCGATGAACACAGTCAAAATTGACAATGGAAAAGAAATGTGTTTAACATTAACACAACTTGAAAGACACTTAACTGCAATCAATGTAAGACAATACAAACTTGACTGAGTGCCAAGAGAGAAAGACAATCAATAAAAAAAAAAGAAAAAGCAAAGCATAGCAAAGATTTCTCATTTCTTTTTAAAGACCTTTTTTTATGTTTAACTTCCAGATTAAATGCGGCAGCAAAGATAAGCTTTCAGTAAAACATTTAAGATTAAGTTATAATAGCTGCTCGATTTTGGTGCCTGTACCTTTAAGAATGGTAAGCAATATCTCTTCCCCCCCCCATCCTCCTGAGATTTTACTGTCATCTGCTGGCTACAGAATATTAGTGATGGTAAGAGATAAAACAGAAACTAGTGCAGAGCAATGGCTGATGGTGAAAAGTAATAACTTTTGAAAAATGTAAGGTTAAAATGATAAAACATTTGCAACTGTTTACAGTTCATTTTAAAAAATCTAAAGGGCAGCATTAAAACTAACAGATCTATAGGTATCTAACAAATATGGCTACTCTGCTAATCATGCTTCAACATGACAGAAATGAATCTTATTCCATAAAATTAAGGCAATAGCAGAAGTCTTGGCATTCATTTTTTAACTAAGTTAGATTTTACTTCTGTATTTATATAAATTATTTCACATAAAAACAGCTTTTAGTATCCAAGTTCATTGATAAATTTCCACTCATTATTGTATATTTAACTTGTTTGTTGCTTTTCTCTATTCTATTAACTGCACACCATCTGTCCTGCATGGAAACGGATGTCAGTAACTTCATAGGTTATTGTAAGGTGTTCAGTCAGCTTTAAAATAAACTATGTATAGTCAATAGTTGACCAAAATATTAGAAACTGCTTTAAATACTTTGGTCATTTTTTTAAAAAAATGGGCAGTCTATTACAAAAATAAATAACATTTATAAACCCTATCTGATTTGGATTTAAGGGGTCTAGGCCTGTCCCCTCTCTCCCAAGGACTGTTGCCTCTGTTTCCATAACTTAACTGTCTACATCATGGAGTACGTTGGATCTGTTTGTGGAGGAAATAAGTTAGTTCTTGATGGATATATTTATACTGTGCAGAAGATCCTTGTAAATGATGTGGTATATGAATGTTAACAGTGAAAGTGAGGAATGTGCATGGCTAAGGTGAAGGTTCACAATGGTCAAGCTGCTGACAGACTTCATGAGCATACTCATGCTCCAGACACACTAAGATCAGAAATGCTGCGTGTTCGTAATGCTATAAAGTGCAAAGCAATAGTTGGTGAGGAAACAGCACAGCAGATCAGTTCACAATCCATATCATCTGTATCTGAAGCTGCCTCTTTACAACTTCCAGCTATCCATTCAATCAGCCGTACCATTTGTAAGCAAAGACAAGGTTCTGGGAACTCTCATCCTACTTCAACCAACCTTGCTGAACTAATCATACCTGAACAGTGCAAGGTAATGATTCTCCTTTACTATTCTAATGCTATCATAACATTAATTATGCGAACCCAAACTTATGATAGCATTTAGGTAAATATATTAGTTGTTGCCTATATGGAAGTTACCCAGGTCAGAATTGAGTTAGATAATAACACCAGAAGTTGTCTTCCTGATTAATTTCACTGTTTTTTCTCTTTCCTGTTATCTTATTGGATTAACCAGTCTCTTATGTACCATATGTTGCTGGAAATACAATAATAATGATAACAATGACAAAGAAATATAAATTTTCATTTTCACAGGTTTACTCTACAAGATGATTGTTTTTTTCAATATGACAGCAACAACACAAACCACTGTGTTTATTATTTGCATCTGATACCTCCTTGACTCTGCTCCAAAACTCTGATGATTGGTTTTGCTGGCGGCACCTTTAAGGTGTCCCAGACCTTTTTTTTTTTTAATCAGTTATACACCATCCATGCCTTGAATGAACACTACATAATCCAATGTGTTTATGCATTACTCCCCAACAAGCAAGCAGCCACATACACCAGCATTCTGCAACAACTGCTCAACATCAAACTGACTCTGAATTTGCTGCTATCAATGCTACATCACAGTATTCCCAGATGCAACCAAGAAACGATGTTTCTATCATCTCTCTCAGTGTGTGTACTGCAAAGTCCAGGAAGCTGGTCTACAAGGGTTGTACACAGAAGGTAATGACTGTTCACATGCTACTGGCACTCGTCTTCATTCCAGAGGAAGAGCTCACTGGTGCTTTTGAGATGCTCTAGGAAAAGCTACCAGAAGAGGCCATGGTAATTTGTGACTATTTTGAAGACATATTCATGGGCTGTTAATGTGGTCATGGTCTTTGTTGCCATCAACAACAGCCAAGGTTTCCAATCTCTCTTTGAGAACATGCATGACAGAACTGAAAAAGATTTTGCCACACACAAACAACCACGTTGAGGGCTGGCATCGGAAATTCCAAACAAACATTGCTGCTCACCATTCAAACATGTAGAGATTTGTTGATGTGTTAAGAAGAGAACTGGCCCTAACTGATGTTTAAGTTAACCAGATGATTGCTGGTCACCCACCTGCACCACAATGCGAGCAACACCAGATAAATAGGCAATCCATCAGAACAGTTGTTGGAACATAAGAGAACAGACATATAATGGATTATCTGCGTGGTACTCCCCACAATATCTCATTCTAAAGTTATGTGACTACTAGAAAATTCATCAAAAATCAGTAACTAAAATGCTGTCAGTTGTATGTTTTTTTTTTTAGTGTAGGCATATTACCTCAACAATTTTTCTTACCTTACTTGACATATATATTAAAATGTATACTTTATGGATAATAAAAAAAGAAATAAATAACAAGTTGCTGCTTTAATTCAAAATTTATGGGGGGGGGCAAAAGTCCAGGGGCTAAATACCAAATTGTAATAGACCTGATCCTGGATTTAAGATATAAGGGACATTCATATGAAACCCAGCCAAAATAAAATAACCGTAATCATATCCAGCTGGCCTTTATTCGAACATCCTTAGTATTAAGTTTTATAATGAAGGCAGCTTGGTTAGAAATTAAAGTTAATTCCATTTTCCATGGATATTCCAAAACATAAATATGACAAACAAATGCAAATAAAGACTGTGTGCAGGCAGAAGTGATCCAGTGGTTGGCCTACAAGAGTGAGTTCAATTCCTGGTTGAGAGTCAATTTGGTTTGGCATACTTTCCTGTCATGGTTTCTACTCACTCTTTTCCACCAGCCAGTCCTCTGGATTTCCTCTCACATCTAAAAATGAAAAGTTCTATTGGGAATTCTTGTGCCAAAGTTGAAAGGGCTATGTCCTTTGTGGCACAGGATTGGCAACACTTTTTTACAAATAACCATGGCATCATTGGGGTTGTCTCCCTTATAATGGGTTTAGACTGATATACAACACAACAAGACAACCATGATGTTTTACTATTTGCTCTAGTAATTAAAATCTTATTAAAATAAGAACAAAATTTTGAAGAAATTGTTAATGGCCTTTGAGAAAATATACTGAGTGACAAAATAGCTTGGACTGAAGCATCAGATCTGACTTTAATAGGAGAGTAAATCATTAAAACTTAATCTGGAACCAAGATCATTTACATATTAAATGAGTTGCCATGAAGTAAGCTGGAGTCATGATTATTGCAAGTGAAAACCTTAGCGTAATTAAATATTCTGTGCCAGTAAATCTTGTTAAAGATCAATGGTTACATTAAAGTAAAATGAAGTATTTATGTTCTAATATCTGTTCTTCATCATGGAAAATCAAGATCCATGTAACTCCATCGAAAGTCTTTATGAGACACTGGCAGGAAATGGCACAATCATCATTAGTTACTGAAACTTATCACCCAACATCTTATGTTTATGTCTTTACCAATCATAGTCACTGAACAAACAAAGAGTTTTAGAAAAGTTCAGACCTAAAAGAAAATCTATTAATTTTCATTAATCCTCTTGGTGGTTAGACCTTAGCAATATATATATATATAATATGCATGTTGAAGCTTTTAAGTTAATTTTTGATAAATCTTATTTTTTAAATGATAAAGAAGAATGCTCACCTTGTCAAAATGGGTCCTCCACTGCTGCAAACAAAAAAAATACACAATCAATTAATAGTTATTAAATTAATAAAATTAATAAATTATAAATGAATTAAAACTACACCAGTATTAAAATTCTTGAGTTGATGAATTATTAATATTTCAATTACTAAGCCCCAAAAGCACTGCTGAAAAATGTTTACAGTCTAAATTCCACAAAGTGCCTGCATTGTTACTTAAATAAAATTTTTTTTTTAAATACTAAAATAGATGTATAACATGAGTGAGCATTTTACTTGGCCAACAGGCAAAATTTGATTGCTGTATGTTTATACATGTAAAAGAATCTTTTAAAAAATTATGTAACTAAAGTATCCTAAAATGCTTAACTTCACATGTGAATGTATGCAAGAGAGATGACTAGTGGTACTACCAATTTAGCAACTTTAACACAATACAAAACAACAAGACAATGTATTATTTAGATTTCTTTTGATATAAAAATTTTGTATAACTGTAACATGGATTCTAAATACAACATATCCATCAATGCTTGAAATTTCTTCTTACATGCAGAACAAGAATATACCGAAAAACCCTGCTTGGAACAATAACAGAACTACAAAGTTAAACTCTTTGTTTGGCAAAGACACTTGGCTTGCTCTTTACACATGCTAATGCTTAATTCGTACAATTTCTGTTCCAAATGCATTCTTTTTACATTCAGGTCTTCACAAAGCAATAGTGCTTTCTTTGTAGTTTCAGATTATCATGTTTGCTAATTCACACTAATGCATTCTGGGGCTAAACAAAAAAAGATCCAGTTTCCCTTAATAGAGAACCCTAACAATGTCCCCAAAATATCACAAAGAAAACATGATTCTTTGTTATACGAAGAGACAGGAAAAATTCTATACAAGAATAATTACATAAATCATCCGGCTACTATTCTTTATGGAATCAGTGGTACTGCATTGTCCTATCTGACTGGAATTAGGTCCACAGGCTTTGCATTAAAGAAAATAATTATTTTTTCAGAAAATGTCTTAAAGCTGTACTTATTCATTTTTAAAAATTCCTTATTAGTGATAGTAGAATGGGTTTTCTCCTCATCTTGCTAATTTTTAACCCTCTCCCTTGTAATCAAATGATATACCAAAACCACTGACAGCTTTAAAACTTTGATTATGCATGGATTTTAAATCAATATTTTTCAAAGTATATTAAAACAAGCACTACAAAAAACAGGGGAAGATAAAAAAAAAAACAAAAACATTATTTGATAGGACTAGCCACTGAGTGCAAAATACAGAGCCTAAGCCAGGTTAGATCGTGGATGTCACCCATGAGCATCTCAAAAACATCACCGGTGAGCACTTCAGTTCAAAGTCAGTTTGCACAAACTTGTTTGTAAACCAGACAGCCTGCATCTCTGGTAGGATCTAGGTGGAGTGTGCTTGGCATGCTTGTACCTCTGTTTGCAAGCAAATTTTGATAAACTAAACCGTGCTACACATGCAATGAAATATGGAAAGAAACTTGCACACTACAGTTGCCTATATTAAATAATCCTTCAACATTGGATATGATACCGCATGTGTTGTGGACAAATAGAACACTTCTCATAATGAAGACTTTCCATGCAGTGTGATCAAGGCCAAGAAAGTGTTAATAGAAAATGTACTGTACTGTTTTGTTCTAACTGTAATTTAATCTCCATTAGTAATTTTTAACTGTCATGATTTTTGTGGGGGTATTTTATGACTAACTCAAACTCCTGTGTGCGAAATAAGCTATCTGATAGCCAGTCTTCCAGTATCTATTTTGCATTCTGTGTACATTTCCAAAGGCAACTTTAAAAACATTCCAGATTGAAACATAGTGAAAGTCATAATTCAAAGAGCATTTACAGCTAATTTTTAGCTAGTCTAGTAGAATTCATAATCATTAAGCATTTTTGTGCCACTATTAATAATGTAAACTAACTCTTGCTTAAAAAAAAGAAGATAGACTGTGTTAGTTTCCCAAATCATTAGTACCACACCTAATCTGGAACTATTTTACTATGCCAAGGAAATTAGTTAATTTATAGATTCTTTCTGTATAACAACAAATGAAGGGGAAAAAAAGTTAGCTCATCTTTTAAATATAATGGAAATTTTATTTTCCTGTGGTGAAATTTGCAGCAATGCACCGACTATTATTTTCATTCTGGATATCTGACAAGTTTCAATATGATTTTTACAGTTTGTTTGTTGTTCTATAAGATATTACAAAACAGATAAACATCCTATATAAGAGAAAATGAGATCTAAAGTTCTCTTAGTACTAAAACTGGTTTAGGAGATGCTTTTATGATCTTACTCTACATACAAGTTCTCCAAATGTACCGCTGTCATTTTCTCTATGGTTGTGGTTACAGTTGTTCATATTTCCATAAGATTTTCTTGTGATCCTCAAGATAAATCCTCGCCAAGTAATGGCTCACATTACTACAAGGCAAGACACCAGAATCAGCTAGATTTATTCTCACCATCTTGGCCTGCATATCTCTGTTAAACTTCTGCTGTAGAAATCCAGCAAATAACAGTGCCACGACTTTATTCTGGTGCCAACCAAAGATAGGAATGTTTTGTAAATGTGCAAGGAGCACTTTGGCTGTAATATGGAGATTTCAGTGTGAAAGGAACCTGCCAGGGCTCTTGGAAGGAAGATGGAATTGCTAGAAGCAATAATGTTGAATGAGCTGGTACAGAAGACAGAAAAACAAATCATGCCAAAAGGAATGACACCTAACATGACCTAGACAATTAGAAACTAAAGTGTTTTTGAAACTAAAGGAAGAAAATGCTATACATCACTCTAATCTGCAATCCAACATGACCTTTAGCTCTATACATTTCATCACATGAAAATTAGCACTTTTCTATGGGGACTGATTCAGCTTGTTATTAAACATGCTAAGTAACAAATAATTTGTTGAAAAAATTGCATAGCATTTGTAAACCAAAAGTCATCAATAAAACAAACATGCATTAATTCATTTTCTGTCATGCTGCTGCTATTAGTTGAACCATCCATAAGTACAGAAAACTAGCCTACCAGATTCCATTTCTTTATGAATAATAACAATGAAGTCATTCCACTTATGATCTGCCAAGTATTTATCCATCAAATAAACCATTTCTTTTCTTAATCAAAAACTGAGGTAAAGCTATGTAAGGTAAATAACTCTTCCTTACCCAACATTTATGCAATGCTTATTAGCTTACCAACTCTAGTTTTCTCCACGGTACTAAAACAAGTGAACAACATGGCCTAGTGAGTCCTCAGAGTTCACTGGCTTTTAATGGTCTACTGGCAACATGTTCTGCCTCAGCATGTTTTTTTTCACTTTTGGCATTTTTGCCAACAGTCATCTTTAAGGGCAGAACCACACATTCCAACAATCACTGCCTTAGAGTGAAATGCGATAGTATTTAATCCTATCTTCATAAGTAATACACAGTTTGAAATAAATCTTCCCTACTTCATTCCCTTAACTACATAGTGAAGCCACCTCCTAAAATTGAATTGTCATTTTCAACTATCCATCCTACTACCATATTAACTGATGGCACACTGAGACACTGGCATGCATGCATGCACACACGCACTCTCTCTCTCTCTCTCTCTATCTTTTTTTTTCTTTCTTGCTCAGAGACAGAAAAATCCTTTGCCCAATGGCTCAGATCAACCAGTTATTTTAATCCAGCAACATATTTCCCATTAGCCATTGTCCAATGAGCAAGAAGCATTTTCCTCTGTTTGGCAAAGGCAATTGTTCTCATGCTTCAAATTTCCTTTTTGCAGATGCAATTGTCTGGCATTACCCACCCACCATTTTATAGTTAAAAAAGGAAACTGCTCAGTAAACGCTCTTCTGCATTAAGTGAATTAAAAAAACAATAGAATTAAAAAAATAAAATATGCTCATACTGCATTAAATCATGATTACTAATAACAAACATCAGAAATTTACTTGATGATACATGCACAGTCTGATTACCAAACACCATTTATACATTTACTATTTTACCTGGTATACTATGGTACTGACATGGGACTCCACTGTAACCATTTAGTTTTCATTGGCTATTATTCAATCATTCAACCTGTTGAAACTGGGGCCAGAATGTTGTTACTAAATCTATTGACCAACAGGATTCTGCTGTTTGTCATCAGGCTGTGAGTCTTCTATAGGTCATTTAACATGTGGTGTGCTTCTGTTGAGCACATGCCCACACATGAAACATGCCAGCATATCTAGAGCTTTCAAACAATGATTATAGTAATATAAGAAGAAACAAAAGATCAATAGGGGATTCAGAAAGTGAAGAAGAGAGGAAATGTAATGACAAGAAATATGACAAAAACAAATGTGTCCATAAGCACTGGAAAACATGGGAAGATCAGTCTGTTTTGGGGTTACTATGAAGATGATGATGATGACATGGTCCCTGGATGTATGTTTTAATCTTTTACAGAAAATTTCCATCCCTACCCAACAAAAAGAAAAATCACCATTGTTTATTGGGATAAATCTATTTAGAAATGACGCTGAAAAGTCACGAATAAAATTAATGTCACATACACTGTAGTAAAAAGACCTTTATCATTTAATACAGAAGAAGGTTAAAGTTATAGCGCCATTTCATGTTAATGTGACAGAAACACTACTGAATGTCAAAATCTTGTTTAACATTGCATATAGTTTAGCAAATAGATGCAAAGCTCTTTCAGACTTTGAAATTCTTTTGTGATAAATTTTAATGCGCAAAGAATGATATTGGTCAAAATTACATCAATGCCAAAGGTTATATGATGTTCTCTCACAGCATCTGAATCCCTGAAATTAGTAGTTGTCAGAACTACTGAGAGCAAAAAAACATTTTTTTGGGTTCCTGCTGACAGATCCACAGACAGATCTATCATAGAACAGCATGTGAAGATGGTGAGGTTTGCAAACAGTTTTAATTATCCAAATGACAAAACTTGCATTGTTTGAAAAAGTTGAATCTGGAAAAGTTGCATGAGTTCACAAAGCGGTGAAGAATGGATTAAATGTGTTATTGTACCCTGGTCAGCTAAAAGATGGACCTTAGCTTGTATGTGCAAAATATCTTTTGGTTTTACCAATGGTGTCCTAAAAGATGAAGAGAACTGGGATATTGTAGATGTTGAAACAGATTTAAGTATGGAGCTGCTAAAGCTGTTCAATGGGAAGCCAGCAAACAAAGAGCTGTGAAAGCAGTTCTCAACAATTTCCATGCTACAATTGTTTAACTGAAACATGAAGCATCCCAAGATGATGACAATCCAGAGGTGAAGAGAAAAGCAGTTCAAGCTGTACAAAGAAATTAAACCAAAAGATGTGTCAAATATTTACATTTAGTGACAGACTTTTTGTCTGTTATAACAGCCACTTCCCAAATTCTCAGACCAGGGATTTGATTATTGTAGAAGTACCAGGTGCTATCAAAGAACTTTTCATGAGATTGCCATTGCTCTTGAATCAACTTGGTTCATCAATGCAGCACTTTATTGAAAACTCTGACAGAAAGAAAGCAGTTCAAAGTGAAATTGGTCCAACAACATTCTTGGGGGCCAAACCAAAGTCTATTCTCTGAAGATAAGGGTATCACTATTCTTCCGTTATTTGCAACCAAGAATAGAGATAATTTCCAAATCATAAATAGTGTAATAGAAAGTTTCTTGACTGGGAGTAGATGCAGTTATAATTTTAGAAAAGGGACATGAAGTATGTCAAATAAAAGCAAAACTGGCAACAACAGCATTTATCCCATGATTTCTTAAATATGAACATCTCTTTAATTCAAATGACAAAGCATGATTATGAAAAATTGCATCAAAGTTTTATGCTATGCAAGGAGAAAATTAATTTAAAAATGAGACTGATAGAGATTGAAAATTGTGATGAAATACTGAAAATATTCCCTGCTAAGTAACTGGGACACATGGAACCCATTCCTATTGGGAGAATCTCAGCAGCCCTCAAGCAGGTAATATGATGCATTTAGACAGGTACAGCTTTAAATTTGTGACCCAGTGGTAGAAGTTAATACACTGAATTTAAATTAGCAATGATATGATATTCAAAATATACTTTATTTAAAAAAAATTTTTTTTTATTTTTATTTTTTAAAGTAAAGAAACAAGTTTTCATCTCCATCAATGAATTGAACATCTTTGCACTTATAAACTCTAGGTTAGAGTGACAATCTGGTTTCAAAAAATAATTATTAAATAAAAAACAAACAGAAATAATGAAATAAAGATTAAAAATAGATTCTAAAATTTAGAGAAAATTTAGCATTAAAAATTGATTTTTGAAATGTTTTTGTTTAAATTTACTCAATCTGATAATCAGATTACATTAAATGTTTTGTAATATTTTTTTTCTTTCATAGTTCTCCTCTTTTGTGGCTTTTTCTTAAAAAAAAAAAACAAAAACAAATAAAGACTGAAATTTTGTAAGATACAAAGATTTTATTTGCAATGAAAAATTCTAAGTACTAGGATTGTTCTGATGAGACCCGGCCATAGCAATTCTGTTGTCAGTTGGGCTAAATTCGAGCAACCCCAGTAACTTTAGAGCAAAAGCTATTACAGGGTATTTGGCCTTTTCTCTTTTAAAACAAATTTATCTTATATTTTCGTACTTCAACCGTGGGCTTTAACATGAGGATAAAGAAGCTCAAAGCTAAGGGTAGTTCTTCCAACTACGTCAGGTATTTTAATTTTTTCATTTGTAGTAAAACGTGTGTCTTGTGCTGAAACCCTTAGATGCTCACAGACATGCATCATCATCGACACACTGCTAAAATAGAATTTGCTATAAACAAATTCAGCTGTCACTGAACTGAACTATCACCACAATTTTCCCTATCACAGAAAAAAGGTGTAGTGTCATTTTAAGTTATCTGTAAAAAATCATAATACTGTACCAAACTGAGATTGAGAGATAATTAGATAATGAAAGAATGTCAACTGCCCAAGCATGGTATCCAAATAAGCTTTGCTTTCTCTCTCTCTCTCTCTCACACACAGACAGACACAGAGTTTTAATTTTAATTTAAAATTCACTTTGACAAACTGATATAAACAAGAAGTTATTGCTGATGTGATACTGATATTTACAGGGAGTAGAGGTTCTGACCATCACCATATTCGTAGCAAAAGAAATGGTGGTGCCCGCCTCAGATAGACAAAGGGCTAGAGCGCTGATTAAAAAAAAACTATCGAAAATGTAGCAACCAACAAACTAGCAGCAGTGTTACTACTAATAATGTAAAAAAAAGAGCATGAATTTACTCTATATTTTCTGTAAATACTAATTTATGCAGAAAATGTTAATTTTGTACATTATTTTCCCTCAAAAAACTAGGAATCGATATTTATTACAGTTTTAAATACAAAAGAAAATGCCAGACATCCTCAATAAGAGGTTTTTGCATATTCACATCATCCCATCCAAATTCAATGAAAACCATTGGTGCACGTTGTGGTAGTCTAATAAGGTAGTTGTGTTTTTAATTTCTGTCATCTTATGTGCAATGAACTCTGGCAAGAAAGCTTCATCCCGGTAAAGAGACTGCTGTTTGCTTTCATAGATATGCAGTGCTAGAATGACCATTCTAACCTCCATCAAGCTTTACATAATTCCCACAATGTATACTTCATTAAGTCAGTTCATTTAGTGGATATACTACTTACCAAAATTACTATTTTAGGGAGGATAAATTGTTTATTTTGATGAATGATTAACCTACGGTACAGAGTAACACAAATGAAGTCTGCAATCAGAATGGACTATCTGAAAGTACACAGCAGGCTCCAGACTCAGTAATGTTTAAGTTTACTCAGTATAAAACAAGAATGCCAAGATAATATTCAGAGCTAAGCCAAACGCATGAGAAAAGCAATATTTCATTCAAATTACATGAAACGGTATTAAGAGTCTGCTAACAGTGTGGTCCAGAATTACTTAAAAATCAGAATGCTTGATAATAATGAAATGAGTTGTAAGAAGGCTATGAATATAAGTGCAGCTTCTTGGCTACTTGTTAAGAGAAATTGATGAATGTACACACTTGTGATATAAAAGGGAGGCTGAGGTTAGATACCAACTTAGGCAAAACATTTTGTATAGTGCTAAATTTCCAACTATGATCACTATTTTACAAAGAACTATGTACAACACATCACACTAAAATTCATGATGCACAAGAAATTTATGCAAACTATCCATAATTACTCAATACCTGCTTTTAAGCCAATGGAAGCAATGTCGATCTTACTTCTTAAAACACCTCATTTTCCTCAATATCACATTAAACAGCAACAGATTATTTCAGCAAATATAATTATTATCTAAAACAGACAGACAGATTACAGCAAACATTGTTGATAAAATTCATCCATACATATCGCTATTATGAATTATGTAAACAGCTCAATTTGTCATAGCTATAAACAATTCCAAAGTATTCATTTACTTTAACTATATTCAAATTTAGCACTGCATCCATTAATGAATTATGCACTACAGCTGTATCATGGTTTCAAAATCTATTTTCAGTCAGCTGTGATCCTATAAGACATAATTAACTTCGAGCCATACAATTTTATGCCATTTTCCAGTTTTCTGCACATCTTTTCTGTAGGACAGTAATCTTCAAAGACCCACAATCATATTTCGACATTTGTGTGGTCTTGCTGTCTTTCGGTCTCAACTTCTGATCATTTCCAACCTAATCTGCCAGGCCTGTCCCCACTTTGAGCTTTCCAAAACAGTTTATTTTCAGAACCAAATGAAACCATTACCAAAGTTAGCAATACCATGAATATCTTTTTTTTTTCTCTTTGTGACTAACACTTGCTGGGGGCTGGTTTTTCTTCATATTTCTTTTCTGTAAACATTGTCCAACCTTTCTTTCGAGGAAACGTTCGAACAAGTTCACCGGATTTACAGAAAAAAAAAATTGCCTGTTTGAAGGACAGTGAAAACTTTAAGGAAGAAGCATGCTAGAATATTTCAAGTATACAACATTATCAGGAAATTGGCGCTGTAACTCCAAAATTATTCATGTCCAAGAAAACAGCACAGATAGGTGTGTCTGTCTACTTCAAAGTAATAGTCTCAGCTCTGTTAAACCATTATCATCAGTGAAACTTCAGCACTTTCAGTTACCATATATAAATCATTAGCAGGCCTCTTGATCACAAGCTTTATAATCTCATTTTGCAAGTCAGTTCTTTTTATTACGTTTCCTGTCCACACACTAGCACCTTGTGCAAAATTTAGGGCCCACAGCGAGTGAACTTTAGGATATAATCTTTTGTCTTTTAACCATAATAACCTACGTGCCACCACCTAAGTAGTAAAAGAAAAAAATTAATAGCAGAAACAATTACTACAACCTATGTAATCACACTGTGGTTTGTTTGCACATAAGTAATCAAGACAGAAAGTTATCTAATTTGGTCAACCAACAACACAAGCTGATTAGTAATACTACCTACATGACATTATTGTACCAAGCTACAGCAGCAACAGCCGGCCCGGTGGGGCAGGTGGTAGCGGGTTAGCTCCGTAAGGGGACCGTTGCTCCTGTACCGGGTTCGATCCCAGGCTGGGGCCGGAGGAGAGTTGTCGCTGATGATCGCCATAGCGTGAAACAGCTGTACGACATCTCCTTGGTGTCCGACGTGAGAGAGACCTCCCGGGTCCTTGGGGCCCACGGTGTCGGGGGACCGGGCCGTTTGTCGGCTCGACGAACATCTCTCAGTAACGAGGAGGACTCGACAGAGAACAGGCCACTTATCTTTACGGGATGCAATGCCATTGAAAGAACCTTGTTCGGAAGTCCAACTCGCTCAACAACAACAACAACAACAACTACAGCAGCAGATACTGGTGAGGGCTCCACCCACTTCAAAGATTAATCAAACTTAGGTTAGAAAATGAACTAATCTACATTCATTTTGGAAGGCATATTTATTTATTTCATCAAGAAAAATAAAATTACCAAGACATCAAACTTAATTTAGTGCACTTGCCTTATGTCAACATTTAGCCCATGCCCCCCTACAATAAACAGTGATGCGCAAAACATCTCAGACGTTTCAAAAGGAACAATACATCAGCAAGTATCTATGTCTCCCTCCACTGCTAAATATGTATTGTTTTGGGCCCACATGGATTTTTCCCCAAGAGGAAAAGTTTTTTTTAACCAAAGCAGTGAATCCATTTCCGATGCTTTTTCTTTTTTATTACTATTGCTTTTAAATTGTTGTATTTTTAATGGTTTTGCACAT
The DNA here is from genome assembly GCA_018389105.1 of Nautilus pompilius. Classification (NCBI taxonomy): domain Eukaryota; kingdom Metazoa; phylum Mollusca; class Cephalopoda; order Nautilida; family Nautilidae; genus Nautilus; species Nautilus pompilius. The sequence continues at coordinate 75,546 of JACATO010001142.1, read as the reverse complement.
CACATAAGAATTAAAATGACAATCTAAAATTCTAGTTCAGTGCTGATGGGACATTTTCTTGTACCAATTTATCTTTCTATTTTTTTTGCTGGAAAACTCTCTGTTTACACTGGTGGTAATGAAAAAAACAACAACGATAATTCAGATCTCTGCATTAGTTCCCTTTCAGAGTGTGGTCGGAGCATGAGGCCATTATAATAAGGACAGAAATACCTTAGGACAAAAAAGATGATTTATGGGGCTTGGAGCAGTTGTTTAGTCTGGCCTAAGAGGAGAGACTTTAGAAAATGTTTTTCTCAGAAGAAATTCATATTGATAAACAGGCTCAATGATACCCAGTAGATGGGGGAGTTGATGACTGGGACAAGGTACATAATAGACCATCCTTCCCTAGACTTTAGATGTTAATTTGTAACTGCAGTACTGTCTGCTTAAAATGCTTTACCAAACAAGACATTAGAAGCATAAACATTTAAAATAGACTGGCTGCATATTTTTTTATGAAAAGGTCACTTAATAAGCTTTAAAACACATTTTGTCCTCAACTTACTTTCTACACATCTAAATATGAAACTATTGCTACTTTTTGTTTGCCAAGACAACATTATTCAGTGCCCTGCCATATTAATCTGACTGAAATTTACATACCTTATGCCTGATTACTTATTACAGTGGACATCTAGAGATAACATGTGCATTATCTCCACGATAAAAACAGGCCAATCACAGTTTTCCTTTACACAAGGTTTTCTTATGGGCCATTCAGATTGTGGCTCACGTCAATGGAAGATTCCAAAAGATCTCAACATTTTGTAGATCTGTGGCCAATTTCTTTTGTGAAATTCAGAGCGTCACTGCTTCAGTAGGACAACAGAAATCCTTTAATAGTGAGTGCGCAGCAAGAAATGTACCATCACTTACCATGGCAGCACTGGCAACTAGGATTTTCTTGTTGACATCATTCCTGTGCCAAGAAATAGTCGAAAATCTTCTCCACTGCTGCATACAAGAAATCTCTTCTATATAATAGGAATAAAACGCTTTGCTTTAGCCGGGCTGTATGTCTTGCATGACTCTTAAGTATAGGCATTATGTATTGTCTGGATGATCCAGATTTTGGCAATCCACATCTGTAGATCACACTTGGGTTTGGAGAAGTTAAAGCAAAGACTTTCAACCCCAGTTTCTTTAGCCAAAGTCAAGTATGAAAGCAGATGCCTTTTGAAAATCACAAATTATCTCAATTCTGTAAGGTATATTGCTATTTAAAAGATATATCTACAACTGTATCAACAAGACATACTGAGATTTGATGCCTGTATTCTTACAGAAGAATGGCATTACATGCCACATTTCTCATATGATTACAGTCTGAAAAAGGAATTACAGCATTTATACTTCCCCCTATCAAAACCTTAGTATAAATCTGATCAAGCAAGAGGGAGCCTCTGGATCACCAGCTAAAAACAATCCAGCAGTGTCGAACTAATATGATGGATTTAAAGAACATTTTCACACAGAAGTAAAAAACCTAGACCAGACCATGATACAGGGTTACACTCTCTTTATGCTGAAAAGGTAGCTTGAAGTACTAACAAATAATTTCACTATATTGCTTGTTTTTTTTTGTTTTTATTTGTCATTTACACAACAACTAACATTACAACAACAACAGGTGGCAATTTAATGTGTGAGTGGATGTATTGAAATATCTGAAGATCATACAAATTTTAGATTTAATATGAAGTAAACCAATTAGTTTCTATTCTACACTAAACCCCATAAATGTCAGGTTGGAGGGGGGGATATTTCTCGTAACAAGTCCTCATTACAAGTAGCGAGTAAGTGTAGTAGAAGTGCTTGCATGTATAATGCAAACATCAGTCTATTTCACACATTTTAATGCTAAAAGTTTCTGTGAAACATGTGCCACGCTGAATACGTGATAACAGAATTTTAAAAAAAAATTTGCTTCTTAGAGAACTTACCTCCGCTGTCAGATCAGATTGTAGACAGACCATCTCTATCTCACCCAAATGTGCCATATTAACCAGAACCAGTCATCTTGTGCTGCCACGCCCACTCACCTGTGGATGTTTGGCATACAGCAACACCACCATCCTAACAAAGATACATTTAGAAAACTGTAAGAAGACATTAGACCAAGGAGCTCTCCTGCCTGAAAAGTGCAAATCTTTCTCTTTGGCTTATGAACTAAGACTATAATCAGTAGTAAATACAGGTTTAATAAAATTTAAAAAAACTCAAACATGGATGATTGGATTTTTTCTTGTTTAATACAATAATACAAATAAATTCATTATGAATAATTTATTAGAGTAATTTAATTACATGGGTTTGAAGTTATAAGATTTATACCAGCCATAGAACAGAATATTTCAAAAATTAAATAAGAAAGAATTTTCTATTTTTTTTCTTTTCTTCAAGCTTTTATCACCACCCGAAAATTCATTCTTATTGATGTTTTTTTTTTCAAAAAAAAACATTTCCTGTTGCCATCTCTAGGGCAGCATTGATACAAACTGCTTGATTTCTCAAGGTTACTTCCAATTATCCTTCACCTGATGATGAAAACTTTTCCAACACAATGGTGATAAAAGCCTGAGAAACTATGTTCAGTACAGCAGGGTTAGCACCAGCATTAATTAGTCGTTCCCTGGAACAGTACAATCAAACAGCACGAGTGTCCACTATAGAATATCACCAAGTATGACGCAAACTCCGAAGACGTCCATTGAAATCTAAGCGGAAGCTCTTAGGGTTACATCAGATCTTTGTATGGTAGTATAGTTGTATGGTAAATCTCCCTGGAGACTTAATAATAAGCAAAGTTATGAAAAAATTGCTTTGTCCAAAAAAATATTTTAAAAAAAGCAGCAATGAATGGGTGTGGAAGATTCCTCCAATTATTTTCTGAAAATTTTTTTCTCTTAATAACAATAAATACATGAAGTACATATGCAACCACTTTCTGTTATCAAATACAATGCAAAGCTGTTCCTAAATGCTATTAATAAAAAGAACTTGAAATTATTGAGGACAGTTGATTTCATAACCTGAATAAAAGCAAGCAGCAAATGCACTGGATATTTCTAAATATGCAGAGAAATGAAACAGGAGTGTTTGAAAGGCTTAGGTCTGCAAAACATAGTGTTTAGAAAAGTCTCTTGTTTACTTTTAACACTAAGTAATGCAGAGTGTGATCTGTGTATTGCTACTACACAGCCTAGTGCCAGCACAGACATCTTTCTGTATCACCATCCTCACCAGAACACTGTGTGCAGACGCCTCAGGGCTAAGGGAATACTTCATTGACTAGCGCACATCTACATACAGACAAAATGTCTGCTATTCTCATACAGATTTATTCTGTTCCATTGTTTATTTTACAAGAACACATAAATAATAACGAATGTTGCTGTGCACAAATCAAGTTGCACACTTAATCGCAGAGCCAGGGAAGTGAAGGGAAGCATAATTTAAGTGTAGTAAGCAGAAATAATTAAACTTTACCATAAATATAAATTTAAAACAAACAAACAAGTATTGGACTTAAGCGATACAAACTTCATGCAATCTATTTTAAAATGCTGACTTTTATATTGATTGGCTGATGACTTTTGCTGATACTCTGAGATTCAATTACCAAAAGTGAACAAATTTCAATAAATTCGTCATTAAACAGAATTTAGTATGCAAGTATGCAGAATCAAATTTTAGAAAATTAAGTGAAGCAAGTAGACCCTGGCAAAAAAAAACAGACATACAGAACATTGAAATCAAAAAAAGGGTTCTACAGGCAGGAGAGAGATACTGATAAATGACAACAGAGTTGTGTACCAGCAGTTGCCTGGACTCTATCCTTAAGAGCAACTCATGCAGATTGTACCAGTTGCTGAGTCCAATAGCAACACTGTAATTGGGAAAAATAGGTGGATAACAAATTCCTTACTGGAGTTCTTCATTTCTAGATGTGGGAGGAAATCAGGGAACTTAGAGGAAACCAATATGGCCAGCTGGTTAAGGAAGGTGAGAAGAAACCATATCAGGGAGATATGATGAATAATGCCAATCCCCACAGGAATAAAACTCAGCCCTTCAGCTTTAGCAATCCAGTAATCTGCCAGTCTGCTACTATGCTGTCTTGTCTAAATTATGTATTAAAGTCTATTGTGAAGTATTAGGTTGTTACAAAAGTTTTGTTGGTTTTTTTACCACAACAACGAGACTTCATATTCTTGCTGAATGTGAAGTTTATTAATCAATGAGTTACAAATGCATTTATACCCTTTTGAAAAAAATCTAGATTTCTGGAGTCAATATTCCGTTGTAAAGCAGCTTCAATTGCTGCTTGGTTGGAGGATGATTCCATATGGAGGAAGCTGTTGAGGTGTTTGAAAGTAGTCCATGGGAGAAGGATCTGGTGAATAGGCTGGGTGAGGAAGAACTTCGTACCCCAACATGTTCAGTTTCTAAAGAGTCACTTTTGCAATTTGACGATGAGCATTGTTGTGGAGCAGGATTGGGCCTCTTCAATTCACCAATGCCGGCTGTCATTGGAAGAGTTTGTGATGAACGTTTAATTCACAATAGCACCTTGCAATTATGATGGTTTCGCTAGGTTGCAAGAAGTTATAGTGGGTGACACCAGTTGCAGTCCACTAGACAGTGACCATCACCTTCTTTGGGTGGAGGCTGGGTTTTGGAATGTGGTTAGGCGTCTTGTCTCTGTCGAACCACTGTGCAGATCTTTTGCGATTGTCGTAGAGGATCCATTTTTCATCACACTTAATGATTTGGTCAAGAAACGGGTTGTTTTTGTTTCTTATGACACGCAAAGAGCAGATCCCCAATCGATGATTTTGTTGTTGTTCATCCAACTCATGAGGTACCCACTTGTCAAGCTTCTTCACCTTGCCAATTGCATCAAGAAACAGTTGCAGTGCTTATGTCAAGCTCTCCAGCAATTTCTCGCACTATTTTTCATGGATCAGCTTCAAATGAGGCTTTCAGACATTCATCATCACAACTGGAAGGATGTCTACTATGTTCCTTATCTCCAAGGCTCACAGCTTCTGATCCAAACTTTTCAAACCATCATTGCACTGTGTGCTCATTCGCTGTGTCCTCGCTCCTTGCTTGCTTAATTAATGTTACGAGTTGCCTCGCTCGCTTTGTGGCCCAGTTTGAACTTGTGAAGCGAAATGGTATGAAAAAATTTTTCATTTATGCTTTACACAGAACCCTAAAACAAATATTCATTTTTTGATTTTTAAAAAGGTAGGTTTGGCACAATGTATTCCAAAGCACATGCTACAAAATGATACATAACTTATCTACATACACCTTCACAAGTGTACAAAAGTTGTACCCCAAATTAACATAATATAAAAACCTACAAAACTTTTGTAACGACCTAATAAAACAGCAGTACAAAATATGATTTTAAAATGTACAAACTTTTATTTCTAGTAAATTCAGTTTTTTTTTTTTTTAATAGGGCAAGTTGTGAAGATAGGAAATTTAAAAAAGGGCGGGGTATACTACCTTTATAAAATATCTAGGTGTGACTTAGTACAATGAAGTCCTGGTTATGTGCTTAGATGCACACACACACACACCTGTGTGTTTTCTTATATAAACTAAATCTATACATATACACATTTCTGAATACTTAAAGATCTTTCTAATAATCATAGAAGCATTTTAAATTAGATTTCATTAAAAATTTCAAGAACATAACAGACTGTTGGGCAGACCTTTTGAGATAAGATTAAAAAGAAAACTTTGAATATTATCAAAGTAATCTTTATTAATGAAAGCTCTGGGCTTCCTATATTACCATCACTAGGTATTGCCAGCCAGCAAGGGGACTCCAAATAATAATTAGATGCAGTTTTTTGTCATTATCTCACATTTTGCCTCCTCTTAATTAGTTTATATTACAAAAGCAAGATTAGTGTATGCATTAATTCTGTAACTATTACAGACAAACCTTTTGAGTGACCGGTCTTTCACCAATAAAAGGTAATTTTACATCACAAAATTTAATGCAATTTCAATGTGAAAACAAATGATTTCAGTCCAGCAACATCACTTCCGGTAATTAATTTTGTTTGTTTGTTTATAACTTTCTGTGCTCCTTTCAGTAGCAAAGTATCTATCATACAGGATCAGCAGCCCAGGCCTCTCACATCTGAGATAGTACAGTCAAAGTACACAGCAGAAAAACACTTACTCATTTGGAAACAGCATAGCTGCTGAAGGATGAATGCAATGATTCTGCAGCTCAAACCGGATTTTTATTTTCTAGTAGTAATTTTATATTTTCAAAATAGGTTCCATGCATAATTGCTGGAGAAGTGCCCCCCCCCCCAACCAAACACACACAAGCACGAGCTTTTAGATCTTCCACATTGTCTTCACCTTGATCAAAATACAGTTAAAGGGAAATAACTAGAGCCAGGATGGATTCAAAGTTCTGTAAAGGGGTAAAGCCTCATCTTACAAGAATATGGTTTTCCTGAACTACCTTTTAATGGCACTCTACCAAAACAAAAGAACAGTTCCACTCTTTTTAAATGATTTTAGACATTTCTTAAGATCTCCACACAACTTTCAAAATGTGGAGAATTCAATCTAGCTAAGCATCCTCAACAACGGATATTTGTTACCAAATCTTTCACGTAAAATGTTTTTTTGTTAATATTCTACACTGCAGCCTGAAATTCATAGTCTGGGGTAGGGAAGTCAAAACTAAGACCGACCCACATGTGATATGTATCCAGCTTAACTGAAATGTTACTCTGTCCAGACCTCTTTAGCATATTATACAAGATTCAGAAACGGTGTGTTTCTGATGTGCAGCAGCATTGCATAATTTCTGTGTGCTGATGACTCCCTGCCCCTTGGGAGTGTGTCGCTAAAGAGGCAAGTAGCCTGTTTTTTCATCATTTTTTTCAAAATGGATAAGTCTACTTGTCAGTTGACATTTCACTCATCTCAAACATTGCTTAAGTTGGTCAGGGTTAGAGTTTTTAGATTTGAGAAACCAGGCTGTTAATATGAACACAAAAGCACAGATGACAAAGATTGCAGAATATGCTTTTTCTTTTTAAAAAATGGAGAACAATTTCATCATCTCTAGTAATAATAATAAAGCCATTTGTCTACTCCGAGAAATCCCAGTTACTGTACTTTGAATTTATAACAACAGAAGATATATGATATGATACAAAAGGATGCAACACAGTAGGACACTTACAAGGGTGAAGAAAGAGAAGGCAGAATTAGAAAATTTACATTCCCACACAGTCTGAAGCTGCATTGCATGTAAATTTTGCAAAATCTTATCACAAAAGGAGAGTTTGTTAAATATTGTTTAGACAGTGCTGTGACAATTTTATGTCCAGAGAAGAAAAATTATTTTCAAGAAATAAGTTCGTCCTGTAATGCTACTGCCACACAAACAGATGACATAGCATCTGACTTGCAAGCAAAGAAAGAGAGCTTGTAAAACAGGGCTGCAGTCAAAAACTGACTTGTAGAGGGGATGGTTCTTCCTTGAAAATATTATGAGTATAATTTTACTAAGTCAAGAGGATAAAAATCACGCAGTTCAATCCTTGTGAGATGAGTTAGATGCTTGCAATTTGTCTCAGAGTGGTTATGAGGTTGAGTAAAAGAGCTATCCTGCTCTGGTGCCTTTTTGAACATCAGCAAGAAATAAACTTCTGCAGCAGTGTGGACAACATTCCAAGACTTGATTGGGCTACAGGACGACTATGAGCCTGAAAGAAATATTCAAAGTTTGACCTATGGGCTTTCATACTCCTTTATCTTTGAAAAGATTCAAAGCGTTGATAGACAATGCTGGAAAAACTGCCTCTTTAGCAACACATACATGCAAGAACATATCTTTTCTGAATGTAGATCAGCACACCTAAAATAAGGTCAAGGACACCTGATGAGCATCTGCATTTAATATCACAAATTTCAGTGTCTAACTTCCAACCAAGATTTGATCAAATTATAAAAAATAAATCAATTACACAACTCACAGCTCAAAGTAAATAAGATAGTGAGCAATATTTCTTTTTTGTGAATGCAACATCAAAATAAAAATATTTAAGTGCTTCAAAATCATAGACTGATTTTCTTCCTGTGATCTGTGTAAGACGTTTAAATGTGACTTCTATTTCCAAACCCTCTACAAGGAACTTAGCTGTAAACAGATTTGTATGTTAAAATTATATTTCATCTGTTAAAATACATTCTATACATTCATTTCCTGTCTATAAATTATTGCATAATTTATTAAGTATTCGATTCTTAACATTAAACATTTGATTTAAATTTATCAAATTTTGCCTATATGGCCTGCAAAAATTTCCTGAGTTTGCAATGTGATCCAACATCCAAGAACTCTGGACAGCCCTGCTCTAGGGTTTTTTTCAATTCCTGCAGGGGACTGACATGGGTTCAGCATACCTTCCTGGCACAGTTTCTTCTTGTTCTTCTGCACTGGCTAGCCACATGGGTTTCTCCTGGCTCTCCAGATTCATCACACATCTTCAAAAAAATGAAGAGTTTCAGTAAGGATGTTTCTGCCAGTCAACAGTGCTGAGCCCACATGGCACAGGATTGGCAACACCTCTTACCACACAACCGTGACACCATGCTCCCTTGTAGGCATCAAGTGCACGGAGAAAAAGAAAAACAAAAAAGTGTTAGTGTTGCTATCCATAAACTTCCTGTAAAACCATATTTGTGGCAGCACAGTTGAAGCAAACCACAAAATACAGGAACTAGACTGATGAGCATTGAACATGTTTGACATTTTGGGAAATAAGATGTTTGTTTTTATTTTGTTCATTTTAAATGTACAGGAGAGCGGGAGGAAAAAGTGAACCAAAACATTGTTGTCTACCCTGTCAAAAGTGGAAGGAAAAAAGATCGACGACTGCAGCTGCATCTGCTATCGTGGCATTGAAAATATTTCTGGGAAAAAAAAAAAAAAAAACAGAATAGCAGACAAGAAAGTTTATCAAAACCATCTTGTTAACGATGCTGTCGCCATTGAAGTTAGAATGACAGGAGGAGGTTACACAAGCCAATAATGCAATGACCCAAAATATACTTCAAATTAGTGCAGGGGTTATTTGAACAAACAAAAAACCATGATAGCTGTCTTAACAGTAAATGAGTGACCCACCATGAGGTCTGGTCTGAAGCCTATTACAAACATCTAGGATCACTTAGACACAAACGTGAAAGAGGTGGTGGCTGTCAGATAGCTTTTTTGAAATCATGCCAAAAACACTGAGCTAAAGTAACTTGAAATAAAGGATAATGCAAAGTCTGGTTGTGTTTTTTTTTTTTTTTTTTCCAGATTCTTCACATGACAATTTCTGAGATATTAAATTTCTGTTCAGCAAAGAGTAAAAATTAATTTCATTCTGTAGGCGATTTTCAATTCTTTTACAAGAGTACTCAAAAATAAAATTTTTCAAATTGTCTGATAATTTTGACAAGCACAGTATGAATGTAAATGAGTTGCCGTATTCATTTGACCAACTTCATAAATGAATATATCTGCCAAAATTTACATATTCAGGTGTGATTATGTGTATAATGAACATTCAGGGAGCAGATATAACCAGTGCACAGCATCACCATGCCGAAGATATGTGCATCCACAGTATTTTAAAGCTGAAAATTTCTTGAAAATGTACAAAATCAATATCAGTTTGAGGATAGAAATAATAAGTGCTGCTGCAAAGTGACCTTGAAGGCCTTCAACAATGACACCAAGACAAAAATGTGTCATTATTAGCTATGTCTTCACTAATCATCCAAATTTCCTAGCTGCTGCATCAACAAAAGCAGAAATAAGCCAGAGAGTAGAAGCATCTGCCCACACTTGTCTACAGAGTGAGTTTAGCATTTTAGAAGAACTTCTATTCAACAGGAATAAAACACTTTAAAAACACTGGTCAGCAGACCTCTAACAAAATCCTTGAGTACTGGTGGCACATACTCTTCTTTGATGAGTCCAGATTTCAGTGATTCACATTTGGAGGTTGTACCTGGATTAAGAGCAGACAAAAAAGGTCTTAAACCCCCAATATTTTCTGCACACAACTAAATATGGAATTGGAAATGCATCATGGTATAAGCTGCAATCAATATGGCATGGCATGAAAAACTGGTGCTTGTCAAAGGCATCCCATTTTTGGCCAGTACAGTGCCATTTTTAAAAGACATGGTCTAGAAAATAGATATGACAAGAGGGATTTCTTAAAGTTGTCTCTTTTACTTATGTAACAGTTTTAGTAGTTTGCCTTTTTTTGCTTCCTGGCAGTGTGTCTGTGCCATTTTTAAAAGACATCTACCATGGTACCAACAAGGCAAACAAATATAATGCCTCAAGAAATAAGTGCTACATGCCACACCTCTTGTATGACCAAGTATAAAGAGAAATAAAGACACTTAACTTCTTCCTCATCTACCCTAGCACAATGCAAATGATCATCTGGATTATCAAGTAAGAGCAACCTGTCTACATCCAAAAATCTGATGGAATCAAAAGATCTTAAATGGATATGGGAAAACCTGAACTAGACCTTAAAACCTCATTGATTTGATGCCAAACAGGATAGATGTTTATGCTACAAAAGCTGGCTTAGCCAAGTACTAACTAAAAAATCTCACTCTATTGTTTGTCTTTATTTACTATTTTCCACATGGCAATGACAACAGATTCCTAAATTATTATGCCAGGGTACTGTATGTGCAAGAATGATTTTTCATACATAATAACTTAATCCCAATTTTTTTTCCTTTTCAAAGAAAACTGAGAAAATTTGTCACTAGTTTTTGCAACGTTGTAATGACATTTCTAAACAAAACCACGTCTTCGCAAAAAATATGTATTTTTTTTAAGCATATCATACAATTTATTGTAGATATGTTAAAAAATTATACAGACTAACTGTAATGGGCAATGTCTTTAAAAAATACATATGAAAATGTAGTTCTGAATTTGCATTTTCTCTAAACTAAGAATTACGGCAGGAATTTTATGAAAGCAATGATCTGAAAACAATAAATAACAACATTTGCTTCTTTCCCTTTTTTTTGTTGCACAAGCTGAATTCCAAACTATTTCTAGTCAAGTAGGAATTGCACAAAACCAATACCTTATACAGACAAACAGAGCAAACATAAAGCAAAGCCTCATATTGTTAACAATTTACTGGAGACCAACATCCAACATCATCCTTATGACAGTTTATCACCACCCCCCCCCCCACATCTCCCTTCTTTTTTCTTATGAACATTAGAATCTTCAACCAAAGACTTTCTGCTGGACTGAAAAAATGTCCTCTAAGAAGCTAGCATCCCCCTGGTACTTCATACTACTAGCCAAATCAGTAATGTTTCCCCTTTCAAAGTAAACAGCTACAGTGCTGGACAAAAACGTTGGGACACTTGCTGTGAAATTGATATTTGAGCTCTCTTGTTTTACATTTGCATACAAATAACCATCCTATTGTCCATAAGTTCTATAAAACATACCTTTACAATGTGTAAAAACAACGAATGTCATATGTGTATCTATTGTCTGGAAAAAATATTTGAATTAACATAGTCAAATTTGTACCGTGACAAAAGAGTTGGGACAGTGAACAAAATCTGTGCATACATTTATTCCCCTCAATATATCCATTTTTAAAGCATCAAACGAATAGAATCACATCATCTAAGACCATTTAAGATCACTTTTGCACCATGTCTGGCAAGATGTCATCATCTTAAATCAGAGACTTGATAGTTGAGCACAACTAAGAAAATATGTCTTGTCAGGAGATAGCCGATCGAGTCAATCGCCCGAAAAGCACTGTAAACCACATTCTAAAGCAGTACAAAGAAACCAGAAACACGAAACCAAAAATGCGAATTGGAAGACCGCAATAATGTGACAACAAAATGGATTGACTCATTTGTCACCAATCCAGGGCCAATCGTTTCCTGACATCGACGGCCATTCAAGCCTTCCTGAGTGGAGTGAATGTCTCCAGTCGCACTATTCACGTCATCTGTTCGAGGGGAATCGCTTTGGACGAATCGCCCAGAAAAAGCCATTGATCAGCAACAAGAACAGGCGCATCCGCATAGCATGGGCTAAAGCGCACAAAAACTGGACCAAAGTTCAATGGGTTAGAGTTCTCTTTTCCGATGAAACAATGATCATGCGCATTCACAGTGTTGGTGGAGTATATGTTCGACGTTACCACAGCAAAAAATACAATATAAAGTGCACCTGACCGACAGTACAGGCTGGAAGATCGTTGATGGTCTGGGGGTGTATGAGCGTGGCAGGACCAGGCCTTCTCAAGTTGATCAGGGGCAGAGCGACCGCAAAAGCCTACTGCAATTTACTGAGGGATATCATCGTTGACTACATCAATGAGAACATGCCAGTCACCGCCATCTTCCAGCACAACATTTCCCTGATCCACATCGCGAGAGTCGTCACTTCCCTCACCACCCAACTAGGAATGGATGTCATGCGCTGGCTGCCCCAAAGTCCGGATCTCAACCCAATCGAAAATACCTGGAAGCAGCTGAAGGCCAAGGTGGCCAAACATAAGAATCTCATCCAAGACCAATTCTGGCAGGCTGTCGAGAAAAAGCTGGGAGGAAATGGCCAATTCCGACTCCCTTCGTTTGGTCGAATCCATGCCCTGTCATTGTCGAGAAGTGATTGAAAATCACGGATACGCCACCCACTACTAGTCAGTTGATCATTTCCATGCATTTGTTCGATTATAATTTGTAATGCTGAAAAATATTTTATGGTTTTGCTCACTGTCCCAACTCTTTTGTCGCGATACAAATCGGACATTGCCCATTAAAATATTTTTTCTAGAGAATATGTAAACATACAGCATGTGTTGCCTTTATACATTGTAAAGGCATGTTTTGTGCATATTATAAACAATGTGGTGGGTATTTAAATGCGTTTGTTAAAACGGGGAAGCTCAAATATCAATTTCACAGCAAGTGTCCCAACTCTTTTGTCTGGCACTGTAGATAACAAAAGGATTCTAGTCGACATGTTAAAAGGAATAAAATAAATAAAACTGACAAGAAAAAATTAAGACAAAGTTAAAAGTGTTAATAATGAACAAATTAATTACTTTCAACTTCTTAAGTGCCAAATTAAGAAAACAAAGATGGAGGACAGAATGCAGAAAAGGTGCTGCTAGAAAGAGATTTTGAAAATTAGTTAAATTTACATCAGATAGAAGGAAATTAAAATTCACACTCCACATTAGTGTGTGCTATCTTTTTAGTTACATGACTAGAATCATCTTTCTGGCAGGTTTGAAAAAAATGATTTTTAAGCTGGCTATATCTAATCAATACACTCAAAATGTTCCTGCAGCCAATCTTCCATCAAAGTCAGATGTTTCTGACATTACAACAAGTCTTCTCCAGTTTACTAATTCACTGAAGATGTTAATTTTCCCTTGTATATATATATATATATATATATATTTTTTTTTTTTTAATTTGATAGTAATAAAACAGCAACTCATTCAAAATGATCTTATCTGACATGCAGATAAATTAATTGCAAAGTGTCACACTTAATATTTTGGTCCAATATGAGTTCTCATGTTTGGAATGCCCTCCTTTCTGGTCTCAGACCCTTTGTTTTAAAGCACTTGTGGGAACAATGGATCCCCTTATTAATAACTGAAGGAGATACCCTGTTACAGAATTTTTTTATAAATAGGGAAACTTAAATTAAATTTGGCTGGGTACCAGTATGGTGATTCAGTTTTAGCCAGATTCTATTTAAACATCCCTAGTACTTAAGCAATGAAGAAAATGCAAATATTGAGTAATTTCATCTTAGTAAAAAGTTTTTTCATGTTTTTCTCAAAACAGAAATATTAAAAGTTACTTGAAATATTGAATTAACTTTCATCAAACAGTCTTTACACTTTGCAACAAACTGAGTTATGCTCTATCCACATTAAACCATGATAAATAATATTCTGAGTTATTCAAATAATATATTCAGATTCATACATGCTAACAAAGTTCTGGAGGCGTATTTTAAAAGTATTCTATCATGGTTACCAGATTTTATTATTATTATCATTAAAGACATTCCTCAAATTGTCATACTTGTCCAACACAAATTTAGATAAATAATGGCTATATATTGGCTCCAACTATATTATAATTTCACTGTATTTAAAATAATCTTGTTTGTTTTTAACTTGTTATTTTTTCTCCCTTGTTTAAATATTCCATCAATTTGTCCAGATAATTTTGAGCATTTTGCACACTACATTTTTTGCATCAGAGAAACAGTTTTTAAATATGTGGAAAAAAATTAATTTATATACAAATCCACCAAGGTAATTAAAAACATCTCACATCCCTAAAACTACAGTAACCTGCAATAATAATTTGGTCACCAGCTAATGTTGTATAAAACAGTAACATGGTCAAGCCACCTTTTGCAGCTCTAAGAACTTCTACCTTCTTTGGCATTGAATCACTGAGAGTTCATATTAATGTCTGATCCAGGTTGGCCCATATCTCTGACAACACTGTTTATTCAGGAACCATACAGAACAGTGGCAGAATATGAGTCAGGTTTATACTTTGTGGTCCAGTCCATTTTCCATTTGCAAAAAAGCAATCCACTGATTCACCAAGAGTTCCAAACTATAGATTTACAAGAATACTTTCACAGCAATCAGTCACTGATAGCATGCACATTCAATGGGCTCATGCTCAGTGACTGTCTAGGCCTTAACAGAGTTCCTGACTCTTTCCAAAATTGCATGGATGGTGTGATTGAGATAGTTTCTTCCATAAAAATACTGTACCTCTCTGGATAGATGACCAGATGGCATAGGCATGCAGAAGTCCCTCTTGGAGAATGTTCATCTATTGGGCAGAAAATAGAGTTTCTTTTCAGACCTTCGGATGTGACTATCCAGATGCTCAGATTGCACCCAACACAATAAAAGAATCATCACGTTTTGTCATAGCATTCAGATGGTTCAATAAAAATTCCTATGCTAACCAGCACCACACAAGATAGCATCTTCATTTCAGTCAGCCAATGACATTGTGTTTGGTAAAAAGTAATTTGCAACTTGCCACTTTTCCAGTGTACCCCAGTATGAAGAGTCCATTCTATCAGATTTAGGCTTCCAGAATTGAATGGTTACCTTATGGATTCTCTTAACCTGAACAGTCAACCTGTAAACAACAGTGGAATAAATAGTGCCTTAGAGGTTTCCTGCTGGCTTCTACCAACATCTCATCCAACTAATACATCATCCCCTTCAAAGTCAATCAGGTCAATTGCATTTCCTGCTCATGGCATAGCTGTCTACAGACTGAGGCTTCCTCTGGCCTGTACTTGTTTTATAAGTTGCAATCATGTGACTATAATACCCTAAATTGAATCTTAGGGAAAATTATTTACTTATATATGCTAATGGAAATAATTATGGAAAACAAAGGATTAACAAATAATGAGTAACTGCAGCTTAGAGACATAATATATACATAATGCATTATTATAGAAAATATACAAAATCAAAATATGTGTACAGTGCATTAGTATTTGGTATTCAAGCACTTTTGCTTTATATAGAGCACAACGCCATATTTTCATGCACCTTTGATTGTAGAATATTGTTCCAAATATTCTGAGCACTGTCCACAATTTATCCAAGTTGTTTGGTTGCCATCTGACTTTCCCAGTAGCCATATAATTCCATATAGACTCAGTGATGTTCATACCAGGACTTTTTGCAGGCTAAGGTATCTTTGTGAGTGTTCCATTAGCCTTCTATCTTACAGATATTTTCTTACCACATTGGCTCTATGCTTGGGGTCACTTTTATGTTGGACAATAAATACTTGCCTGGTGATTTGTTCTTGAGCAAATGGCATATTAGATGAAAACCTGCCTATACCTGTTGGCAATCATTAAACTTTAGATTTTATGCAAATCTTTGATATCCTTGACTGACATGCAGTTCCACACTTATAACAACCCACTCCCATACTTCACTAACTGTTGTACACTGACTGTTATGCTGCTCCCCATTTAGCCTTTAAACAAACTGTTGTTGGTTATTGCCAAACAGTTAAAACTTGGACTCGTCTATAAAGAGAACCTTCTTTCAGGCATGGTCATCTTGCTGCTTCATTTCTACTGCCCATTCCAACCTTTCCATTTGGTTGCCTCTCCTCAGCAAACATTTTCAGGAAGCTAACTACACATCCATTCAGACCACTGCACACTAATGCATATCTTGATGTTCTTGAAGAAACATTACCACCCTGTACTTCCAGCTACGTCATTCACAAGATCTCTATCATCTATCACATATAGAATATACCCTGAGGCAAGACTTTTACTAAGGTTTTGCGTGTAACATGAAAAAAACAGATTCTACTAATTTATTATATTACACACTTACACACCGATAAAGACAAAATCCAATGTTTATATTTGCATATATCATACCAAATTAAAACCAGTTTATTGAAAATTAGATTTTTCTGTACTCTCAAACCAAATTAATGCTACTGGATATTACAGAGTGTAATTTTTACTGTTTTTATGCTTAAAAATCCTTGCCCTGAGGTACTTAGCATCAGTTTTGGAGAAAGTGGGGTGTTTTCCTCCTCTGCATCTACTGTCAACTGTACTAGTTCCGTGTATCCTTTTAGAGTCTTGTATACAGCTCCTGCTGAAACATGGAGACAGGCTGCTGCAATCTGCTGTGTTGCATGGAGTAGCCTACACTAGCTAACATTTTGATTTCTATAAGTTTATCATCTGATATTTCCATCTCAGGAGTCATAGTATTCACCACACTACGATAACACTGCCTATACTTTAGTCTTCCTGCAAGTCTGGCACTTTCTGATTGCTTGCATGATGACCAATCACATTTCATTTTTATGTGAGATTTGATTCCATCATGTCATTTGCATTTATTGCCCAGTTTTAACTTTGTTTCCATAATCATTTCAAACAATGCATATCACACTGATATAAAATGAATGTATGTCAGAATTTTTTTTTTACAAAATAGCTTTCACTAGGAAAATAAAATGAAAATAAATTTACTTTAAACAGCCGCTTTATTTCACGATCTGAAGCCCCTATATTCTTCCATATATATATTTCTAAAATTTTATTAACATAGATATCACTGTGTGTAAATACTGTCTTGGAAAATATCCCCTTTAAGGAGAAAAAACAACAAAATATCCTTTCCATCAAGATTTCAGCCAATCCCTCCATCCACAGATTTCCTAGTTAATCACCTTTAAGTAGCTGCTAGCTCCAACACCCATAATGGTCTACTTCTAATGTATTGCCTTACAGAACTTTATTATTACCAACAGCATTCTGCATGGAAACACTGGCTTTAAAACAACAAAGGAAAAGAAAAAAATCATCACCCTGCTCAGCTTAAATAATATACAGCTGCGTAACTATGAAACTTAGAAAGCTTTGAAAAAAATAATAAATAAGTAATTTGTGCTGAATTGCCCTGAGAAACTTTTTTTGTCAATGCCGTTGTAAAACTACTTTTTAATTGAATAAATCACTTCAGGAATGTTATATCTATACAGAAATTTTACATGGGAAATTATGCAATATAATCTGATCAGGAAATAATTCTAAGACAATCTAAAATTTAAAAACAATTTTTTTTAGAATACTTACTCTGTAATGAACCATTCTTTAATACAGTAATTGATATCAAAAAATAAACAAATTAGTAAGTTACTTCCTAAAATAGGAATGCCCATGACATTCTTTGGACAAAGAGTATGTAACAATTTTAAAACCAGCCAATGAAAAATGGCTCAGCAAAGAACATCACCCTCTGAAACTTGGGAATCTGCAACTTGGAAATCTAAATTAAGGTTGCTTTAAAAATAGCTTACAGGCAAAAAAAAAGTAAATAAAACTGGTTTCATGAATTTTTATATTATTTTTTCTCCATTATATTATGTTACTGTAAGACTAAATAATAAAGCAGTTGCAGATTCCAGGATGTACTTTCACTTTGCATAGATTTTGGTCTGTCTTCATTGACAGCATATAAAACATGGTCAAATGTATTCAGAGCAGCCACATGTGCTTAATTACTCTTCCTTCTGTCAATCAATATAATCACCAATGCTGACTAGCCTCAGATTGACCATTAAAATCTTTCCTGGGTAGTTTGCAAGCCCAGACCAAGCTTTTAGCTGAATCTGTGGGACTAAAGGCCACAAATGTGCATGTAAAAAGGAAAACAAGAGTAAATTCACAGTTAGGCACAGCAGGCAGTCACATTGATTTATTCCAAAGGATCAAGACATTGGGCCAGTATCTGACCACTCTAGAAAATCTTTATAGCCACTAAACAAATGACTGCTGTTAAGTAATATTTAAGACTGGCTGAGACAAGACAAATAGCTCTATAACACATCATGGACCATATATAATTTATACTTCAATGCTGCCCAAAGAGAGAATTTACATTTAATGAAAAAGATTTCAGTTGGTTAATCCACAGGTAATGTTTAAGAAAAAAGTGGATACAACATAATATACCATTTGCAATGCTATCATTTTCAATTAAGATGTTAGTAATTTCTTTAAAAGGTAAATTCCATTACTTTGATAAACACAGTAGTGGTGAGAGTTGCTTTATATATACATTGATGAAGAAAGTGATAAATGTCAGGAAGCAAAATAAATTCAATATTATTGGTAAGAGTCACCTAATGTGTGATGATACTCCATTATAGAAAGTCTGTTAGGTATGCAAATTCATTTAATTAATTATATTATTCTCACCATTTATCACTGTTATTTAAATTCAATTTTTTTTAAAAAACAGAAATAAATCTGATCTCTTCAATCAGTTGAAAAACTTAGCAGAAATGCATTTTCAAAGAATAACTAAAAAAAAAATTTCCTTTCCACTTTTGTGTTGATTTAATCAAATAAGCATTACTCCAAAGACCTTGCCATCAAATATTTCAAGAGGATTGTCTTAATGTATGATTCACACTGTGAACAGTCAATTCATTAATTTATTTTTAATTCATTTCATATATGACTTGATAAAGCGAACCTACTTTATTTATTTTCAGCAAAAATAAAGATATGACTTTGTTAATTTTTAATTTTTTTTTACTCAGAATCTTATGTAGGCCAGTCATTCAAGACCTACATATATATGGTGCCTCCTGTCTTATACTGAAATTATGTCGGATTTTATGTTGTAATTTCTCTCTCACAGAGACAGAGGTCAAAACAGATAACTATACAGTGCCTAGGCATAAAAACATGGGTATCTGGTTTTATTACATTATGCCAGTCTGTTACAGAAAATAGCATATAAAGGCAAGCAGTAGAGTGAAATTCTTAATGTCAATACTTGGTTAAGCCATCTTTTGCAGTACAAATACCCCCTACCCAGCTTGGCAGTGAATCAGTGAGATTTTGTGACATGATTTGGTCCAAGTTTTCCTCTATATTTATGCACACATTTCTTAATTCCATCATATTCATGGGATGCTGATGGCTTGCTCTCAGATTATGATCCAAATGCTTCCACTGGTCCTCAATCAGATTTATATTAAGGCCTTGAGATGACCAAAGAAAAAACTGAATGCTTTGAGTTCTCTTCCAAAATGTTTTCCCATCAAAGGTTTTCACATGCAGTACCATCTCCTTAAAGAATATAGCAATTATTTGAGTATGCTATTTTAAAGAAAAATTTCCCACTGTACCAGCAAAGAAATGTACATGCCAGAATTTAGACATCCCTCAGCAAACATTAATTGTTTTTACACCATGCCAGACTTGCACCCCATGACATGTCACCAATGCCTTCATCAGAATGGTTTGAAGGTCCTCATTAGGTCTTCCCCATATTCAGGTGTAAAATCCAGAAATAAATTGCTGAAACCTGAACTCGAGTAAAATGCATGCCATCAATATTCTAGGTTAGGGTCTTATGTCTGTTGACCAAATATTTCAAATCTATTTGACATAAGATTTTTGTTTTTACATGCTACACAACTTCTGTAGACATATCAAGAGAGATAACTCTGGATCTTTCTTTGGCAAATTTTTGTTGCATGGCAACATCAACATGAGAATCTTGAAGGTAAGTGAAAATGTAGCTAGTGATGGCGTGTTTTTGTCTTGATGTCAGTGTTGTAGGCCTACCAGAATACTTTGCTGCAGCACTGACATTAACCTCAGTAGACTTTGTAATAATATTGGTCACTGATCCACAAGAAATGTCAAAATCTTTGGCAATGTTTTGTTCATCACTTACACATGTAAATTTTGATCAGATGCATTCATTCTGTAGTGGACAAGTTAATAAGGTAGGGCACTGCACACAGTAGTTTGATATAGTATTGGGAAATTTTGTATATCTTAATTTCAAGGAAACATGAACATTTTTTAAAATTTATTCAGATTCTTGCAAATATATAATATCAACTTTAATTTAAAGTAACAGTGACTTAGCATAGATCATTTGCTAATAGATTCTTCCACTAAAGTATAAGAAATGGTTTTCTTTCTGAAGGGAAATAAGTATTAGTCTCATGTCTGCAAAAATCATACTTTTTACTATTTCTCTAAATAATTTTCGAACAAGCAAAGAGTAAAATAAAAGCAAATAAAGGCTGTCAACAAACAATTTTACTACAGCTTGGTTTCATTTGAATCTTAGCATCTTGAAATGGATCTCTTACTGAAATTTAAATTCACTATTCCCTTATACCACAATTCCAATTAATGTTTTAATTTTAAATTGTTTTGTTTACATTTTTAACCACATTAGGGAAAACAGCACAGTTTCCTCTTTAAATCACATTTACAGTCTCAGCCACATTTTGTCTTAATAGCCCGTCGGCTGAGCCTGCTTTAAGAATTACTTTGCTGAAACCTTCAGTCTACACTAAGTGTTAACTTATTTTGTAATAAATAAAGCATACAGTGACTTATTCTTGTTAAAACTCTGTCTGACTCTAAAGGTCCAAGGACATCTATCAGTGGGAAGACAGAAGGGGGAAAGGTGCTGGGGTATTAGCCTTGGTGACCAAGCAAGTAGTAACCTGGGCTTGGAATGGAGGCTCTTGATCAGTGGTCATGGTGCGAGCCAGTCAACAGTTACCTGCAGAACCTTTGCAACATGTACCAAGAAAACCATAAAACTCTTCCATTCATAGGTGTAACAAGAAACCAGAGGGCGTGGAAGGAACCCCCACATAGCTGGCTGACTGACTAGTGAAGAGAAAAAGCCATGCAAGGGAGGCGGGTACACCAAACCATATCTTTCAACAGACACCCCAAACATATGACTAAAATTATTAAATACTAAAGTACTGTAAGCCAAGGACATCATGCAACCTCTTCATCTCTACACTGCATATCAGGACAGTAAGTTCAAATGTTCAAGAGATAAGAATAAAAGCAACTTCTCACCTGTTTGTGTAACACAGTAAACACCAACATAATGTTGCGTATACAAATTCCAAATATTGCAGTCAATGTCTTTGTACTGAAAAACACCATTGCAATACATTAAAACAAGTTACATATTTAAGGACTTCATAAACCCTACCATTTACTTAAGTGTTCTTGTGCAGTGAAAAGAATATTTATTATTTAAAAAAACAGAAACAGAAAGATAAAAAAAAAGTTTTCTTCCTATCTAGGAAGTGGTACATTTAGACATTTGAGAATGGAACCAAAGATTCCATGTTTAGAATGTTGTGTGCAACAAATAGATTAGAGGGTCAGGGGAACATTTATTTCTGATCAATAACAGAGGACTTTTCTTGTGTACCATAACTCAACAATGCAGCTAGGTAACTGCTAGAAACCCTACCAATACACTATTTGATCAGGCAGTGAAAAATGAACTATCAGCAATATGCAGCACCACCCATCTAATTCAAAAAATTATCGATCAATTCCTCACGAAAAAAAACATCTATCTTTCTTATCATTATTGTCTCTCCACCCAAAAAAGTCACGACCATGCTGTATTAACCAAGGAATTTCCATGCCCAGAACAGAAACCCTTTTCCACAGGACGGTAATTTCTCTAAAGATATTGCATCAGTCTCACTCACCAAAATATATCAGATAACAGTAGCAGAGAATAATTCAGATCCCACATCAACAAGTTATATAAATCACATTAAAATATATCTTCGAAACCCACGACCCAAGCATCTTCAAACCAGTGATGTCACACCTGAGGTTGGTACTAGAGCAGTACATCAATTCTCATTACCGTGGATGTGCACCTTTTTTGCCCCAAAAAGTGATGTAATAAAACGTACCGGATATCAAGCTTTCATGGATGTAGATCCTGTCTCCGTATCTCTAGCCACAACTCGTAATTACACTGATAATTTAATCTGGTAAAACAAAGACGGTTATCTGATTATCTTTTAAAGACACAAGATCAAAACGTCGCCAGCTACTTTATTTCGGAGAAGAGGACGGGCAGTGGAACAGAGTTGACCATGAACGATTACCACTTCTCGTTGACGGTTACGTCTCGTCCCGGAAGATTCCGTCCAAGCTTTCGCATGACACAACCAGAGAAAAGCAACAACAAAAAAAAAAAAACTCTTGGACAGAGCTTCCTGGCCGCCGATATACTTAAGGTGGACAAAGATTGCCTATCTTCAACGACCAGCCTCGATAAACATGGCGACTATGTTAATGGGCAAATCCTGACTCGAGTTCTATTCTTGTCATTCCGTCTGCTTTCATTAATATTCCGCCATCACTTCGCAAAGCATCATTACCGCCACTTCTGCTTTAAAATTTTTGCATTACCATATTAATAAATATTAAACAGAGTAAATTAAATTATCCCAAGTAGCGAACTGTAGGTCTTCCCCCAATTAGATTTCTCTAGTTGCAGCCACCTTTTCGTATTCTTGCGAGTATAATCATTGTCTTAATATTTGCGAATATTATTATTATTATTATTATTATTATTATTATTATTTATTATTATTATTATGTGGTCTCGTTTTGTTTCTTCCAGCAAGCCTACCTTCGTACTCCACTGCTGCTCGGAAAAGTTAACTCCCTTCCCTTTCTTCCTCCTTCCATTTCCCCAGCTCGGTTTAAAGTTAGCAATGCCAGTACACCGGCTGATTGTACAGCCCATTAGTCTATGTCCGGGCGGAGAAAACTATCGCCTTTATTGTATTTCGCCATTACACCGCTTAAACCGGCAACAGATCGATCGTTTCGATGCCGAAAAATCTACGCCGACGAAATAGGAAAGAGGGCGGGTTGGGCTCGTGACGTCACAACACGTGACCGGGTTAAGCTTGAAGAATATTTACGGACCCCCTCCCACCACCACCACAAAAAAAAAATTTCTGGGAAATGGGAATTCTGGCATCATCTATTTAGTTCCACTCGTGAGAAAACGCACAAAGCGATCAGGGATTATAAAAAACGAATGTGTCAGGTGCTATCGTCACTCGCAATAATTCTAATCAAATGAACCTGAACTCCAATACCCATAAACTTCCGTGGCGGAGAGAATGTACAGCGAAAGATGACCATTGTTCTCGGCCCGGCCGCTAAACAGTTGTTCAGCTGGAGTTGGTAAATGAAAGCACGATAATAATTTTTTTTTTTTTTAAAAAAGAACAACAACAACAACAATGGCAACTAAGAACAAAGCAGCCGGGGAGATTGTACCGTTTTTTTGTCTGTGCGGGCGAAGCGAAGATATCGCATCGTGTCAAAGCCGCGTCGGGGCGTAAGATGTGGGTTTAGAGAGAGAGACCCTCGTGCGAAAAGGCCGTACTTTTAAAACTCGTGACTAATTTATTGATGGGTGCAGGTAAAAATGTATTACCTGAAATAATTTTTAAAAAATAATATACAAGGCTTTTTTATGGTTTTGTAATTGGCCTAAAAGCTGACTTTATTTGTATTTATGCACATGTTGCATTTAACGTACCACGAGTCAGAGAAAAGGACAGTTAATTTCGCCTGTCCTTCAAGCCAGAATATTGCTGTAGAAAAACTAGTTTTTACACCTTTTTGTGTTTAACCCTCCCCAGTCTAAAAATAAGTTGTCAATCACGAGAAATTTGTATTTGTAGCATTTTTTAATTTTTTTTTTTTTACTTTGAGCCTTTAAGGACGCAGGACGCCTTAATCCGGCCATGTATTTTATACATTAATGTTAATTTTTTTTCTTTCTTTCTTTTCATTTAACTTCTACCTGTAATGGTTGTGCACGTGATACAGCGGTTTGTAAGCTTTCAGTGTTGAAATCAGTCACGCAAGTCCAGCGAAAACGTTTAACCACGGATAAACGCTGACGTGATAGCAATAGATGGCAGGGTTGTTCTTTTCTTGTTCTCTAATACAATTATCATCCTGATATACTGAAAGTAGACGGTTAGCTCGAGATTTTTTTCCATCACCTTATTAATAGAAACAGAAATGGGTAATGAAATTACGTCTTACTTATATTTCCATTTCGCCCTCATCTGGAGGGTATTTTTCTTCTTTTGTTAAGTAAATCAAGGTTAATCTGCCGTTTCCTTTTCAAATAATTAATTTGGTTGTAAAAGTGGATCGCTAAGATCCTGTATTTAGATTTAGATCAACGCTTTAGCCCATTACAGGACATCTGCCTAATTACACTGATTTTTTGTAGGTTTCTTAAAGCTTCCTATCAGATAACATCGGGTACCTGTGTTCTACTGACATCAACACTAGGCAGCACCATTTACTGTTCCGGGCTGCAGAGCCTCGCGAATTGCCTCTGAGACTTTTCGCCTTTCATAAGCAGGCTGCTTGAAACCACTAACATCGCCAGTTTCAATTTTTTTCCTTTCTTTCTTAACATAGCTTCCATTTATCTACTTCCATAAAAACGCAAATCTTTTCCCTAGATTTCTATGCAAAGTTTTCAACATCTATTCAACGTTTTCAGCATTTACTATTCATTTCCACCAGCACGACAAGGAACCAACAGCACCGAGTTTCTGTCGGGCTGGCTGCTGCTTCGTGAGTTCACAACGGAGGGCCTTTTGTTGTCCGTCATCTTAATGTACGCTCACCTAATCGCATGACGTTCAGATGTTGACATACTTGCAATGACGCTAAACAGTCACTGTATCAAAGCATCAAAGAGCAAAGGCTTCAGAAAGACGGTTTAAATATCTTCAAGACGTAATAAGATGAAATTAATTCCTTTCCAACAAATCAAATTACTCAAAACTAAAATGGAAGCTCCAATCGAAAGGAACTTTTTTTAAAAAAGGGGTTTTTTTTTCCCTCTCTCTAATCACTGATGTCGAATTTGCGTTTTACTTGTCATTTTTTAACTGATGGATCAAGAGCTGAAATATGATATTACTAGATCGATTTCGCGGGAGACTTTGCTTTTTTATGTACAACATTTTTTTCTTAAACTAAAAAAAGCTATGAAAACAAGTCATCTAATGTTTACTGCAAAATCGTTAGTGAGAGTAGCTATCGGCAAGATAAGAAGACGAGATTTTCATAGACGACGATAAATCAGGCTATTAATAGGTAATACCTGGCACAGTGTTTCCACTTGTGTCTACATCATAGTGCAATTGTTCCATATTCTTGCGCAGTGCGCCGTCGTTCAGTGACGTTGTTTGAAGCCATTCGGACCTTGTATCGGTCCCCTACACTGCCAATTGAGCCCACCGAGCCGAATGCTTGCTATGGGATTAGTTGACGTTCTCAAATGTAAATTTCTGTCTCCTGACTTTCGAGGTCTAAGGATGCATCGCAGAAGTGATTTAGAAGGAGGTGACGTTGACCAAGTGAGTAGTTACCTAGGTATGTTTGGACGCTTTTGAGCGGTGGTAAAGGCGCGAATCAGCCGAGAGTTTACCCGCGGAACTTCCGCCGCACCGCGTGCACCCGGAAAACCCTACTGAAATTTTTTTCAGTTGAAGGAGGAAGTCGGAGTGCCCAGAGGAAACCCACTCCACCTGCTGGTAAAAAAACAACAACAGAAGAAATCACGGCAGAATGGCACACCAAACCGAGGCGATGTTGACTGAGATTCGAAACCTCACCCAACTTGACCACCAGCTGACCGCATCTAAATTTTCTAACTACAGAGTAACGTAAACGGCTTCTAAACATTTAAAATTGAAGGTAAAGTTTTAGCCTTTTAAAGAGGATAACGATAAGGTGTCGAAAGTCAAAAAGCATTGAAACTTCATTGATATCAATGACATAATAACCAATAAGTTTCTTTGTTTTTTCAATGTTTTCAATTATTCGTTTTTAAAAACAATTTATTAACTAACCTTTTAAGTCGACGGTAGTCTGCGTGTCTCTTTTAGAGTATCTACTATGCATTAATAAACCTGCAGTATAGAATAGTACAGAACTAGAGAACGCAGAAAGTCTGCAACACCATATACAAGGCCTCTGGGGTTTTGATGCGTTCATCTCCAAGTTCTTGGAATGAGCAACACCCGGACTTCTTCTCGTACACTACTACAGATTGTTGTTTTCTCCATCGCTAAAGTAAATACTGACTACAACAGTCTCTCAGTCAAAGGTGCTTTAATTTAATTTAAACTTAACCACGCGAAGTTACACCAACTACTCTCTCTATATATCTGTAATAACGTCATCTCTTTCTATCTCTCAAACACACGCACGCGCACGCACACACACACACACACACACACACACATCTACAAAGCAAACTTCGTATTCTTAATAAAATGTCTCGGATCGACAGATGTGAATATTCCATTAACCGAAGTTTAGGAGGTTGCCCGCCCTAATCGGAATCGAAAATGTACGGTCTTTCCTTAGGGAATGGGTTTCAAAAAGAAAACAGCCAAAGTTTTACACATGGGTGGTGATGTCTTAAAATGTTCTGTGGAATGAGTATTTCAAATGGCTACACTCGACACCAAACCGCCCCTAACCTATCCTGGTCGATCGCCAGCTGTCAGCATAGCAAGAGAGCGTGTTACATTAACTCGCTACCCACATTTTAAATATGAAATAAAATTTTAAAAAGCGCATGGAACTAAAGAAATCTTTTATAATCAACCATCCGTATCAGTCAGATTTGTGGGGTTATATTTGCATATTGAACGAATCTTTCTAAGAGGCGAAAGTAAGATAAAATATTTCTAAAAGCCTGTATGTATAATAAACGCAAATGTAATATTCATTATTGTTATTTACTGATGTTTTTAAGAATAAATTAATTAAACTGAGCAGTATATGATTTATAATACTTGCCATCAATGAAATAAAATGGAACTCAAATTTAGAGAGCTGGCAGTGTAAATACGAGTAGTTAAATAGTTCTCTGGCTGTACTAACCTAAAGATTTCTCTATTTATTTACTATTTTTAATGGACCAATTGCAGAAACGTTGGTTGTGAGTCGGTGATGCATTTCGAATGATGCATCGTATTTCAAAGGCCTAATGGCATATGATATGTTTCCTGTTTCTTTATTAAAAAAAACAAAAAACAAATTCTGATGTTATCAGAGTGAACTATTTAATTCTGTCATTTTATATTGTCATCAGGCGACTTAAATGATAAATTATCCCATATACACGCATCATCATCATCATCATCATCATCATCATCATCTCACTGCATCGCAAATCAAATACGGCCAATTTCTGTTGAAATGTCTAAATTATTTCGTTTAAATCGCAGGTTTTCTCCGTTAAATGCTTATACCAAGAGCTGCAGCAAAAAAAAATGACGGGTTTGTAAGAAAAAATGTACTTAAAATCTAGAATTGTTAGTAGGCTGGAGCGGTTTCAAATGAAAACGAGAATGGATACACGAGCAGACGCGGATGAATCGGTTCGGGGGAACGAGGTAATTAAGATGGACATCTCATGGATTTTTGCCAGCTTGGAAATCTGGTTGTTCTAGTGGAAAATAAAAGTTAATAGAAAGTGATCACCAGTCCAAGCAATACATTTGAATTTTTCATTCTAAGCTTTCTCAAACGGCATCAGGCTGGCTACAATTTGATCAGCGGCACAATGACTTTTATTTATTTGCTTTTACTTCTTCCCTGACCATTGCTGCATGGATGTTTATTCACTGGCTGCTGTATGTAATTTTAAAACCCAGGATCAACTCCCCAAAAAAAAAACATCTTTGGTTTTTTACAGGCAATTTAACCTTTTAAAAAATTGTAAAATAAATTGGGTCCCTATTTATATTAATAGGGAGGAATATTTTTGCATAATGTATGTAATCAGGCGTGTAGCTCTCTGACAAAATGTCTCATATTTCTGAAAGAAATTTTAAAATCCAACCTTAATTTAGTTTGATCAGAAGGGAAATCATCTGAACACCGCGATCGCGTCCGCGTCCAAAATTTGTCATCGGATTTTTGTTCTTTTACTTTTTTAAAAACAAATCTTTAGAGACAGTAAAACAGTCATCATTAGTCAACGACAACAGCCCAACTAATAAAGCTTTTTACTTCTATTATTACTCGACGAAAGCGCAAAAATACCATTCATTTCTATCAGATTTCTCTCAGAAGGTATCCAGAATCAAGCTGACATATAAATTTAAATGATTAATATAAAACAAGTTTGTTACGCCTCTTCAAATGATACAAGGCCAACAGACCCCATTGTTATTCTATATAGGTAAACTGGTACAGCTATGTTTTTAACCCTCTGTCTGTCATACAGGTTCCATTTGTATCCCTCCCACAATTCTTCAAATTAGTATTATCCAACAGAGGCTAAGTTATAAGGGCTGTGACATATTATCTCCCTCATTAATCTTTGCAACGACAAATTCCTATATCGCTCAACCCCCCGTTTTGCCTTATAATTTTGTTGACTACATGCAGTCAAACCAACACTAACTAGTGCTTTTGGCTGATATGCGAATGTATTCCCAAGCTGCATATAGGCCAAACAAAATATTGGGTCGACTAAACAGAACTGTCAAAATGGAGAAAACTGTTCGTGTCCTCATCTAGATTCTAAAGTATGAAATCCTAGCTTAATGGCCTTATGTTAGGGACACTGTCAACATGGAATGATTTGAGAAATATAGAATTTTAATTAATATGAGTGCTATGTTCACGCCCGCTGCGCCAATGCTGTCTGCATTTACAG
The DNA here is from genome assembly GCA_018389105.1 of Nautilus pompilius. Taxonomy (NCBI): domain Eukaryota; kingdom Metazoa; phylum Mollusca; class Cephalopoda; order Nautilida; family Nautilidae; genus Nautilus; species Nautilus pompilius. Next base: position 46,255 of record JACATO010001142.1, on the reverse strand, counting down.
TTTGCTTAAAATTTTGGATATATATAATTCTCTATTGACACAACCAGGAGATTAATGAAAAAATACCCTATTCTTTTTGTGAAATGTATACTTACCATAAAAAATCTCAAGAAATATGCAAATTTCCTAATTAATCAGAAGACAGACGAAAGCAGCAATCCACATAATTTTGGATCTCAAACCTATATTAGTCGATGACAGGGTTTCAAGTATACCAGGAAGTATCATCTGCATCTGCAGGCCACTGGGTTAAAAATTGCATTTTATAAGCTACGTAGTAACCAACAGGTCGCTAGTTCGAAAACAGATCAAAGTCGCCTAAACACAACAGAAACACCCCCCCAAAAAAGATCTACTGCATAAATAGCAGCATTAAATCGACAAAATAGTCTTTTTTAGAAACCTTCTGATGGTGATAGGGAGAGATTGTCAAAACCTAGGTCCTTGGTTGTATAATTACCACTAAAGTAACGGGCAAAACCCAGAACCAGTTTTTGTCCATTCCAAGTAACGTAAGTTCTCCGCAATCATGGCTTGTGACTACAGCATTTGCCACTTAGCGGAACTAACTTCAATCGAAACTGCGCAAACTCGTGTTTCCAAACAGGTTACTCCTGAATGAATCTGATTTAAAGAGATTCCTTGTCAGGCCCCTAATCATTTCGAAAAGATGCCACCTTATTTCTTACACATACGACATTACTGTAGATAGTTCGAAAACGACATTTCTCAAATGAGAAAAATGGTTTTAAAACAATATCTGTGCTCTACAAAACAACTAAAATATCAGAAAAATAGTGTATTCTCCATATTAACGTAATGCGCCAGTGTCACCCCGCTAAGACTTCAGCGATTATCTTTTAGAAACTTCGACCAAAACGTTTCAAAGACAATGCATGAAGTCACTTAAAAGAGGAAAAACTCCTGCCGTCTCCCAAAAAATAATGATCTCTGCTAAACTTAAAAACAACAATCTAAGTTAATGTTTGTTTGTGTTTCTAATTTTTTTTTTCAAGTTTACGCGTCGTAAATCGCATCATTTATTATGCCAGGGTGATAATTTGCTTCGATAAAATATCGATGAATTCTGTTATAAAAATTATGTGTGCGCGCGTGTGTGTGTGTACAAGATGTCCCAAACGTATACGCTTTTTCTATAATCTGGAAAACAAAGACATATCACTGGGTAGGAATTTTTCTTTACACAGCAGACAACTCAGATGATATATATATATACACACACACTATGACAGGTGTTCAGAACGCCCACCATGGCCGGCGTTTGTCGACAGAGCGACGCAGGTTTTCACCGGAATTAGCTGTTGAGCATCACCAATTCTCTGCTGGAGTCCGTCGGTGCGTGGTAGGGAGCTGGTCTTGTGGCGTACACCTCGTCCATCAACACCCCCCCCCCACAGGAAGGTGAGATCTGGAGAGCGTGCGGCGGTTTCAACTGGTCCATCTCGCCCAATCCACTTCTCAGTAGAACGTTCATCCCAAAATTCCGGTACATCTTTTCCACGCATCAAAAACATGTGACGTCAGAAGTATGCACGCTTCCGATATCCGTGGGCTCCCGAATGAAACACGACTCAGCGTTGAAAGGCTAAATACTTTTGTATGGTAGCCTGTGTATAAAAACCTTTTTATAGACACCCTATAGAGGTTTTGAACGCCTATGCTGGTATTGTGTTACTCGTAAATACTATACCCTATCAGAGCGCCCCTCTTTTTCATAATAAGGGAAATAACTCTTGTAAAAAAAAAAAAAATTTGAAGTTTTGAATTCCTGCGTGATCAAATGTTGTTTTTTTTTTTTTAAGGCAGATAATTATTTATAAAAAGAAGAAAAATTATTTACGTACTTTTGTGCTAGAGAACCGTTTCTCAATGAGCCATATGGACCCTTAATGGGCCGCAAAACATGTGGGGCTACATCAATTTTCAGTCAGGCGCACGATTTCTTTTCTGGTATTGTAAATATTAACGCATTTTAGAACTAACTGACAGTTAGTAGTAGGCCCCTGTTCAGTCCCTTGGCTGGTTTCTTATGAGTTACTGAGAGTAATATTGTTGCGGTAGGCGACAACCTTCTGGGCTTTGAATCGACCAAGGTACATAAGGCACATTGAAGTTTGACAGGCTCCAATTGCCATCATGTCACGTCTTTTATTTTTCTTATTTAGGCATTAGAGAAACCGAGGTGGAACAAGGAATTCAGGAAGGGGAGCCACAGACCAAAAAGTTTGAGAAATCCCGCTATACAGGGTTTATCCGTTGGTGTAAAACAAAAGGGTCCTCTAAAAGAATGTTTGGATATATGTAAATATATATATATTTTTAGAAACAAAAACGATGCAAGTAAATTTTACCCAAAATAACCAACAACAGTAAAGTGTACAAAGACGCCAAATTACAACATTATTTTCATTGGGAACGGCTCTGCATTTTAATATAAAAATTATAGACTTGCTACAATAATCTGTCCTAACTGGATTACGACAATCAAATCCGCCCCAGCATCGCCATTTTAGATACACTAGACATAAATACCCTTCCCTGGGTAGACGGACAGATGAAACTCGATAAACCTGGGCTGAACCTTTTGAAGACAAACTCAAACAGAATCATACAGGTTAGTTCTAATACGGATTCAAGAAATCTGCATCTGCTTTCGGCTGGCTTCACTTCACATAAGCAATAATTAAAGCAGCCCCTGTGCTTATTAATAGGATAAGAAAACGGAAACCATCCATTTAAGCTGGATTTCATACACGAAATAAACTTAAAAACAAGAAAAGTGACAGGTTCACACTAACGGAACCAGAAAAAAACACTCGCGTTATCTAGTTTCAACAATAAACTAATTACAAATTATTAAACGCATATTTGTTCTTCATGGCGAACCCCATCTTGACTTTCAAGGACTGAAGACATCAGACAGCTAGAAAAGGAATTGTTGGGAGCGGAGGTCCCTTACTAAACATATTACCTGAAGCCAGTCCAGCATCATTCACGGAACCTCCATCACAAGTAACCGGAAAAACCCTAACAGATTTCTTCATTTGTCAGATGTGAGAGGGAACCAGAGAGCGCGAAAGAGGTAAACCAAACTGAGCTTGTCGAAACCGGGATTCGAACTCGAGCAATCCTGTAGTCCAACCACCGGACTACCGCGCCACCTACTGTGATTTATTCTTTGGAGATCGCCATAGAGACGGTGAGAAACACAATAGTGATGTCGCACATCAACTTGCACAATTATGATGTCAATGAAACTGTCTGTAATCGCACCTTGTACTTACTTTAAAGGTGGAGAAAGTTCTGAAATACACTTTCAATTAATGATGTGTAGGTTTCTTTCTTTTAAGTTTTGTTATCGAGTGAGCTACGCACTGCTTTCAAAGTACTGTACATTTATTGAAAACGCTGAAAACAGGAATATATATTCTGATTAAGTAGGTGTATTGCTGGAAAAGTAAATATCATTTAATAATTTGAGCATTGTCGGTAGAAAATCCTCGCCTATAGATGTTTCGATCAGATTGCGGAGAGAGATTCCAGCTGATGAAAGTCTGGATGCTGTAGATTCTATGAAGAAAGCGCCTGAAGTCTTAAGGCTAACCCCTAACCTAACACGGAGAATTAGCTTAGTATATAGGGTGGTAATCTGTCAGGCGCTGATTCGACTTCGATACGCGCTGCCTTTCTTGGTAGTCCTGAGTTATTCGTTTTATTTATTATTTCTTTACCAGTCCAGTTCAATGGTTCCTTCGTTAAACAAAACCTTTTTTTTTTGTTTGTTTTGTAATCAGTACCTGTTCAAATTTTCTCACCCTAGATACGTTACGAAATTTTCTTGCTCGGATTTTCCTTCTCGTGCACGCACGTGCAGTGGCCTCGTCTTGGTGATCCATTCAGAGAGCTCAGCAAAAGCCCGAGATACGCGGCCAACTTCATTAGAGCATCCGAACGAAAACTATAGCCAAAAAAAATATCTGGCCACCTGTAAGACACCCATCTGATTTCGCAATGGGGAAAGGGAAAGATGCACATTTCCCGTATTCACACACCGGTTTCTTTATGCAATAAATCGCTGTCTGACGTGACCAGCTTCAGCAACATTTTGGTCGTTTGTCACTAGCTAGTTAAGAGGATACTTCACTGCTACATTTGGATTTTAAAAAAAGAGAGCCTGTTTTGAACTCGTCTGGCTGAGGTATTCGTCATAGTTGTGCTATAAGTTGTGCGGTAAAGCGTTCGTGCGGGTTCTGATGTCAGTTTGTATTTTTGTCTTACCTCAAAACAGTTTGTATTTTTGTCTTACCTCAAAACAGCACCGAGAGAGAGAGAGAGAACCTGTACACGTGACCGTCTCCGAAGTATTGACATGATCAAATCAACTATTTCTTATATCCATTTGATAATTTGAAATTATTAAATTTACCAATGAAACATTATCCTACGTAGTATGTTGAAATTGCGTTAGCTTTCCCATTAATGTCAGTAGCCCTTTTTCTAACTGCAGGCTTTTCATCTCATAACGCAAACACTCAAATTGTTGCCTTGTCGCCCAAGGTCGTTGTCAGTTGCCGTCAGATATTATCTCAAAGCAAATCTTGCATTTCGTGTCATGTGCAACAACTCCAAATTTTTTGCTATATTTCTTCATGCAGTAGGTCTGACAGAGAGGGCAAAAGAAAGATTGATTACTAACAAAATTGTGATTAAAGTTATTTTCCTTCCTCGGCTACAGCAATAACGCTTCAAAACGTAGTTAGAGATATGCAGAATTGCAATAACATACAATCCGCTATGAAGAAATTTTTTTACAACCCTGGCATCTACAATAATAAAACAAGTGAAATCATAAACATGCAATTCGTACTGGCTGTAAAAATGCCGAAAATGTCAGCATGGATAAGGACGTGTGTGAAAGTCGGAATTAAACTGGAAATAGAATTTTTCTATTTCCTGATGTCCTGTTGGCAATAACGGGAACTATAAATCGCTCGGATAAAGGCGAGTACCGAAGCATTCCAACCACAAACTCCCGGCAGAACCAATCCAGTGATTATTAAATATCATGTAATGTCCAAAATTCTATACCAGCAGACATCGCAGGAAAATTATTGAGGAACCCGGGGTCAAAGTGCAAAAATGAACGCGCTATTATCTGTTGTTTCTGCTCGATGGAAAATATACAAAGACAAGGTGTTGATGGAGAACTTAGACATTTTAATTTATACTTTTCTTTTATTATTAGGAACGGTATACTTTATAATCTCTATTTTGTTTTTGTTTTTTTCGAGCGTTTTTACTTCATTCGCCAAGTTGGCTTGTTCGCTGAACGTTCGGAAGCAGTCGGAAACTTGGAACCTGATCATGTTTCTGTGACATTGCACTGTTGGAAGATTTTCTAAATTATTGGCAGATGAAAAACCAGAATCAGATTGAGCACACAGATGTGGATATACTTTCTATAACTAAAATATCTGTATTTACTATTATTCTCTAAGTTAGCGAGGTATTTACGTTTAACTCAAATTCCAGGAAACACTAAACCGTGGTCTTTCAAAACCAAACATTTCACTTCGTCATCATTTCTATTAGATGTTTGACACTTTTACAAGTTTACAGTTCAGTTGCGGCGTGAAAGACATAACTGAGGTCACCACTCGGATTAAAACGGACGAATCAGCGCTATTTCGTGCTAAAGTCTCCAAATGAAATTAAGCAAGAAATGCTTTATTTCGCTAATGTTCTACGTTACTGCGCATCCGTTGCGGATTTTCCACTCGCATCTCAAAGGGAAACTACCGTGACACCAGACTGTGGTATAGTGGCGAAATTAATCAAGATGGATTCACACGGATCGTGTGTTTCCTGTTTACGAGACCGAGCCGTGCCGTGTTGACTAAAGAACTGACACCATGTATCTGATGATGTAATAACAGTCCCTCTGTCGGTACTTCTGAAACGGTCAGCGAGCAGTTCCACCGGCCGAGGTTTAATCAAAACAAGGTATGCACGGATCTCACACATCATCCGGAATCCATTCAGTCTGCTCTAACCTTCCACTCCCATAAAACCATCTCTCGCCTTATGTAGCTTTCCTTTTCGGCCCTCAAATTTCGAGAACCCCGCCTTCCAATTTTCTGGATCAGTCATCGCCAACGCTAAAGGTAGACTACGAAATCCATACAACGAATAAAACAGTTTTTCCGCGTACATGCAGGTGATGGAAGAACTTCTTACGTGCTAACTGTGTGCAAGAGAAACAACAATCATAGATGTTGATTAGGTTTCCAAGTCCACGTTTAATCGCGGAGTTCTCAGTTCATGGATCTCTTCGAGGTTGTCCACTACCAAGGCCATCGAATGTCGTCGTCACTAGAATAAAGTCCTTCGTTCTGGTCTTATGCATGCATCTTTTTCTTCTTCTTCTTCTTCTTTTTATTCTTAAAACAAAAAAACTGAACAGCATGGGGCTTGAACTGCAAAATAACACAGCTGTTGTAGAACTAAAAATCAATGAATTAAAAAAAGCAGAACATCTGTCTTTTCGTGCTGTACGGAGAATTTTAAAATAAACACCGTTGTTGGCATCGGCGCAGTTAATAATGGAAACATCGAAAGGAATCGTTTATTTGCCAGTAATTTACAGTATTGGTACCATTTACAAAATTTTAATACAGCATTAACAAACGATACCCTCGTACAATAGATTTTATTTAGAAAAAAATGTATATTTTAAATTGATCATTTATCAGCACTGCCGAAAACACTGGCCCCTTTATTGTTTTTAGGCAAGTACATCTTTTGAAATGGACGTTCAACTGAAACCCGGGAGTCGAATACGATCACCGCAATTTCAGTTCTAGCCAGATTTTATTTGAACTTCCTGATGTCGGATCAGTTCTTGTGTCGCGGGTTCGATCCCTGGTTTGGGGGGGTCGGAGGCACGTGCTGCTGATGAGGGCCAAATTCTCGAAACAGCTGTACAGCCCTCCTCTGGACGCTGACATTCACCTCGACTCTCAAACTGGAGAGGGATGGGCTCCGCCAGGCTGTAAAAATGCCCTGGACACACCCCTCTAGGTGCTCAAGCAACCCGTGGGTTAATGGACAAGTGAAGTGAGGTTTGGTAAAGTTTTAAAAAAAATTATTATATTCATTTCAATGTCTGCTAATTTATTTGAAATATTACAATTAGTTGTAGGTCCACAGAAAATAGAAATTCTATTCCAAAGGAGGTTAGCAGCCCTATAAGTAAATAAAATGTCGGTATAAAAACAAAGCGATAATTAGAAAAACGTTTTGTAAAATAGAAAGCATAATCTGAGTTTGTCAGTGGAAAACCAAAGATAATCATCGGCTGTGCAGCTGAATTCGCTGCGATTCTTTCACCTTTGTTAAGGTTACCGTACGTCGAGCGGGAAGCTACAGACTGAGTTGGCAGTTACATCTTAGCGGTGTCCACACACCGACACCATAAGCAAACTGTGGAACCAATCTTAACAAATCAATCGTTAGAGACAGACCAAAAACGAGCATCCGTGCGACATCCCAGGTCCAACGACAGTTTCTTATGGTTAAGGCGTTGGCGGAGGTAGATTATGCCGCGAGGAAAAATGTCTCAAATTCGAAGCACAGATATGAGGTCCGAAAGTTCCATGTTGTATTTTTTAAATGCAAACCAACCGTGGAATATTTCAACAAAGCAATGATAGGCCTCAAACCAATAGGGTCTCTCAGGATCTAAAATTGCCAACATCGATATACTATCGTGTTCATCACTTCCCCTATGCCTGAACTCAATTGATCGTCGTCTACGACATCACCAGAAATTTCTTGGATCTTATAGGAAAAGAGAAACCATCCCACAACAGATTCGACGATGTTTGTAGGTCGCACCTGATAATTATCGGACTCGCAACCTGTAACATTTGTGCTTTATAACAGTTTTTATAAGTCGATGCTATATGCTATAGCTATAGAAAGACTAGACTTATGTACATTGGTCCCATCTCTCATTCCTTTATCATAGCCCTGTTAGAAACAGGATAAAGTTAACCGTATAGAGTGATGTCAGAAGTAAATGGACACTGCACCACCAACTTGCTTTCACGTGTAGGTAATGATTTACGTAAAACAAATATCAGATCTGTGAAATATTTTATCTGTGCAAAGGATAAATTCCGAAATAAAGCAGCTTCTTTTATAATCGGTGTTTCTGTTATCTACTTCGGATAAGTCTCTGCAATTACTTAAAATTTTACCCTTCAGGTGACTTATACAATAAACGTTTCTTTTTTATACATATACAAATGGTTTTGGTCAGAAACGCTGCCTTTGTTGTTGGCATCCAGCGACGAGAAACTGCATCGTGAATATTTTGTTATAATAAACGATACCTGTGCGTTGTTTCTCTCTTTCTACTTTTGAAAGTGCACCGTGAATAATACAAGGACAGTTAAAGCCATTCTTTTTAAATCGCTGACGATTAGACCAGCCAAACTACACTTATGCTATCCGTGTACGACGGACATGGTACTACCTACCACCTTGGATGAACCCGGCACCTGCAGCCAGCTGCTGACCTGTAATGATGGTCGGGGAGATAACTACTTCCCAGTCCAGCTTGATAAGTTGCGCCGCACGAAGGCAAGCGTTAACGGACGTCATGTGCTTTGATCACAGGTCAGAGCATGTGACGTCCATTATAGCCTCATCCATTGGTTTAATTAGACATTACTGGTGCTGTAACCGTGACCCCCCGCCCCCGGTCTTCCCTACACATAAAGGGGCCACCAACGTCTGGTAATCTCTGAAAGAGGCAGGGGAGCAGAATCTTTCAGAAAGAGGACGAAAGAACATTGGGAAAAAACGACTTTCAGAGAGAATACTGACACCAGTATATAGCAGCTATGTAGAATTACTTATTAACGATAATACTCTGTAATAACAGTAACCTTTAGAAGTAATTAGTAGTAATATTAATACGTAGTAGTCGTTGTTTTTGTAATACTTTATACTAATGAAATTAATTATTATCGAGTTAGTGATGATATTACTATGTAAAGGTAGTTAATAACAGAAGAGATAATAATAATAGTATTTAGTAGAAATGTGGGGCTCAATACCTAAGAGCAACAATAATATTAATGGTAACAATAGTAGTAGTAGTAGTTATTAATAGTAATGGTGATAACAGGGAATAGTAATAGTAGTAGAACTAGAATGCGAAAAATGAATCTCTTCGATAAATTAGTTCGGCAGCAGATCCAGACCCGGAGCAGTTTTGTTCTTGTCGTTACAGTCTCGCCCGCAGCCCCGACGTGACTTGGAAATCAATGGTGGCGGGTTTAAAAAATATTAAGAACGTTGTCTGTGTGATCTGAAAACGAAATCCGGCCCGATCAGAGAAGATGAGAGGGCTGGGGGAGGGGGGGGGAGGGATAATGGTTCATAATGAAATGACAAAAACATGCCAAAACTTGGAAATTGAATTATAGAAAGAAAGGAGAAATGGAATAAACGGACGGAAGGGAGGGGTGGGGATAAACTTGTAGATAACACTTCGTGTTTCTTCTAGCAAGAAACAAGCCACCAAAGAAAACCTTTGAGTCTAAGTCAGGCAGAAGGTTCTCTTGAACTGTCATATTATTTATCGAACCATCGAACCCCGATTCAACCCCACCTTTCTTTCTTTTATATATATATATATTTTTTATCTCATTGAATGCCGCGAATTGCATGGAATTTTCCGATATCGATCGCTGTTCGTATTTCACTCGTGATTCTACGGGTTTAAACTATTAACTGCATGTAAACACAGAGAGGAGAAAGAGAGAGAGAGAAGAGAGAGATGGATGGAAAGAAGAGATGGAGATGGAGAGAGAGAGAGAGGGATGGATGGAAGAGAGATGGAGAAGGAGAGAGAGGAGAGGGGGGAGACGGAGAGAGAGATGGAGAGAGAGATGGAGGAGGGAGAGAGAGGGGGAGATGGAGAGAGAGATAGAGAGGGAGGGAGGGAGATAAGAATGAGGAAGGAAGAGAGAGAAGAGAGGAGATGGAGAAGAGAGAGGGGAGATGGAGAGAGGGAGGAGAGAGGTTGGATGGAAAGAGAGATGGAGATGGAGAGAGAGAGAGGGGGGAGGGAGAGAGAGGAGCGATGAGAGAGAGGGAGGGAGAGGGAGGGAGAGGAGAGAGAGGGGAGATGGGAGAGATGGGAGAGAGAGGTGGATGGAAAGGAGAGCTGGAGGATGGAGAGAGAGAGAGGAGAGAGAGAGGGCTGGATGGAAGAGAGATGGAGATTGAGAGAGAGGGGGAGATGGAGAGAGAGATAGAGGGAGAGGAGGAGAGCGATCGAGCAGATCGAAGAGAGGGAGATGGAGAGATGGAAGGAGAGAGGGTTGGATGGAAAGAGGATTGAGAGGAGAGGAGATGAGATATTTGTTACAGTGTAGAAATTCCAGCGAACAGAGGGGGAGGGGACACAAAGTCACAGGGGGAGGGGGTGTCGCGCGGCTTGTCATATACCTCAGTACAGGCATTATTATCGGATGCCGGTGGGGGGGGGGAGAGGTTCGAGAGACTTTCTGGGCGACTCCGCGGTGGTATTTCCGGAGGTACAAGACGACTGGCGATATCTGGTCCCGCGGGGTGGTGGGGGAGACACTCACTGCCTGTCCCCGCTAACGGGCGCAGACAGGGACGGACGGACAGAGATCTGCTGCTAGAACGCCCGCCCGCCCGCACCCTTACAGCAGACGATGACAGCGAAAACAAAGGCCGTGACGAGGCCAGAACAACAACAACAGTCCGACTTACCATTATTGGCACCTATCACCGAACCACGTCGTATCCGCCGCAGTTGGCCGCTCGCCCTCTACACATCCTCCTCACTCATGAAACGACTTCGGGGTAATTCTGCCCCCCACCCCAACCCCCGACTTATGTCAGCGCTGTTCGGATCGTCGTCGTCGTCATTTCCCTGCCACAAGAGGAACGCGTACTCCCGGAGGGGCCGGCCCGCCCGAAATTGGGTTTCTCCCAGCGTGTGCTGCGGGTAATCCACGTCTGTGTGTTACTACAAACTCTCGCTTCCCGCGTCCACGATTGTCGTCTGCCTGTCCTGTCAAAAAAAAAAAAAAAAACAACAACAACAACAACAACCAAAAAAAAAAAAAATCGGGCCAGTCCATTTGGAGAGCTGGGGGGGATAGGAGGAATAGGAGGAGGAGAAGAGGAGAAAGGAGGGAGGGAGAAAGAGAGAGAAAGGGAGAGGAGAGAGAGATGGGGAGACGGAGATGAAGATTTTAAAATGGAGATCAATAGTTTTAATTAAAGCGTTGATACTCTCGGTTCTAAGCCGAATAAATTAGAGGCCTCGTTCTGGGCGAAGAACGGTTCCGCGCTGCCAAAGCACTCACGAAGGAAGTCGCGTCCACTTTAAAAGTTGGGGTTAACACAATCTCGTCTCTTCAAGCCCCGGGGGTGAGGGAGAGAGGGTGGGCTATTCCCTGTAAGAGAAGACACACGGGGTAATTTCTGTTAAAGAGATTGCTGGGTAATTACTGAATCATACTATTATATATATAGTTTTTTTTTAAAAAAATAAACAATAATATCATTAGGTGGTTTTTCTAAAAAAATTGTATTTGAAATTATTTCTTTTATCTTAAACTTGCATGTTTTTATTTGTAAAAAAAAAAAAATTCATTTTCAGTTTTCAAAATCAGAGCATCTATTGCAACGTTTTAGTTTTTTTGTTGTTTTTTTTAATGGCCATAATACAAAGAGCAGTAATGTAAGATTTATCTCCCCTAGCTTTTCTCACTTCCGGGTAAGTCAACCAAAGCGAAAGGAGATGGAGAATAACGACGAAGAATTGGCGATGTCGGAGAATATCTTCCTGACCGAGCCATGATCGGAGCAGCAAGGCGGGGCGAGACAACTCTACCGCCCTGCGATATACCACCGTAAAGAAGAGCTGCGTACAAAGCGAAATCCCGCCAGATCCCCTGTTCTCCAAAACTGCCGCCGAGACGAACGAGTTTGAAAAGTAGCCACTGCTTCAGCAGGCGCGTCCGCCATCTCCAACCACTGACGGGCGACCACGGGAAACCTTACAAGACGAGGGTCCACGACTTTACGGTGTCCCGTCGGATATACTCTTCAAACTCCAGTTGCGCACAACCATTACTATCCAGTGATGTTATTGTATAATATTAGTTAAAACGTTAATTCTTTTCACGAAGGCTGGTATCTATAACCAATAGTCAATATGCAATGGAAATTATACTAGGGAGATTCAAATGAAACCCGGCTGACTGACGTATTTGGCTTTTTAAAGGAGGAAATTCAACACAGCAGAAATATCCGACCTGATTTTATTTGAATGTCTTTAGCAGCAGTAAAGGTTAACATTAAATTCTAGACTCCTCTCTTCTTTTTTTGTCAAAAACTCCAAGTGAGATATCTTTAAAATCATCATCAGTTTCTGGGTGGCATTTAAGTTTGTTTGTTGTCATATTCACCACTTAAATTGTCTTGTTAGGTATCGTAAAATACTTTTTCCGATATATATATATATTTAGTTGCCCGTGGCACTGATGCGCTGTTTTTAAGAATCAGGTTTTTAAGTAATGAATGGGAAAAAGAACAACAAAAGAGTGTTTCATAAAAATGTACACTGGCTTCTAAAAGATAAGCAACAAACAAGAATATTTTCAAAAATTGGTTAAAGTTTTATTCACCAAATGATCAACACAAAAATCTCTCAACAAGTTTCATCCAAAAAAAAAGTATATATAAGAATTACAAATAAAGAGAAACAAGAAGGAATTCTAACGTAAAGAATGTAAACAAAAATAAATTAGAGGTAGACAATAAGGGATGTGGGTCCTTTTAACGGCAATAGATAACTTACAGCGGTTTTGCATGCTGCTCGTTTACCATTTTAAGGAGAGAAGAGGGAAATAACGTCCATTGTCTTATCGGAGAAGTTTGCAGCTCTTGGATGGAACTTGGAGGGAGGAGAGAGGGATGTCGTCACTCTAGAGCATCAAAAATTCGCAGTTGGACTGTGGCTCAAGAGAACGGTAATGGTTTGGTCTTGAAGATATTGGTTTATTACACCTACGCTATGTAGACAAGCATCATCATCATCTATTAAAATAAAGTTTTACCTTTAATTGCAACTACGCGTGATTAGGGATCAAGAATCTTGTCCCTATACTTCATTGCAGTCAGAGTGAACATAGAACGCATGTAGATCTGTCCGCCCGCACAATGAAATTCCTGTCCAAATCGTCTCACATCCACCTCAATAGCGACCTTTTCACGGTGTTTCTTTCAGAGCTGCTGGCGTCCAGATGAGTAAGTACTGTCAGTTACATTAAAGGCTGAATCTTGACTCATCGGCGAGGAGAACATGGCTCCTGTTATGTGACGTCCAGGCGATATGTTCCCGGCACCAGCCAAACCACTCCTGTCCGCGGTGGCTGGTTGAGACGCACACCGCGGACCGTCTCGCACAGAGGCAGGCCCCACCCCACACCCTGCGTACGGTTTGGGCTGATACCAACCTCTTAGTGACCGCAGAGGAATTAGAAGCGAGTCGGGTCTGTGCTGGAATTTTGGTTCGCTGAGTCAAAGCTTACACACACCGATCATCTGCTTGGTTTATAATTAGTGGCCGACCTTGAAATTGCTTCCGTAACCGAGAAACCAGACTTTATTCACTTTTAGCCCATTCCGACACCTGGGTCTGTGACTGTGCAGCCTCTATCCTACCTTTCGCCTTAGAGGATCTGCCAAACAACCAAGGACGGCTTCCCATCTATAAAGTTGCTCTTAAAAACAGAATCTTAACGGAGCCAGAACTGGTATAAACGCAGGCCAGTTGTTGTTGCTTTTTTTTTTTTGAATTTCTTTATACCAAGGCTAATTTACGTTTCTACAAGAAATCGTTTACACATTTCTTTGCTGGAAGTTGTATTGCACAAAAAGGACCTTGTGTTGAACTTTTAGTAAATAAAACCGTAACCAGTTTGAATTTGTTGCTGTTGCTTCACTTTTGGAAACCAGTGTATTTAATGCTACTCCGTTAAGTCTGTTTTTCCATCCTTACCATGCTGGTGAACTATTTGGCTACTATGCTGCGAGCGGCTGCCATTCTTTCAAGAGAGTGGAATGTCTACAGTCAAGACATTTAAGCGGATCAAACCCATGGTTAAGAAAAAGAAAAAAGAGAAGAGCCTCAAACGTTTAAAGGCATGCCATTTCGAGTGGGAACAGGACAGGATATTGCCCCCCCCCAAAAAAAGAAAGCACGTGCACAACATTTGAACATTGGATTTTCAACGCAGGCTGAAGGGAAAGTTTCACCAAGCCGTGTAGATTAAAAACTTCCACAAGGAATCCAAGGACAAACAGTGACAAGTAGGCAACGGGAAGGAGCTTGCCAGATATGCATGGCCTCAATTTGGCTTCTGCAAGAGAGTGTTGACTTGAGAAGTGTGGAGTACGTGACTTTTATGGATACCTATTTTTCAGGGATTGACAGTTACTGAAGAGGAATTATCGATAATCTCTAAACCTACACTTAGTCCGGATGGAAATGACATGTGTAAGCAGGCCAGAGAAGGACACGTCACTGCGTCTAATTTAGGATCAATGGTTAAAATGGCAGGGTATAGCCCTTCCTGATAACTTAGTGAAAATACTGATGGACTATGCAATTTTTGAATCTGATGCAACAACTGGGAACAAAGTTAATAAACCAAATGCCTTAGATATGTGCACAGCACTGCTTCGGGGAAACTTATCCACTCTTAACAGTGGATTTGTGGCATCTACTAGATCAGCACGGTCATGGATTGAATTTTCATACGATAAGGCGAGGTATATATATATATTCCCTTGATGATCCCGTACTAACAGACAAACGACGGCAGACATCACATAAAAAGAGACCAGGTCGTAATAAAACCATAAAAAGCTCATCTTCCGATCGCAGCCCACGGGGTCTCCCGGTTAGTTCCCGTTTATCTTACTCTGGCCATCATCACTGTCCATTAACTCATCAAACAACATTTATAGATGAGTTTTCATTTGGTAGACCAAAGACGGATGTTCGCCATTTTCCATGTCCTAAATTATGAGGTCTGCACTTCTCCACGCCAATATCAGAACATATCTTTCCTAAGACGGGTTTGCACTGCGTCCGTGCCACTTCAATGTGCACTCTATCCACATTTCTCTCCTTTCCCGTCTTTCTCACAGGCATCGCTGGAAGCTGACACCTCAGCAGTCCTGTAGAATTACAAAGATATCCAGTTCCGAGTACCTGCATGCATTCAGCTTCATACTTAAACTTTCACTTTCATCAGCTTCCAGGGTCTTTCTATTGTGCATGTCCATGCAATCAGTGAAATGACCATCAGTAATCTATTTAATAAATACCACAAATTTAAATAGTCATTTACAGGTAAAACTGCATAGAAAAATATTTCCAAAGTTAATATTCAAAAAAAGAAGAAAAAAAAGCACATTAGCCAAAAATATACTAAATTGTCTCATTTTGCTAAAATGTGAGAATGACATGTTTTCAAAATTGCAAGTTAGTGCAATATTTTTTGTTGCAAACATTAAATATAATAAACATAAATCATATTAATATATCAAGGATTTGTACAATATCCATTATTTTAGCCAATGTCAATCATATTTCGCCAGTTTTTTGTGTAACGCACAAATAAACCATTTTCCTGAATCTACTTACTATGTCACCAATATCAATTACTTAGACTAGTTATGGCATCTCTGTATTGACGTCATCTCTCTCTTCTCTCTGCATTGACGTCATCTCTCTCTTCTCTCTGTATTGACGTCATCTCTTTCTCTGTCTCTCTGTACTGAACGTCATCTCGCTCTCTGTCTCTCTCTCTCTCTGTACTGATGACATCTCGCTCTCTCTCTCTCTCTCTCTGTACTGCCGTCATCTCTTCCTCTGTCTCTCTCTCTGTACTGACGTCATCTCGCTCTCTGTCTCTCTCTCTGTACTGACGTCATCTCGCTCTCTGTCTCTCTCTCTCTGTACTGATGACATCTCGCTCTCTCTCTCTCTCTCTCTGTACTGACGTCATCTCTTCCTCTGTCTCTCTCTCTGTACTGACGTCATCTCGCTCTCTGTCTCTCTCTCTGTACTGCCGTCATCTCTTTCTCTGTCTCTCTCTCTGTACTGACGTCATATTACAAATTTTCTCAAGAATACTAGAGCATCATTATTTATTCTATTTCTATTTTTATTCATTTTCGGAGCGGTGGTGGGCAATTTACGCAGCATTCTCGGTCATGCAGACGACTCACTCGATCAATCCCCGCTGTCGCACCACGAAAGAAGATGGCTTTTGTTTATTCTTTTTTTGCGGATTCCATAAAACAAACTCTAACTGAAGTACGCGTAGACAGCAAATATCAACATAAAATAACTTGGGTTAATGTTTAAAATAACGACATTAATATATAGTCGAGCTGCCATCACGGCCAAGAATTGTACTAAGCTCACGACCTCTACAGTCATAAACGCATCTTTTGACGAAATTCGGAAGGAAGAAGATAGAACTTGATCGGACCGCATTTAGTATTCTAGTATTTGCCATTGATGCATTTTTTCAGCTACTTTCCAGGTAATCAGAATAATAGCAATCCAGAGTATACACTTCTCTACACAAAAGTATAAATGAGCAATATTCAGAACGGTGGGGGGCGTGGTAGTCCGGTTGTTAACCTGCTGGACTATTAACGTCGAGGGCCGAGATCGGCTCGGTTTGGCGAACCATCCCGTAACGTGGTCTCTTCGCACTTCTCTATACTAGTCCATCTACACGACGAAGATTTCCCCCGCCCAGTTCTCTCCCATAACAAAAACAGAAGAGTTCTGGTAAGTATATTCATTCTTGCTGAAGACCGTAAGCAGAAATGGCGACGATTGCGAAAGATAATGATGGCATTACGCAACCTCATCGTGTAAGGAAGGTCTGACAAGTAAAAGGCATAAAAAGGGAGCATGTCTTCACATTGTTTTTTTTCACTGTGAATCATTATTTTTCCAAATGCAAACAACAAAACAAAAATTATAATATATTCTGCCATGTTTAAAGCGAAAGCAGCTGGGTGGAACACTTTAAGAGAAGGAACTAATTCAACAATAACCGCACGCGACTCATTACCTGCTTAAATTTATTCACAGAGAAGCCATAATTTGTGAATTTGTACAAACTGAAAAATCTCGCTAAATCAATCAATCTTATAAAAAAACTAAATTATTTAGGTTTAAAAGGTAAATGTCCAATGTCCTACCGCATTTTAAAAAGAATTAATTCAATTTAATAATATAAGTAAATTTATTCAAAAGGTTATAGAATAATTACCTTAAAATCATTTTAGACTATTTGGTTTTAGCACATTAAAGTATTTCTCATTTTTAGCGATGACAATAAAGCATTAGCTTCTTTTCTGTCTCTTTTTTTTAAAGTGCATCTGACACCTAATAAAAATCCATTAGCATAACGGAAACTGTTTCACATTTGAGCAGAACAAATGCCATACACTATACCCGTCGCCAGGTTATCTTTATCGTCGAGTCAGCCACATGTTTGTTTGTTGTTGTTTTTTTAATGCAGTAAGTCACAAATATTTACCACTGGCACAATCAGTAGCTAAAGGATTTTAAAGATAATCGAATACTTCACACTCGATGCATTTTATACATGTTACACCCTCCACGCACTGAGATGATGGCAGCGGAGCACCAATGGGTCGACGTCGTTACCAGCTGCGTCATTGTGCGGAAGGTCATCATGGAACGGCACGAATGAACGCTGACCTTAATGCAACGGTGTGAATCACCTAATTTCCAGGCTCACATTTCACATGGGGGGGAGGGGTTTTTTTTTTTGGAATGACTCGCCCTGTTACGTTCGCCTGTTTGGCGGTACGGCTCACGCTAGCTGTCGTTCAGCTATGGATAACTTATTGTCCCCATCCCGTGGATTCATATCCGCAGCCCACCTCCGGTTATTAAGCGACGCCGCCACGACACCGGACAACCCCAAGGATTTTGACTGCCAGGTTTTGTTGAAATCCCTTCGAGTAACGTTTGCCGTGAGGTGTTCACGTGGCAAAGGGTGTCGTCAGCACCAGCAAAGCCGGCCCGGTGGGGCAGGTGGTAGCGGGTTAGCTCCGTAAGGGGACCGTTGCTCCTGTACCGGGTTCGATCCCAGGTTGGGGTCGGAGGAGAGTTGTCGCTGATGATCGCCATAGCGTGAAACAGCTGTACGACGTCTCCTTGGTGTCCGACGTGAGAGAGACCTCCCGGGTCCTTGGGGCCCCCGGTGTCCGGGGACCGGGCCGCTTGTCGGCTCGACGAACATCTCTCAGTTACGAGGACGACTCGACAGAGAACGGGCCACTTGTCTTTACGGGATGCGATGCCATTGAAAGAACCTCGTTCGGAAGTCCAACTCGCTCAACAACAACAACAACAATCAGCACCAGCAATGATGCCCTATAAGCGCGTTCGCCGCATCGAAATCGTTATCTGTTAATTTTGTTATGGAGTCTCCAACAGACAGGTTGCGCTGTTGTGCTGCCCACGTGACTGGGAAAAACTAGCTGTGGATTAGCTTGCCTCGATATAGGTCAGGATACACAGCGGTCCCAGCGTCTCGTAATGTATCCAGTATTTGAATGGTTGCTTGACAACGAAGTCCGCGGGCTTTCCATCTTTAAAGATGTGATGCAGTCTATGAATTTATAATCAAACACTTTAATTGATGAAACTGATGAAAGGAAGAAATGAAAGCAGAAACAGCTACATTGCTTCAAAACAAATTATTAAATAAAAATGAGAGAAAAACTTTAAAATGTTATTTGAAAAGATCGTATCATAAAGTTAATAAAGCCTATGCCAAATAATGATGTGCCATAAAGTGACTTTTATTATCTTTGTACCTCCAAATGAACACCTTTTTTTTTTAAGTCGGTAAACAAACAAAAACAACCGATTAATTCTTTTTTCAATAAAATATTTCAAAATAATAAACATTCATTTATGTTTTTCTGAATCGTATACTAAACTTGATGTGCATTGTTTTCAGAAGATGAGTCTAATGACATATTATCTCACCCAGCTAATAATAGACAGATCAACGGCTTCACATTATAGGCACCCAATTGTGCGTGTAGTTGTAAGTATGACCAAAGGATATTTACGAAATCAATTGAATGCCGAAGTCGACAACGTCATTTCATCTGCCGTTACCATTTATGACTCGATATAATGCTGAAGTTATTTTAAAAAAAAATTATCAGATGAATTTAAAATAAGTAATTCGCTTGTGTTTTTCAAGATGTAAAGCGAGTACAGGAAGTAGCGACGTCAACGTTTACATCACCGTCACAGAGAAATAACTGTAGGGTCTTGATCGAAAAGCTGTAGCGTCGTCCACGCTTATTTGATAGGCATCGAAAGTTTAGATTTACTAAATGTCCTTTCGTGGATGGGTTATCTTGAAAAAATTCCGTGTAAACACCGCGTAAAGATAATCTCTTAGGTCTTTACGAACTCATTAAAGAAGATGGCTTTTCATTCAGTTTCAGCATTTCTTATTTTTTTTTTTTATCAGCAGGGATGAAATGCTGTTCCAGTAGCCAGAGAAACCGCTTAATACTAAAAGGAAGTTGATAAGAGTTTCCTTTTCTCTTGGGACGAAAATCCAAACAAGAATCATACTTACAAGCGCCGGAGGCAGGAAGAGAGAAAGAGAGACAGATAGATAGAGAGAGAGAGAGAGAGAGAGAGAGAGGAGAGAGAGAGAGAGAGAGAGAGAGAGAGAGAGAGAGAGAGAGATGACGTCAATACACGGAAAGAGATAATCAGTACACGAGAGAGGGAGATGACGTCAGTATATATATGGAGAGGAAGATGACGTCAGAGAGACAGAAGAGATGTCCTCAATACACAGAGAGATGACGTCGATACACAGAGAGATACGTCAGTACACAGAGAAAGATGACGTCAGTATATATATATATAGAAAGATTACGTCAATACACAGAAAGAGATACGTCAGTACACAGAGAAAGATGACGTCAGTATATATAATATAGAAAGATTACGTCAATACACAGAAAGAGATACGTCAGTACACAGAGAAAGATGACGTCAGTATATATATATATATATATATATATATATATAGAAAGATTACGTAAATACACAGAAAGATAGTTAGTACATAGAGAGACGACGTCGATACACAGAGAGATACGTCATACACAGAGAAAGATGACGTCAGTATATATATAGAAAGATTACGTAAATACACAGAAAGATAGTTAGTACATAGAGAGACGACGTCGATACACAGAGAGAAACGTCAGTACACAGAGAAAGATGACGTCAGTATATATAGATAATAGAAAGATTACGTCAATACACAGAAAGAGATACGTCAGTACACAGAGAGATTCGTCAGTACACAGAGAAAGATGACGTCAGTATATATAATATATATAAAAGATTACGTCAATACACAGAAAGAGATACATCAGTACACAGAGAGAGATGACGTCAGTAATATATATATCTATAATATAGGAAAGATTACGTAAATACACAGAAAGATAGTTAGTACATAGAGAGACGACGTCGATACACAGAGAGATACGTCAGTACACAGAGAAAGATGACGTCAGTATATATATAGAAAGATTACGTAAATACACAGAAAGATAGTTAGTACATAGAGAGACGACGTCGATACACAGAGAGAAACGTCAGTACACAGAGAAAGATGACGTCATATATATATAGAAAGATTACGTAAATACACAGAAAGATAGTTAGTACATAGAGAGACGACGTCGATACACAGAGAGAAACGTCAGTACACAGAGAAAGATGACGTCAGTATATATAATATATATATAGACAAAATTCGTCATACACAGAAAAGATACATCAGTACACAGAGAGAGAGAGAGAGAGAGAGAGAGAGAGAGATTTAAAATACAAAAATGGAAAAAAACAAAGAATCTCTCTTTTTTTGGAAGAAAGTTCAGAATCAATCAGAGGAACAGGAATAAATGCCAGCCAAACGTTAATAATTCCACCAATAAACTTAGTGCTGCTGCTGAGAAATAAAGATAACAAACCGGACGATATATATATATTTTATAAGAGACTTAGTTGGTAGACTGTGCCTTTATTTTTTTTGTTCCCTTGTTATTTCTCCTTCTTTGTTTGGGTGGTTCCGATAAAAGATATTTTCTTATAAAATTGACTTTTATGGGAGTTTTGTTGATCGGGTCTTGCGCTGTAATATGCAGTGAAAGGAAGCGCCAGCAAAAGGACACGGCGATAAATAACCCTAACTCCGAATAATGTGTATTAACTTTTTAAGCATCATTTCTAGTTTCAGTTTCGTTTACTCACACCTTTCTCTCCAGAAATTACAATAATGGTTAATTTCTGAAAACGTTTTTGGCAGGACAGATTTGGCCTTTTATACTGCAAGCCGTGCGCGTGTACACTTACAAATCTCGTGGTATCCCGGATCACGTGGTTCCGCGTCTGCGCACAAACCGGCTAAGTGTTCACCAACCTGTCAGCGGAAGGAACCGGCTGGTATTCGCAATTAATGTAAAAATAAAACAACAACAACCACATCGCCGTGATGTCTAGTTGAGATTCACATTAATCTTATACTTACGAAGCCTCGTGATGGTCGATGTTCGATGTTGTCAAAGAACCGATGGAAGATTATTCATTTTCTTTTTGCGTAAAAAGATTTTTAAAAAAAAACCCAGCAAACTTTAATCATATCACCATGAAACGTCTGTAAAACAGAAGAGACGATCAAAGACTCTTTAGTCTTCTCCAGATAGCGGACCCGAAAAGGGTCTTATCGATGATTTATAAACGCGGAACTCAAAAAATCTGCATTGATAGCGCCATTGATCATCTATGGCCATTCTGGATTTGAGGCACACACCTTTGACATCCTCTTAAGCCTATTAAAGTGCCATCTGTACTAACCAAGATTTAAATCCTACCGATGGTATCCAGGCACGATGCAGCTCTAAGGAATGGTTTGCTTCCATCTGTCCGAGACCATGATACCGGCAAGCAGTTCATTAAATATTTTTATCTGCTTTCCATTCACGGGTTTTAACTAGCTACCTAATCCTTGTTTCGTTTCGTTTTTGTTTCGTTTTTTTGTCGCTATTAATTCGCACGACGGTCAGCCGACGAACAGCAGAACTTACAAGTCTCCCTGCCGATACAATAACCTGCGTCGTCGTCGTCTCGGTACCGCGGGGATTATATACCACTGCGAAAAGTAATTAAAAGCATAGCTGCATGTATAACGGCGCCACATGATGGGTTTTAAGATTAGAAACGGGAGCAGCGCCGTGAATTATAATCAGTTCCGAGAAAGCAAAATGGGAACGGCGAGCGAAAACTGCCAAAAGTTGGACAATATGGCGCCACCTTGCGTTAGTCTCACATTAACGTGGATTGCACGGTCGAGTAGTCGAAACTTCTGGCTGAACGGTATTCAGGGAATTTACAGATGAACGTCTCATTAAAGCGGATCCTGCGATAACGCATCGCTCGGTAAGATGATATTTGTATGTGGAATTTTAATGGAATTTTAAAAAAAAAAAAACCAAATTTCTTTTTTTGAAGAAGAAGAACCGAGAAATATGAGCGGTTCTTTAGATGCACATTGTAGGCACATTTTGAAGTGCACTTGGGCATCAAGTGTGCAATAAATTTCTTAAAAAAAAACAACAACAAATAAACACACCCCTTCCTAAATGATTAATTAATCAAAATAAAGTAAGCAATACTTTAACTTCCGCTTCATATATAAAAAAAATATCTGTTCCGTGAATTCTAACGACTCATGCAAAACGCTCGAGGGACCGCCAGAGTGGCGAGATCGCATCATCGCCTTGCGATCTTGGCGTTTCGATATTTGGGGTGTGAGAAAGGAAATCGGATCTTTTTCAGCACTTCTGATGTTTAAGAAACGTAATGGCGGAAATCATTCGCTGTCGAACGGGGAATGTTAGGAACCTATAAATAAACTAGGAATTCAAAAGAAACCTCGCCACAAAAACCAGAAAAGGTACGGATTAGGTTGTCTATTTGTTAAAACTTAATTTCGTTTTTAAATTAAAAAAAAAAAAAATTCATTATGTAGACCCGAATTCCCCAGCCGATTGGAAACTACCAGTAACTCAGACTTTTAAAGCTTAGTGAGAAGTGAACTCGCTAACAAACCTACCTTTCGACGATCTTTTCCTGTCGCTATCATCAGGGTATAATCTAGACAAGGACTCTTTTCTCTCCTTTTGGAGAATACGAACGGCTGATATTTAAATAATCCAAAAGCGCCACTTTTCTCTTCTCTTTCTTTAAAAAAAAAAAAAAAGATATTTAGCAGCATCATTCTCGGCAGAAACTCACCACCAGCTACGCGATCACTTACACTGTTCACTCAATCTTGTAATTCTTATAATCTCTAAAATTTATGGTAATGATTGTCACTCACCGATGAAACATCTCCTATTTCACAAATTATTAATTTATTAGCGAATATAGCTGCATGTAAGCATATCACTGTTAGGAAATTAATGTGTAGTAAAAAGAACATTTTTTTTTAAACAAGACATTTTAAATGAAGATATTCCCCTTTATAATTCATTAATTATTTTATTATGGAGTCCACAATTATGGCCGCTGTTAGAGAAAGAGAGAGAATGACGTCAGTACACACAGAGATAGATGACGTCAGTATAGAGAGAGACAGAGAGATGGCGTCAACACACAGAAAGAGTATTGTTGTCTGTATAGAGAGACAGAGAGTTGACGTCAACACAGAAAGAGATGACGTCAGTACACAAAGAGATAGATGACGTCAGTATAGAGAGAGACAGAGAGATGACGTCAACACACAGAAAGAGTATTGTTGTCTGTATAGAGAGACATAGAGTTGACGTCAACACAGAAAGAGATGACGTCAGTACACACAGAGATAGATGACGTCAGTATAGAGAGAGACAGAGAGATGACGTCAGTATAGAGAGAGACAGAGAGATGACGTCAACACACAGAAAGAGTATTGTTGTCTGTATAGAGAGACATAGAGTTGACGTCAACACAGAAAGAGA
Organism: Nautilus pompilius; assembly: GCA_018389105.1. Lineage (NCBI taxonomy): Eukaryota > Metazoa > Mollusca > Cephalopoda > Nautilida > Nautilidae > Nautilus > Nautilus pompilius. The sequence goes on along the minus strand of JACATO010001142.1, from coordinate 21,997 downwards.
TGACGTCAGTACACACATATAGATAGCGTCAGTATAGAGAGACAGAGAGATGACTTCAACACACAGAGATTACGTCAGTATAGAGAGACAGAGAGATGACGTCAGTACACAAAGAGATAGATGACGTCAGTATAGAGAGACAGAGAGATGACGTCACACGCGCGCGCGCGCAACAAAAGGTAGCTTTGAAAATGAAAATAAGTTTCCCAGGCCGGTGATGGATGGAGGTTAATCCTCGCTGAATAGTGAACCCGGCGATCAGTGTAAATGCTAAAGTAACGAGCCCAATTTAACGGAAGTAACCGCGAGGAGGACAGGGTTAAACACCGTCCTGTAATCGTCTGCGATCTTTGCTCCAAGGCAGAAGTTATGTTGTTTAAGTACAAACGAGAATCGAACCGCCGCGACAGAAACATTGCGACTGGGGTCCGGACCACGACTTCAGATCGCGAGAGATAAACGGTGGTGGGGGAGGGGACTCGGTCCGAAAACCAAACCAAACCGACAAAACTGGCGAAGAAGACGGACCCTATAAAGAACTGCAGTAATGAGTCCCTAGCACGTCACGTACGTGGAGGCCTAATGAATTGGCAGGAGGGTGGCTCGTGTAGCTTTAATTACTCAAGGCCATTGATTTATTTCTCCTTCTACCTGTCTATATAATCCAGGACAGATGACTTTCCCAGAGCCGCAAAGGATGGGGCTTCCTCTCCCCTGAATACTGGGCCCCGTCATAACTCCACGTGTATATTAGTTAACAAGTCTATCTAATAAAAATGTAATCACTAAAAAATTAACTAACGTTATACACGGATGATCTCAGACGTCGAGCTTGGGAAATCCGTCTTCAAGTTTTCCCATCAAATAGCAGGCAAACCTTAACAGCTCCACAGACGAGCCAGGAATCGAACCCCTCGCCCCACTGTTATGTTTGTCTGGGGGACAAGCCGGATATTACAGCAATGACGACGCCAGAAAACGTCTGGACAAAGGAAACAGGGCTAAAGTGGGCCTGAGCTCTCGAAGACTGGTTGGGAAAGGGAGGACGGTTTGATAAACAAAAAAAAAAAAAGGAAAATTATAACAGATCTATTCCTGAACCCTCCCTTGAGAACCCGAACTGCGAGTGTGGGATGATAGTGGCGACTTCTCTGATCGATCGAAGAGTCAGATCGACGACACTTCGTCCTGACTCCATGCCGAGGTCAGCCACAAAGGAATCTCACGCACCCACAAAAAAACAACAAACAACAAACAACGTGAAGCGAGTTGGGGTTTGCGCGATCCTTACTACTCCGGCGGAGAGACGCGAGCGAGTTTGTTTAGAGGCAGGTTTGCTTCCCGAGTCTACTCGTAGAGGGCGGCCTTGATGTTTCGAGTTTTGTAGGCGAAATAACGAGGCTGGCAAACGTTTTGGAGAAACACGCGGCGACAGGGGCGAGTGGGGTGGTCGGAGGAAGAACGAGCGCCCAGACTGCTCGGTATTCACCAAGCTCGGTCGCCCGTGAAGAAAGTCAATAAGGCAATTAAGGAGAGAGAGAGAGAGAGAGAGAGAGAGAGAGAGAGAGAGAGAGAGAGAGAGAGAGAGAGATGACGTCATTACACAGAGATGTTCATTACAGAGAGAGAGATGACGTCATTACACAGAGAGACATGACGTCATTACACAGAGATGATGTTCATTACAGAGAGAAACATGACGTCATTACTGAGAGAGAGAGAGAGAGAGAGAGAGAGATGACGTCAATACAGAGAGAGAGAGATGACGTCATTACACAGAGATGATGTTCATTACAGAGAGAGAGAGAGATGACGTCATTACACAGAGAGACATGACGTCATTACACAGAGAGAGAGAGATGACGTCAATACAGAGAGAGAGAGAGAGAGAAGAGAGAGAGAGAGAGATGACGTCGGTACAGAGAGAGAGATGACGTCAATACAGAGAGAGATGACGTCATTACACAGAGATGATGTTCATTACAGAGAGAGAGAGATGACGTCATTACACAGAGATGATGTTCATTACAGAGAGAGAGAGAGAGAGAGAGAGAGAGGAATCGTGGTAGTTGAAAGTATTTTTTTGGTCATTTTTCATCTCTAATATACTTTCCGCATTATGAACGTTCTGAAATTGTTAATGGCTTCCCTCCAAAGTGAAATTACTTTCGAAATTTTGATTGCCGGTTATTTTTACGAGAAGAAATCATTTTACGTTGAAAACTGCCAATAAAGACCCCCTTTAAAAAATAAAAAAAATCGGCCTTTATTAGCAGATGATCCGTGTATACGGGTCATTTTCTGTCTGTGAGGATCGCTGAAAAGGTCCCTTGGAATGAGCCTTAGAGAGAAACGGGTTTTATGGACTTTAAGTCCTGCCTGGACAGGCCGCTCACGGCTCCAATCAAAAACAGTCTTTCATAAATGAGTTTATAGAGTTCAAGGAATTATTAATGCCATCGTTTTACAAAAAAAAAAAAACAGTTATATGTCGTACGTCTTCTTATAGTGTGTACCTTTACCAATTTTGCTTCTGTGAGACTTGTTTAAACTGATTACACCCGTGGAGAGAGAAAGAAGAAATTTCATTGGGTTTTGAAATGTATCCTCGTTTTAGAGAAGTTATGTCCCTTAGATGGGTTCTGCTAAAGCCAGTCTGCAATTTAAGTAGCCTCTCTAAAAATAGACTCCAAAAATTGAACAGGCTGTTAGTTAGTTATTAATAATGTGCCACAACCAGACCAGGTAAAAATTGTCATCGATATTTACGTGTCTAACTGGCTGACCACTTTGTTAAAAGCTATGTACTCTTTCGGATTTTGGTCTGACCTGAGCTGCAGATGGAAATCAGGTTGACCACATGACGTGACAGGTGATCCCTGCAGCATTTGGAGCACTTGTGCAGTAAGTCTAACAGGCATGTGGAGAAGGAAAAATAAACAAAACATTACAACGTTCGAGAGAGACACGATAGAAGGTGCGCACCCAGCAAGTGCCAAAGTATCCAAACAGGCCTCGTTAGTTGGCCGTTCCAAAAACAGAGGTCACTCGAGCTTATTAGCTGTTGCAAAAGGCAGGTAAAGAGGATGTCTGCTGCGAGGGGAGGGATTTTAGGTGATAACATTTAGCGAGAGAGAAAAAAACACCATAAGACAGGATAGTAAAAGTCGAACCATCATCGAACAATAGGCCAAACTAGACAGACATACAATGCAAAACTGACGAAGAGTGATGCGGTCTGAAGAGATTTTTTTGCAGAGATGAGAGAAGACAGATATGGAGAAAACTGCATGAATCACTCGACCGCTTTCGTGTGATTCCCCACTGTCCAGACCTTTCTGGTGACGAATCCGCATCCCTTCAGAAGGCAGAATAAAATCTTTACGCCTATCTAGCAATAAGAAGAAAGCAAAGCACAAATTTTATTTCCAAATTGATAAATATGAAACGTCTCGAAAGTGTGCGGATGTATTTGCAATCGTGTATGACTTCCTCCGCTGGCGCTAAGTCAACCAGCGACGTCTTGTAGACCATAACAGGTATCCTCTGTCACTCCAGAAGTATTGCAATCCCTACGTTCTGAATCTGAGAATGACATTGTAAACCTTTAGAAATTTCGTCCCCAAAAAGTGTTCAACCGGCGCCGTATCAGGCGATAAAGCTGGCCTGCTGCTGCAGACAAATGATGCCAATCTCTGAAAACGAATTGCCAGGCGTTATCACGTCGAAGTATGAGGGTCTCCTGGCGGCGGCGACACGCACGAGAAAACCTTAGCTGCCAGGATGGCATTATGGTAAGATTATCTATTGGCCTGCCAGCTAGGAAAGGTCTTCTTTTATGGTCGAAACTGCTGCCGCCACCAGATGGCGATCGCGACGACGCCACACACGAAGCGTCAGTCTGTGGAGAAATATGACTCCCGCCTGACAACAGCACCTCTTTCCACTGCTCTCTGGTGCAAATCGGTGTCCGTCAATCCACTGGTTTCATACTTGATGACCACTATGTTGCGCCGAAACAGCCTACGTGCAGACGTATAAAGCTTTTGATTCAACAGCTCGGACTGGCAGCATCAGCAATGATTACTCCCTATTCAACCCTGCATCCCCCTCACGCTGTTCAGATTTCTGGCAGTTGACGATTCCAAAACTGACGCCGGACGGTAGGGCGATCCTGTCTGGAAGTGGTGATCCCCGGGCCGGCTGATCTGGCCCTCGTCGATCCCTTGAGATATCTGTTGCACGCAAATGTCGTAAGAGCCGGAGTACAGTGCCGTGATAACAATTCGTATGCGCTGTGCTACAGATGTGGAGGTCACGCCGGTATTGAACTTTCCTATCGCTTTCTCCCACTAATAATCTGGCGTCGATCTCGGCACGCTGGCGCTAGTCTCAATAACCTGCTAGGGAATCTGTCACGAGACTTTGTTCTGAGCTCACAGACCAACTGTTTTATTCACGACCGAAAAGCGACCAGCGTTTTGTTCGGTCTCGGTGAAAGTGCAAGATTTCCTTGCCGTGTTTCCTCCCCACGAACGATGGAACGGAGTAAACAATTTCGCTTAGAACATCCCTACCATCAAATATGGCTGAACTTAGTAACTGAATGTTTTATTAGGATTTTTATTTTAGCTCCGTTTCGGTTCATATTAACACAGACAGCGGGAATTTCCCTATTACTCCAAATATTTCTGATGCTTTTGTTTTCCGTTCAAGTGATGCAACACCGAGGCATTTGCTGAGATCTGATTTAATTTGTCTTTTCTCTGGTCAAAACACAGTATGGCCAGGGGAAGATTACGTTCTATTCCTCTATAGTTGCATCTCCATAAAAAAAAAAAAAAATTACTACATTAAAAATATTTAGTACAAATATTGGCCCCAGTAATATCAAAATAATACTTAATTTGGTTTGTTATTGTAAAATTGTAACGAATGTAGCAAAGACTCGATCTTCGATCTAAAAAAAAACAACAAGTTATTCATTGATTTTGGCTACCAGTGAATATACAGCGGTGTGCAAAAGTCTTGCATAAAAAAGAATAGACTTACAAGATGGGTTCTTATTTTGTAGAAATTGGTAACTATTGTATTTTTCTGTTTTAATTGAAAGGTATCGATGTCTTTAAACGATTTATAACACTAAGATCCATTTTGTAATTGCACAGTAAAAATTTTAATATTAATAAAATAATTTGCATGAAATCGGCGAGTGCAAAAGTGTTGCATAAACTACAAACAATTAGAATATATATTTTGTGCTATAATAGTTTAGGAGAGTAGAATATAAATATGAAAAAACTGTCATTTTCCACTATTCTGATTCATTTACTTCAACATAGTGATGCCGAGAGCCCGATATTTGATCCCTGAACAGCGGGCCACAATCGTTCGCATGAAAGAAGATGGTGAAACTGAGTGGGTCATTGCGGATCGTATCGGTTGCAATCAGTCGACGATATCTCGCTCCCTGAATCGTTGGAAAGCCGATGGGAGCCTAATTTCTAAACGAAGAGCCGGCAGACCGCGGAAAACGACGGCTCGACAGGATCGTCTGATCGCCCGCATGTCGAACTCGGACCGATTCCGCACTTCCACCGACATCTAGACAGCCTTGTCAAGGCACCATGGGATCCAGTTGGCCTCTTGCACCATCAGTTGGCGTTTGATCCACATGGGACTGTTGGGGCGATCGGCACAGAAGAAGCCGTTCATCAGTCTGGACAATCGTCGAAAGCGACTGCAGTGGGCTCGCGACCATCTCCACTGGACCGTGGCTCAGTGGTCCCGAGTGTTGTTTCTCGACGAAAGCAAATTTGTGAGGGTCCACTCGGCGGGTCGGGTGAACTGAACGTTCGGTGATCGTTGTCCGAGAAATACCATCCTAGTTGCACTCGACTGACTCCGCAGGCAGGGGAAGATTCGGCCATGGTTTGTGGCTGTTTTCAATCGTCCAGTGTCGGTCCGTTGCATCACGTGGAGGGTCGAATGAATGCTCATTACTATGCTAAGATCATCTCGGACATTGTCGAACCGTGTATGTGTGACCACATGCCCCTGACGGCCATCTATCAGCAGGACAACGCCCAAGGCCTTGATGGCAGAGTTGTGAACCACCTCCTCGACTGGCCGGCTCAAAGCCCGGATCTCAATCCCATCGTAAACATTTGGCACTCGATTAAACTCAGCGTTAGAGCCAAAAATCCGAAAAACAAAACCAATTTGAAACGGAAAATCGAGGAAGCCTCGTCGGAGTTCAGTAGTGACAATTGTCAGCGTTTGGTAGCCATCATGCCTCGTCGTTGTCAACAAGTTATCAAGAATTTCGGATATTCTACCCATTATTGATAGATCTGATCACTTTCTGCATAATTGGAATTGAATCTGAATTGATTAGATATCTGTCTAGATTTCATTCAACACTTTTGCTCACGTTGATTTGATGCAAATGATTTTCTAAAAACTATAACTTTTCTTACAAAGAAACAATATGCTTGATATTATTGGAATAGATGCACAACAGTAATATAGAAAGACTTTAATGACGAGATTTGATGATAACTGCTTTCGACAAAATGCGAGCTAATTTACAGGAAAAATGATTTTTATGCAAGATTTTTGCACACCGCTGTATATATATATATATATATTCATTAATTTCCTTACTAATCTTAATCTAAGTTAAATTAAAATTCGACTAACCCTCGTTAAACCTAACAGATAGACAATATACCTATGACTGTTTGCGTAGGGTTTCTAAAACATTTTCACTACTTATCGCGTAAGGGTTAAACTAGCGTAGTTGAGCTGTTGTCGGCGTGACCTGGACGGACCGTATACTTCCGGGCAGAAGGTGTTGAAGGTTGGAGAACAAGTAAAACAAGAATGTTGGCCGGGTATGATGAGAATATTAAATCGTCTTGGGGTCCATTTGTCACTTGTTCTCCACTTAACTGTCAGCTGTAGAGGGGAAGATGCTACAGCCACAAATGAAATATATTACTTTAGAAAAGCCTAATAGCTTTTAGTAATCGTCTTCAAAATATTCATGCAAATAAACCCGGCACCAACATTTGTACCCTTTCTGGATCGACCCCTCCCGCCGACGATGACAACGGGAGATGGTTCCCGAAACGTCGCTGCACGATCCCATTGAAACAACGGGATCTTCTGGTTAGATAGTAACGTTAGAACGCGGAAACTTCATTGCCTTTGTTTCGCTTCGCGGGAAGTAGGACGAAACCACGATCGCCCGCACTCCGAGGTTCACTCTGCTCGCGTAATCTGGGGTGAGTGGCACTCACTTCGGTTGGCAGCAGAGTGAACCTCGGAGTGCGGCCGATCGTGGGTTTTCTGTTTTCCTAAAACTTGCGAGCGGATCCACATGGGATCCGCATTGAGATTCCTCTCCTTCCATCACGCACCGCGAGGGCTAAGCAAGGGGGGCTTTTTCTGCGGCGAAGGAAGAAACACCCGCGTTTGAGAACTACTTCGTACGACGGCCCACCCCTCGCTTTATTTAGAGGTGAGGCCTGCGGACGACCGCCCAAACACCTCCCCGCGGGGGAGGGAGGGGGTCGGGTGGTTGGGTGGGTGGGGGGAGAGACAAAAAACGGACAAATAATTCTTTCTACTTACTTTTAAAGCGGAATTTAGACGGTTCCGAATTTAAAGGACGCAACGACTGTCACAGTAACTCCTCCTCCTCCAGAATTAAAGATGGTCGTTCCTAAATATTAGTCGCTCGATAGTTATACGTAACTTGTGAACCGGCAGAAGGAGAGAAAAAAATAATCAGAGGTTAGATAATCGTTTCGATTGAAACTCAGCTGGCCCGAGGAGACATTTTGGACAGGAAGTGACCGGGCACGTGAACCTAAATCGAAACAGTTCGGCAGTTAATGTTCGAAACAGTTCGGCAGTTAATGTTCGAAACAGTTCGGCAGTTAATGTTCTTGTAAGAGGCGTAAAGTCGTAGCTAACGTAGGCAGTAGACTTGGCTCGTGAATAGCAATCATTTGATACTTTATGGATATAAAATGGTTGGTACTAATTCTGTAATGAAACCACTACTACTACTATTATTATTATTATTATTATTATTATTATTATTAATATTAATCCAAAGCAATGTGTAAATCCATCACATTAATTAGGCGACACGTTAATAAATAAGCACCAAGTTGAATAGTTTCACCAAAGTTCTGCGATTGACCCCGTCTTACAAAAAAGGCATTCATAACAAAACAAATCCCTGACGAACGGCAGACTTTTATGAATAACAGCACGTTGTTAAGTTTTCTCCTTAAAATCGTTGTTCCACTGACGTTAATGCAAAGAAAGCAGCCGAATTCCCATTCGACAAGTGCTTTGGTAAGAGACAGAAATAAGTAATCAGGCTCCGAGCCCACGTTCCGTTGCCAGTCTAATTCAGGCCACAGACCGTTTTGAACAGCCAATTAACGCCAAAGATTCCGAGTGCGCATTGAATACCGTCACTAATAATACTAGGCAACATCCGTCCTGAAAGTGGTCGGTTCATCTGAGCGTTTCTCATCACTTTATTACCATAACTAATCAGCCTACGTTTAAAATAATTTTTCGGTCCGGCCATTTTCACACGGCGTCTCGGGTCGGACAGTTGGTTAAAAGCCCTGCTTCCAGCAGCCAAGAAGTCGCGAGTTCAAGGCCAATTAGAGGCGCCAGAACAATAAGAAAATCAGGAACGTTAACTGCTGAACAGAGAGCATATTAACAACGTCGCGACTCAAATCAGTTTTCGAGAGAGGAAACGTCGGTTTACTAATTGCTACTCATAAGTTAATTGGAGAACGCAGGAATTAATCATCTATTTTCCGCCAGCAGCACATCACTAATCCTAATCTCTCTCTCTCTCTCTCTCTCCCTCTCTCCATCTGTAATAACGTCATCTCTCTCTCTCTCTCCCTCCCTCCCCCTCCATCTGTAATAACGTCATCTCTCTCTCTCTCCATCTGTAATAACATCATCTCTCTCTCTATCCATCTGTAATAACATCATCTCTCTCTCTCTCTCTCTCTCCCTCCCTCCATCTGTAATAACGTCATCTCTCTCTCTCTCTCTCTCTCTCTCTCTCTCTCCCTCCATCTGTAATAACATCATCTCTCTTTCTCTCTCTCTGATATATATATCAAATGCCTGATTATTTCCTGTATGGCCAAGATGCTGTTGACTTGCAGGGCACTTGCGAAACAAAATAACGTTGAATTTCCGCCCAGCAGAGAGGTTGTTGACTTTTATCTCTCTTTCGGAAGAAGATTAAGTTAAATTTCCGCCCACCGGTTAAACAGACAGTAATGTGCTTTTTTCTCCGGAGGAGGAGAACAGCGAGCGTTTTAATTAGTCCCGCCACAAACAACAACCTAAGGATTATCCTGGAGATCGGAGAGGAATTGAACATACACCCGGCCACTCCCCGACCGACCAAGAGACCGTGCTCGCCGCCGGGTCGTTCACGGAGCCAAGCCGATACCGGTCGGACTGTCGAGTTCGATGCGGAAACTGGCGGTTGGGTAATTTGCCGGTTCCTATGACAGCGAAACTCGTGCAGGTGTCTAGACACATCTCGCCATCGAGGGAAACAAAAGAGCTGCCAAGCGCCGAGGCCTCGATTTCGTCATCCTTTAAAAGAGGTGTCCGCTTGGTTTCATCGGTATCAAGAAAAAGGGGGTTATTAATTATTCGCATTCTCGCCTTAGTTTCCGGTGTCACCCATCGGTTCTTCCCACCCGACTCGATGTTCCGGGTCCCGGTCTATTTTAAGGTCGGTTGCTACAGAGGAGGGAACAACAATAACGATGGATAGCACCACACACCCAGCCATAGATGACGCACGTGATACGGGTGTTGCCTATACAAGTTTGAGAAGTATTGAGATCCCATATAGTTATAATTTACGGAATAAATCAATACTGGTCCGACCTGCTGCTGATACCGATTAAGAAAAGTACGCATGCGCCCCAAATCCAATTCAACGCCTTTCCTGTTATTTCTTTGACATGTGAAAAGTCAGGATTTCACTATACATTTAATTATTTTTAATGCCCGCCATAAAGAAGCAATGCACCTACACGTCATCCTCATGACCTTTACGAAACTACGGCGTAAAAAACGAAGTATAGATGATGTCCAGCGATCATTGCACGTGATGAGCATTTTAGATATTCTATTAGCCCCTAACCTCCAACGCCGTTTAGAACCCTTCTTCACACCATAATAGGAGCGGCTAATTTGGACAAGTGAAATCCGGAAGTAGTGCCGCGTGAAAGGTTGGACACTAACCCCGGCGTTTGTCAACTGGTTGGGGGCGAGAATAAATTGATATATAAATATTTCTATATTTAAGTTATTCCAACAGCCTATAGAGATGGTGCCAGGCTATCTGAGTGAGTGATTCTAGTGTTTCCTGGAGACAGCTGGAGGCTTGTTTGATAATGTAAACAAAATATTCATTTTAGACTCCGAGTCTCCGTTTCTACTCTGTAAAAACTAATTTTGCCAATAAAAAAAGAAAAAAGGTTCTAGTTTTTACCTATTATCAATAATCCTACTTTCTGACTGTTAAAAATGTTTAATTTATCATTTTATATATTTGTTAAACAAAACAGTGGTAAAGAATGATTTTTAAGGGATTCACAAGCGGTCCCATATATCTATTAACACGAACAGAAGCTGATTAGTTTTCTTGCAGTCCTGCGTTTTCTGTTCTCGTTGTGTGGTTATGCCAACGTACAAAATTGGCACAACTCCGGTGGGGGGGAAATGTAGTACCGCGGTTGTCCGCTAGGGATCGTTGCGAATCCTGCGCCACGAAAGACAGCACTTCTCACTCTGGCAGGAAAATCCCGAGAGTTTCGTTTTCAGATGTGGGAGAAACTTGAAAAAGAAGGACGCACGCGGCTGGGTGATGATGAAGAACCATTCTATTCGATATGGCTACCTGTGTACAGAATGGATCCCAAACTTTCGGCCCGATGACGTGCGCTCCCTCTGTCATTTCACTGGCAGCCATGTGAATGCGAAGAATTCTTTAGGCTCGGTTTGTACGAGGGGAACCTGTGCGCCGGAAGCAAACTCGTCGATCCATTAGCAGTCGTGTAAATGTTTAAAAAGCCCACCTTTTCAGGGCAGTACGTATCTAGATTTGCGCCGCAGCTTGGAGTAATCCTCCAGAACTACAACCACTTCCGCGAAACTCGCGAGAAGAGTCGGCGAACACTCGTCACTGCGCGCGGAGACGATATACATCACGTTCCTCTTACCCAAGTTTACAGCGCAACAAAAGGTCACGTAAGGCCGAACATTAATCAATTAGCGTTGCAAATGCGTCTCTCTGCAAATCATACTTTCTCCAAGAGTTCCTTTTATGCATGATGTCACTGAAGTCAGCGGTCAGCGTTGTTCTTTTATTATTATAGCTCCATTGCCTCCACAACCCGGAAATCGTCAGAGCTCGCTTGATTCCTTACGCGCATGACGTGATCTCTGTGGTACGATACTGACTGACTGACCGCATCCTTCATGAAGATCGCGGTCTGTTACTGCTGTCTTCACATCCTGATAGACCCTTTGAGAGAGAGAGAGAGAGAGAGAGAGAGAGAGAGAAGAGAGAGAGAGAGAGAGAGAAAACCTCATTACAGGAAGATATAGCGTCATTACGGAGAGAGAGACATGACGTCATTACACAGAGATGATGTTCATTACAGAGAGAGAGAGAGATGACGTCATTACACAGAGATGATGTTCATTACAGAGAGAGACGTGACGTCATTACACAGAGATGATGTTCATTACAGAGAGAGACGTGACGTCATTACACAGAGAGAGATGATGTTCATTACAGAGAGAGAGAGAGAGAGAGAGACCAGAATAAAGCAGTTCTTTGCTAAAGACTTCTAAGAACCCGCCACGGAATTGCGCAAAAAACCAAAGAGTGTGTGGGAAAAAAATGCCTGGAATTAATTGCCGAGCGGAATCTGATTGGAACACCTTGAAACACAACCGAACACCAATAAAAACAAATGGTACAAAGGTTAAATACGCCATATCTCATTTGTTTTTACTGTTAACCCGCACTGGCAGCATCTCAAGAGGTGAACAAAGATAAAATGCCTCAGGTGTTAACAAAATACTCACAGCGCAAGACGTAGCAGCTTTTCTTCGTCGTTTTCGTTCTACATAGTTCTGTTATGTTCGATACCCTGCTCAATAGGATTCTTTATTATACATAATTTATTATGTTTCTAAATATGTGAAACTGGTCCATGTCTCTGGAGCTCGTGTTACAGAGTCACGTTTTGTTTTAAACGCTCGGAGATATTTATTCACCATTCTCTTATTAGAGAATCATCGCTTCAAGGAAACGGATCTTCGTCACCTTCAGAAAGCTCTGACATTTATGCATTGACAACCTATAGCTCGGACTGCGGATATAATCTTCCCTTAATGATGCACTGACTCAGCATTGCTAATGGGTTTTTACGCTAAGCCTGAAATAGAATAGAAGCTCGTCTCGAGAATATTTAGTATTGCCCCCACTTCTATTGCTGTCAGTATAAGCTTAAAATAAATGTAGCATCGAAGATCGCCTCTAAGCATACTTAATGCCATTCAAAAAAAAAAAATTTAAAAGGGGAGATTACCGAAGAGCATGCTCAGCATTTGTGCTTAAAGCGCTTCTGGCAATGCTTATTAAAATTACCTCCCCCTTTTTCCGACTATCATGAGCACAGTGGGAATGCCGCAAGGAGGCGACATGCGCAATTTCGAGTACGCAAAATACTTGAAAATAGAATTAATGGAATAGAAGCATTTTAAAAATTATTTAACGGTTTCAAATCATGAATAAAGATTCAATACCTTGTAAAATGCAGAGGACCTGGCCAGAGTTTGTGCATTCCAAGAATGACATCTATGGTCAAAATTCATGGCAACACGGTTAAGGATGGTAAATGTTTTCTTACCTGACAGATGCGCACGGTAACTCTCTCTTATAGAACGGGCGGTTTCATTCGTTATACATCTTCACAGGACCGACATTTAACGAAACAGACCTGGTGTCATCTCTCGAAAATGGAGCCCGATCCTTAAATGTTAAAAGAGATGTATTTATTTGAAAAGCAGAATTTTATGTCCAAAAAACGGTTATAAGTTTGAACATAACCCGGTAAGTTGTTGTTTTCCCTTTGAATAGAGTGATCGCCCAAATAAGGGACAACAAGAGAAATAGCTGCTTTTGATTTTTCTTTAAAGAAGAAATTAGCTAGAACGGAATTTAAAATAAATACGAATTTAATTTTATTTAATCTCGAATAAAAAGTCTATACACCTTGGCTTTTGCTGCTTATGGCCCCTGTCAAAGAAAGCAGAGGATACTAAAGTCCACTGTCTTATCAGAGAAGTTTGCAGTTCTTGGCGTGAACTTGGAGGGAATAACGCGTCACTCGAATATCCCAAACATTCCCAGTATGACTGTTGCTGAAAAGAACAGTAATGTTGGTTTGGTAGCCTGTTTGGACAAGCGTTACCATCCACCGCAATAAAATGGTCTGCAATTGCACCCGTATGTGGTCTTACAAGTATCCAGAATCTCCTCTCTTTGCCTCATTGTCATATCAGGGTACCCGGCCAAAGAAAAACGGGCAGGTTCGTACACCCAACCAATAGCATCTCTGTCCAGACCATCGCACTTCCACCGCCACAGTGATCTCTTTCCATAAGGTTTAAGCTGGTTGCGAGTTCCACGTCCCCTTCCAGGTAAGCACGCGGCGTGAGTCAGACTGAACGGTAGGTATACCTTGATTCGTCAGTAAAGTGAATATGGCTCCGGTCACGTGGAGTTTGAGCAGTATGTTCGTGGCACGTGACCAGTTCAATCGCTCCTGTTTAGACGGCCGCTGTCGCATAGACTCGCTTTACTATGCAGCTTTCTGTGTATGGTTGGGACTGATACCAACCTTCTTGTAACTGCAGAGAGGTCAGAAGCAAGCAGAGTCGGTGTGACGTAACTAGTTTGGTTCCTCGTTCGGGCCGCTGTTGATAAGCGAGACTTATCCGGGTCCTGTATGCTATTAGGTGGTAGCTCCTCTCCTTTCAGGCGGAAGGGGTGCGGGCGATTTATCGGAGCTTGTTCCCTGTGATCTGGGAGGAACACATCTCCGAACTTCTCGGGTGTCGGAGAAACTCCGATAGTTCTTTTACAGTTTCTTCTGTTTTGAAAGAAAGAGTTAAAAAAAACTGCTTTAAAATTCCCGTCCTTCAAAGCCTTTGCCACTGCTGCAAATTAAATGTCGGGCCCGAAAAGATTAAGGAGTTTAGGCTGCGATCTCGATTATTCCGCGCCGCGAAGCTGAAGATGATGATGCGCCGGAAGAGACGAGGTCTGGCGGAACCACTTTTAATGTATTACACTAAGCGCTGGACTGGATCCCGAGATGCGAACAGGAAAAGATGGCGTAGTTGGCTACATATTACCCAGGTTCCCCACAATGTAGGCATTTCTGCAATTTACTGGTTTCTAGTTGGTATTTTTCCCGTAAGTTAAGCCAGGGTGAAAGTGCAGAGCATAGGTACCCTTTCCTTAATACTCTAGAGTTTAAATCAATAGCATAATTAAATCTTTTAGTCTGGTCCTTGCAGTTAATTCCAAGTGGGAGTTAATGTACTCTCCCTTCCCTTTCTATGCTGTCCTTATGAAATGTACTTAGATTCCTATTAAACTTTTGGCTGGTGGGCGGCCGGTTGACTCGCTATTCCGTGATCAGTATCATAGGCGTGTTCAATCTGTTCTAGATATAATATCGGCCATTTCATGCAATCTGCCGATGTGTTTACAGAAGTTTAGCACATAGCTTTCTTTTTATTTTTGCGATCTTTAATCCTTCTAGGTCCCGGGGAATGTGGAACGTGATTTCATTTACCAGGTGTTTTCGTCTCTGCCGTAAAAGGGTCGATCAGCTGGGTTTCGATAACGGGACGAGCCCCATTCTGGTCGTCTAGTATTTCACTCACGCTCTCACGCCGTAAGGCCTGTGAGTAGCTAGATTCTTTATTACTGCTCCCTTACCCAGTAAACAAAAGGTTATGGCTTCGCCAGCCCTTTGAAGTCTGCTTTAAATCCGCAACTGGTTTTCGTCAGCTGTCCCGATCTACGTTTATGTTCTCGGCTGAGGAAAAATAAATACTCAGAATTTAGTCCCCCCCCCCCGTATTCCGTCTAATCGCGTCGCTGTCCCCGAGAGACACCAATCACGCTCCTTCGGGCTTTGAAGTGTTAACACAGATCTCCAGATGCAGGCTCGGAATCTGAAGACGACAAAATCCGCGTTAGTTCTGCCAGAGTCACGTACTGTCGTCGGCGCACCGAATCACTTCATTCTCCTTTTTACCATTTATTCTCATTCCTCCGTCACCGGTACAGAGGGTAGCGCTCAGAGAGCGGCCCTGCCGCATCCCTCCGAAGGATATAAAGTACGCGGACTCATAGCCGTTCTGACTACTTGTCTAGGTGTAGGTATAGCATTTCATTTAATGAAGCCTTAACGGGAATGGAGGGTTTTAAATTTATTAATTGTATAACTCCAATCTACCCTATCGAATGCCTTTTCGACTGCTAGCGCCAGGAAGGCCGCGGTGGCGTTATCCGTATCTACTGCCTGCAAGATCTCTCTGATCAGTGGATGAAGGTCCTCGAACCGAGCATATCTGGTCCCGATTTGTTATCCCATCCGTCAACTTCACTAGTCCATTCGATAAGGCTCTAGTTATTAATCGTCGTTTAGCAAGATAACTGCCATCCAATAATCCAAGCGTTTCCTATCACTTTCTTTAGAAAGCAGGATGGTCTGGCACCGTGTTTGGTAAAAGCCACTGTTTCGAAAGCATAGCCAGCTACTCTGTTTCCGTTTACAAAGTTCCAGCGTCAGGCCGTCACTTCCTGGGGGTTTTACCGTCACTTTGTCCCTGATAAAACTTTTTTCTTTTTTTTTTGTGGATGTTTAGATCGCGTTCGCAAAAGTTGGCATCCAAGCTATTTAATCTACTTTCTAAGTGCCCTAGTAAGTGTTCCTGAGCAATCGAACACGTATCTTCGCCGGTGACTAGTTCTCTATAACCCTGAACTCCAGCCTAAACATATTCTCTCTCCCTGGCCATCTTTAGTTTCCAGGATGTGCATCATTTAAGATCCAGCCAGCCTTACTTTTCCCTCTAGTTCACAGATGGGCTACCCCTTCCAACCTCTGTGCCCTGGCCAGCTCCTTTTGTTTTTTTCTGTTGTTGATCTCTCCAAGCTACGTTTTAATGGCATTTATCCTCTTCGCGTTGAGGCATTTTAAAATATGTTATGAAACTCTGCTCTTAAATCGGAGATTAGGGAGCGGGCACTCTGTGGGCTGCTTAAAACGCGTTTAGCGCCCAGAAGTATCCTGTGATGATTTCGTTCAATCTCCATTTACCTATGTCTCGCCATAGAAGTAGACGTGTGAGTCCAGTATTTTCTGTTCTCCAATACTTCCGGAAGTTGTGATTGTCTTAACATGTTCTGCCTCTGTCCGAACGACGTTATTCAGTTGCTAACTGCTTGCCCTTCCTGGCGCCTGCCCCGAGGGTCGGATTAACTTGAGAGTGATCACTGAATGGCTTCTTTTGTTATATCCTGTAGAAGCCGGCGGACGGGCGTGATGGTACGTTTATTGCTAAATTAAACCTTGTCTATCGTAGTAAATACAATGTACTTATTCGAATAATGGACGTACGATTTGTCAAGTTGTTTAGATCTAAAAGGATGCGTGAAATGAAGTGATGTGCACGTGTCCACACAAACATTCCCTACGATTAGTAGTGGGGGCCCTCAAGCTCGTGACTGAGAACGCACTGCGAGGTACGACCCTATTCGCTTCTTTAAAATAGTTTTGAGGCTATCGAAGAACTTTGTACGTTCCTCAGAATGTTAGGTGCATACATAGATCCAGCTCACGACGAATACCTGTTCTACCTTTTAGCTTTAGAAGTACGATATTTAATCTGAGTATTTAGACAGATTTTATACCCGCATCGCACTCACGACCAGTGGCATTTAATCTACAGAGTTTCTGAACTTTCCATCGGCTGAATTTAGCCATTATCTCTTTTTTTGATTTTTGAAGCGGAAATCAGAAAGCAGGAGACACCTACTTTTTTGTCCATCCGAATAACATAATAAGAAATCGAATTTGGATCTACAAAGAGTTCCCTGAACATTTAGACAAGATACATTAGATTTGTTTCATCAACTGGGCAATTCCAGTAAGCAAGTCGTAAGTTCTTGGACGTTATTTATGGTCAAAGTCAGGGAATGGCAGGGGAGGGAGGAAGGTACGTAACCTAGGTAACGGTCTCCATCTCACCAACATCTGTTAGGTCCAAGATTCCACCGTCTTGGGTTGGCTGTCTCAAAAGTTGTCAGAACCACTGGCCACCACCGGAGCGTCCTCTGTTGATTTCTTACCAGTCCAACTTCCATCTTTGTTTTTCTTTCCTTGCTAAGTTTGGTCCAGGCCCATCGTCTTCCTTTCTCTTGGTGGCGAGGGTTAATTTTTTCGAGGCTCCACTCCCGGGGTTTCCGTATCGGGTGAAGATGTTTCCGATATTATTTTCTTACCAACTCCATATCTATTATGCCTTTGCTGCAAACGACAGATAATTCTCCAGATATAGAGTTGGAGGAGTCGGAATCCAATTTGCTTCCTTCTGCCGCCATAGACCGTGGTATAGGATTTCTGCTTTGGAGTGAGTTACGATTTCCCCACCGCCCGATAGGTGTCAGGTGACGTGCCCGCCCGCCTACCTTGAACTCCTGGCAGAAATAGATTCTGTAGTAGACGCCGTTCACCGTCTTCTGAAGACGTTTCGGAGGAATAAACCTGATGCCTGCCATTTTTCCTGAGCACTGGCCAGAAAGAAGAAAACAAAAAAAAAAACGGTTAGCTGATCGTATTTAAAAAACTATTACAATGTTTCCGTAATCGCCCGAACACCCATCGATGACCTTCATACGGGCCTTGAGCAGCAGACCTTGTGTTTTTACCCAGATGACCGGGTTTGAGCCACAGAGGTCATAATTCACTCTGTTAGCTTCTAGTGGGGGAGGGGCCCTAGAAAGCATGTCGGTGGCTGAGTCATATCAGCAGAAGATCTCCATCAACCCTTGTGGCTTTGACCGGAGCGACTAATGTGCCACACACGTAACAAAAGCGCATCCCAGGGTGACAGGGTGAACAGTCTTCGCTGAACCGTACGACAGGAAAAGCGATTACCTCTTCCCGGTCTAACAGTTTGATAATCCGATTCCTGAACGTTGGCTGGCTACCTGACCGCTGTCAATTGCTTGAATTTTCCGACACGTTCTGTTAATTCAACCGTGGAATCGGACCCTGATTAAATTAAATCTGGCCATAGAATTGCTAAAGCCAATGGCGCAACAATTTCAGTTGACATAACGCAGCCATGATTGCAGCTTGACTGAACCATAACAGTAATATGTACGCTACCGAGTGTTGGAGATTTACCGCTAGATTGCGCTATAGTCGCGTTTACCGATATCGCCGTTGCATTCAGCAATTACTCAAGTGTTAAGGCATCCTCTCTCCCGTCTGTAGTGGACTTATTGGTCGGGTTGGAGGCGCCCATATCTCCGGTATAGTTCCCTCCTTTCAAACTCCGGACGCACCGTAACGGGATATATTAAAGTTCGGATGGACATGACCGCTTTAATATTCCAAAAGCCCAAGTCGACTGGACCGTTCTTGCTGCCCAGTCTAGACGCCATCATGACCCTGTCCATTACGATAGGTCCCCGAGTTGATCGGTGTTCACCAGAACCTTAACAAAAGCATACATACCTACCGACAAGAGACTACCGCGACTCCATCATCTCAAAAACTCTTCGATCGGCTTGGTTCACCACTAGCAGTCAAGCTAAGGCGTGGTTCCACCCTGACTATCGAAAGATATTCTCGTTTTATCTCAAAACATGCTCGCTAAACTTCGTTCAACCATCAACTCTTCGCACGCTCGCTTCCGCAGATAAGATTGAGAGCAGGGATACTCTACCTTGCTTTTGTTTTTTTGGCGTTGCAATATATTTTTATTTAGAATACTTCCAGCTGTAACGTAAAGTTGTAAGTGCATGTGCTGGGTGTAACTGCATCGGTTTCGAGTCCGGCCGTCGTAGGTGTAGATTACTGAGTTGCTTGCTCCTCACCTGCGGCAATACAATGTTAGGTTAAGCGGATCAATGCTAGCTACCCTAATCCTTCCTCACGGGCAGGAGAAGTGCCATTTACCCGGTGCTTGCTTTAGGGACAGTCTTTTCTTCGTGTATTGCCTATTACGTGAAAAAGGAGATATAAATGAGTTAACAGATATGGCCCACTTTTTTCTCTGTCTCCACTGGAGCTTTCTTGACAATTCATTCAGAGTAATCTACTTGATTCTGTTTAACAAGTCAGTTACCTACGGAGATGGGTCACGAATGATTCAGACTGCTGTTGGGAAAAAAAACAAGTTGGTCCGCGGCGGATCCATCGTATAGGCCGGGCAGGGTCGCTGATTAACAATCCTTTTCTATTCCGGTAGCTGCGACTGTTAACAATTAACCAGCTTTCCAACTATATACAGAGAGAGAGAGAGAGAGAGAGAGAGAGAGAGAGAGGAGAGAGAGAGAGGTGATGATGAGAGAGAGATGACGTCAGTAGAGAGAGATATGACGTCAGTACAGAGAGAGAAATGATGAGAGAGAGATGACGTCAGCACAGAGAGAAATGATGAGAGAGAGATGACGTCAGTACAGAGAGAGAGAGATGACGTCAGTACAGAGAGCGAAATGATGAGAGAGATGACGTCAGTACAGAGAGAGAAATGATGAGAGAGATGACGTCAGTACAGAGAGATATGACGTCAGCACAGAGCGAAATGATGAGAGAGAGATGACGTCAGTACAGAGAGAGAGAGAAAGAGAGAGATGACGTCAGTACAGAGAGAGAAATGATGAGAGAGATGACGTCAGTACAGAGAGAGAAATGATGAGAGAGATGACGTCAGTACAGAGAGAGAAATGATGAGAGATATGACGTCAGTACAGAAAGAGAAATGATGAGAGAGATGATGTCAGTAGAGAGATATGACGTCAGTACAGAGAGAGAGAGAGAGAGAGAGAGATGACAGTGAACGGAAAACCGACAATAATAAAAATTCCTCAATCAATAACTGACAAAATGAAGTAAGAACAATTGCAATTGCCATCCACGGTGGAATTTACTCTTCCATTTATCATTCGGTCGTTAATGCAAATCCTTGTACGGAAAAGCTCGCTTTGCAAAAAAAAAAAATCCGTCGAACTAATACAGAAAAGGTTCCTAGCTTGGATCCGATCGGCTCTTCCTTACTTCCGAATGGCTGTCTCTCCGTTACGCGTAGCTGCACGAAGAGCTGTTTCAAGGATATAATTTTCATTGACTTCTCTTTTTTAACGACAGAAAAAGGGGAGGGGAGAAAGGAATTCCGGTGGAAAATGAGGAACTTTATCTTAAAAAGTAGTTGGACCAGTTTAACGGAACAAGAGTAGACGTGGCTGGCGAGGGCGGGATTATATGGAATCTAACAGATATAAATAAATAAGATAAACGCTTTAGTTGAATGGATCGAATGGCGTAAAATCGGCATTTTAAATAAACATTTCCTCTTTATATTCACGAAGTTAAGATGCAGAGAAACGCAATATGCCGCACTTGCTTGATCCGGCTTTATTCTCCATCTTGGCGAACCCCTTTCCAGACTTTCGCAGCTTAAGGACGGCTCACAGCAGAGAGTTAGCTGGGGGGGGGGGATATGCCTACAAGAGGAAGAAGTCCGCTAGAAACTTCGGCAGGGAAAGCCTAACTAGCACTCTTCATTTTTAAATGTGAGAGGGGAAACCGGAATGTCAGTCAGAAATCTGATCACAGACAAACTGGCATTGATAGGATTAGCTTCAATGACTTGAGCCCAGTACAAATCTGTTAACATCTTGTAATCGACCAGATAGGACTATCCGTCCCCAATGCGTGACGTTGAGCCATCATTTAACAAGGGTAATTACCAGCCGATCAGCTGACTGCGAATGGATTTAGCGACCACAAACACGTTACCCTAGAATGTCCAAAACATGGTCAGCAGGATTCAAATGCGGAGATTGCGCAGACCACACCACATGAACGATGCTACGAGCATGAAGAGCAGCACTGACAACATGTGTACGGTGCGGACGGGCGTTGTCAGCTGTAAGGATAATGTCGGGATCTTGCCGTTAGACAAGAAGAACGACCACAGCGATAACGATCTCATCTCTTTATCCGACACCAGTCACGGCACCCCTGGTAATGACAAGATCGGTTCGGCAAACTTGGGTGCCAGCCCATGTCATCAGGCTTCCCACCAGAAAAATCGATCAGTGGCGCGTTAGACAAATCGTTCCTCATCTTGTCTCCATACCCTAGCTCATCCATCACTGGTGTCTAGACAACAGAATCTAGACTCGTCGGTGAAAAAGACAGAACATGACGCCAACGGTGATATCGTGTCGCCCAGTGCACGCGTGGCTGTCGATGGCGGTATCTTTAGGGACACGTGTGATCGGGACCGATTACGACTCGCACGGAACCGCCGGTAAGCAATCGAACTTCGCACGCGCTGTCTGTATGTAACCGAAGTGTCCGCGTACTGATGGCAAGAGGAAGTCAGAAGTTGAAATTGCTATACATAGGGAAAAATCGCAAAATCAATTTGAAATCTGTCCAGAAATGGTATTTTTCCATACGCACAAACAAATAGCACAGTTATTAAAAAATAAAAAATTAGTCCTGTGGGTTGCAACCATTTAGAAAAGAAATATTCGGGAGGCGAGCTCAAAAATCGTCGTAAATGATAAGGCCGCCAGAGGACG